>CM042550.1:1424605-1427105 GCA_023630585.1 Cranoglanis bouderius | reverse complement strand
GAAATGAACCTGTTTTTACAAGTGGAGAAGTTGATCAGAAGTTGAAAAAATTTCTCTATTTTTATAGTTGCAATTTATTTTTTAATGATACAGTGTTCATGCAAATTTTTATCTATCTTTATCGTTTAAAAAAAAAAATAAAAAATTTAAATGATTACTAATTAATTAATTACTGTGTTGAATGTCCCGAGATCAACAAAAATGGATCAGCAAAAACATGGATTGTGTGCTGATTATTTATTTATATAGACTGATTTGTTTTATTTATGATTAATGATGCATGAATGTATGAATATTAAAAATAAATGATGAAAATTGAGGTTAAGAGAAAGTTATGGGAACGTTGACCATTAGGCGAACGTTCTACAAACCTAAAAACAACGTTCTTTTCCGGCTAAACAGAGACTTTAGAATACCACGACATTTATTAATCTGAGGTCCTTTATTATACAATGGTGGATCCCGTGAAGCAGGGTAGGGCATTTGACAACATGCGTTGCCAAATAGTTACTTCTGACCTACGTAGGTGCACTAAGTAGGGTATAAACTGACAGACCATACGTCATTGGTACAGTAGCTCTAATGTGGCTCCATTTGGGATTGAACCATACCCCTTCTTCTCTTCTACCGCCTCTTACTGCAGCTGATTGAACCTCTCTTCTGCTTGTCTTCTTGTCTTCAGACGACGCCCATCCTTGAAACAGCGAACTAGCTTGCGAGCTAATTTACTTTCGAGATATATCGTATCTTTAAGCCAGTTCGGTAGCTATCACGATGTTATCTAGCCCCACGTCTTTTACCGAATGTTTACAAGAATGGGAAGATCTCGAAAAGGACTATCAACAAGTTCAGGTGAGAAGGCGGCAGTTCCTTTTCATATTTAAACAGCCAGCAGTATCTTAGCTAAAGATTTATTGTAGCCGGCTAGCCGCCGAATAATTCTTCTGTGGAGCTACAATGAGCTGGCTAACTAGCCAGGTTGATGTAGGATCCGTAATTATTCAAGTGTTATTAACTAAGAATAAAGTCTGTAATTGTGCTGAATAGCCAACTTAAACCTTTATCTGGCCTCATCCTAGTAGCTAATTAATCGTGTCGTGAAGGATCCTATAATCTTCATGTCGAAAAGTTCCCTCTAGTGTTATTTGTCAACAACAACAAAATGAGGCTGAAGTTGGCTGCTTAGTCGCGTTTTCCGTTCCACCTTAAAAGATCCAGGACTCACGATGTCGCGCCTGTAGGTGGCGCCATGAAGCGCAATAAAATTATATATAGACCATTTCAAAGACGAGTTACAATGCTACTGCGAATAACAAAATGGCCGTTTCTCAATATGCGTTCAGGCGAAGTTCAATTCCAGTACTCAAGGACGCAGGTACCGGGGACGCATGAAATTACCCGGATGTGTTCTTGATATCAAGGATGCATCGCGGATGCAGACCTGGGGTGCTGCTCATTTCTTAATTGTGCATCCTCATTTCCTTTCCTCACTTCCTTTCCTTGCATCTTAGCTCCACCCCTTTAGGATGTGATAGAAGGATGCAAGGATGAGATGCGAGTAGAGAGGAATGGAAGCACGGCAATTAATGATGACTGTGCTCAGCTGGATGACCTCAACGCGCTTCAGGGATCTGCCGTTATGTTGATGGAGTTTGGTTATTAACAACATTCTTAATAAAGCGAAATGCACTGATAGTATGTGAAATGTCTGGGTTATTAAACAAAGACTTAATGAACAATACATCATTTATCACATCTTTTGTGCAGCTTTGCATATCCAAACATGCAAGGATCAATTAATTACAATACTCACTGTGAGCGTATGATTATTGAATTATATTTCACACAAAATTCCATCACATCATCAAAGGACTTTTTGTTTGAGATTGTGGCAGGTGTTATTCATACGTCAGGTTTTTCGACAAGAAACACCTGTGTATCCTCGCTCCTAGCTCCTCTGGAAGCTTCCTCACTCACCGTTCCTCGCCTCCTCGCGGTGCAGTTAGAGAATTGGTATGTCCTTCAAGATGGTTGATGGGGATTGATTTCAGGGTCACGGGATGGAGGACAGAGGAGCGTGGAAACAAGGAAGCATCAATTTGAGTATTGAGAAGCACCCCTGGACGCACCAAACCCACTTGATGTCCCAGAAGTCATTGTGGCAAAACAGTAGCGGATGATGGGAGCCTGACCCATACCTGTAGTTTTAACATCTTGATAATGACAATAATCTAAATAAATCAAAATATGCATCTAAAAGAATGATTTTGATATATGATTTAGATTGAGATATGAGGTTGCTGAAAAGTCGAATTTATCCCTCAGAAGTATGTTAATTAAACTACGCTAGCTTCTATCCTGAGGTAACAGTAAAGTCGTTAGCTTAGTATTTAGTTAATGTGAGGTTGCAAACAGAGAGCTTACTACATTAAAACATGCTTAATTAACTTTTGGTTAATCAGCCAGTTAACAGTAAATCTATTAAACAGCTGAAACATAT
>CM042550.1:1414605-1419605 GCA_023630585.1 Cranoglanis bouderius | reverse complement strand
AGAGAGATAAGGGAGCAGTGCAACAATTTAAAGGTCGGGCAAGGAGGAGGCGGGAACCGGCTGATCGTAAACATAAAGTTTAATAATAAATGAAACTGAAACAGAACATAAAACACACAAACTGAACACAAAATGCACGTGCGCCTCTCTCCCTCTCTCCGGCGCTTCCAGCTGCTCCTTTATCTCTCTCTCCCACTGATTAGACAAATCAGTGCCAGGTGGGCGTGCTCACAGCCTGGCCACTCCCTCCTCCTCGCCGCAGTCCTCCGCCGCCAGATTCAGGCTTCCGGCCTGACGTACACCCCCTCCCACCCTTTCGGGAGGACGGTGCTGCCACTCTGCGAGAGAGAGGAGTGCGGCGAGGAGGAGGGTAGAAACCCCACAGAGGCTGCAGAAAAGGCATTGCAATGGCTATGGATTACATCCATGGAATATATAAGCTACTCGAAAGCAAACCCTGTTAAGTGAGCTGGCAACAATGACCCCTTTGTAATGTTTAGATGAGGGTTGGTGTCATGCATTAATGCATGTGTGGATCTGGTTGTGTAAGGTAGATATGTTTGTGTGGCACTGAGCATGCATTACCGGTGCCAGTGGGGTTTGCTACAGCCAAGATCGTAAGTCCTGGATCTTTTAAAGTGGAACGGAAAATGCGAATAAAAAGCTGGCGAATAAATAGCCAACTACAGCCTAATACCGAGGCTTAATAACGAGTTATTAAATATTAATATAAATAACAATGACCTTTATCCAGACAAATATAGCCAGCTAAATAACTTTCTTTACCCTGAGACAGTGTTTGCTGGATTGTTTTTTGTACAGTTGATTATTTGAAGTGTTTATTGCTTCCTTTTTCAGGAGACCCATCGCCTCTACAAACAAAAGCTGGAGGAGGTTTCCAAATTACAGAATGGCTGTTCCACTTCTATTTCACGACAGAAGAAAAGGCTAAAAGAGCTTTCAGCTTCACTTGAAGAGTACGATTTGCTAACTGGTCCTACTGATGCTTTCTTCTGTACTTTTTTCTGAAGTACTTAAGCTGTGTCAAAGCTTGGTCAAATGCGTGTGTAGATTGCTTACAGCAATGTGTATTTTTATTCACCTACAAAACAGATTCGTATTACTGTCTGTTTCTTTAGATGCAAACAGAAAGGGAGCCCAGAGGACATAAGCACTATAGATGAGATCCAAGAATCAATGAAAGAAAGACCAAATGTATTTTTCGAGATGGAAGCCTTCCTTCCAAAGAAAAACGGGTAAAGCAAATGAGAGACAGCCACACCTTCAATACACATTATCAGCCATTAACTAGGAAGCATGGCAGCATTGTTGACTTATCGGTAGGTGTGTCTATTCAGAGTAGGCTGTTGGATGCAAAATGATTTAGATGTAATAATTTTGGATTACATTAGAGGTTGCTGTCTTGCAATACTTTTGCTCACTTTGTCTTCTAGGTTATACCTCAGTCTTGTTCTTGGAAATGTGAATGTTACCCTCCTTAACAAACAGGCCAAGTAAGTATCTGATAACAGCCTTATGCAGCATTGCAAAGCTTGTAAATGAAAGTAGGAAATCGCAATATTTTCTTTCTTAACATCTTTCAGATTTGCCTATAAAGACGAATATGAGAAGTTCAAGCTCTACCTGACTGTCATACTTCTACTTTTCTCCTTTACGTGTCGGTTTGTGGTCAGCTACAGGTACATCTAGCATCTTCTGTACTGCATTAGATGGATGTTTACTGTCCTTTCGTTTCAGACCACTAAAGCGGTTTCCTGTTTGCTTGGTTCCTTGCGGAGTAGCAGTAGTAATGGAAAGTCATCACCTTGTGACCGTAACATCAACTAAGCAGCCTGTAAAAGGCCCTCCATAAGTCACACTTGTCCTCTTTCCTATTCTCATCTTGTCATGGAAGAAGTGGATTCAAGATATTGAGTTTTGCACTCTAACCAACTGTCTAAAGGAAGGATAAATATGTAACCATGGTTCTACAACCAAGTGATGGACTATTATGTCGGGTTGAGGAGAATTGCCAGACAACAAGCCTGACATAGCGGAGGCCTTTCATAGGCTGCACACATGAGGTCATGGTAATGGTCACAATGTGATGACATTGCTATTAACACTAGTTTGAAAGTAACCCACCCTGGCAGTCCTCAACTTGGTCATGGTTACCACAGTTCTATAGATAATAAACATAGGAATCTAGGAAATTCTTTATCATACTGTTTTATTTTAATGCATAAATAAGAAACCACTCTTCACCTAATTTTTATAAAGTAATTTCTGTGCTTTTTCTTTTGGAAGAAATGAATGCGTATTGTTTTTCTTAAAATATACCTGTTTTTTTTTTTTCCATGAACAGAGTGCTTGATGCACTTTTCAACTTTCTGTTGGTGTGGTATTACTGCACATTGACGATAAGAGAGAGTATACTAATTAATAACGGCTCTAAGTGAGTAATAACTACATAATAAAAGCATACTTATTTATTACAGTAGTCAAATACAGTGACTGTTTCACTTTTCTATTTGAATTGGATATACCAACTGCAATGTCTAGGATTAAATCTTTTTTTAGTTCAGTAAATTGATGTCAACATTCAGCTTTCGTTGATTTTGGTAGCATCTCGACCTCTGACCAGGGTTTTCTGTGTCCTTTGGTGTTGCAGGATTAAGGGCTGGTGGGTATTTCAACATTATGTCTCAACGTTCCTCTCTGGAGTAATGCTGACTTGGTGAGATATGCTGTATCTTTTTCAGTACTTGTGAGAAATTATGTATTGTAAGTGTATTGGTTGTACAAACCTAAGCCTAAAAGAATTGTAGATCTAAGGCTGTAGCCGACATATTTCTGTTATCTTCTGTTAATATAATATGCTGTTAGCAGTTTAATGCATAGATTTGGTACCTATTGATAACATAAATATATGTGATCGATATATACAGTTGGGTCCAAAAGTCTGAGACCACTTGTGGTTTCATTACAGATTATATTATTGACAACAACTTGAGTGAAAAGTAGAATTTCTGAAATATTTACATGCATTTCAGAGTTTCTTAGTATTTGGTATGACCCTTTTTTGCTTTAATGACAGTGTACAGTGGAGCTGGCATGGACTCCACAAGTTTGTGCAAAACCTTATGATCCATTTTAGATCAAATCCATCTGAGTGTCATCTGAACACATGCTTCAGTAGAAGAGATCAGACATGAAGTTAATATGGTCACAATTCCAACATTGCTTCAAAGGGATGAAATACTCATTTTAATGAAAGATTTAGTTTTAAGTCATATTGCTATCTTGTAAATAAGGTTTGTCGATTGTGTTTCACTTAAAACTGCAACAACTAATCGATAAAATGAATAATAATCAGTTATGAAAATCATTGTCAACGAATCTCAGTATCGATTTGTTGGTCTGCACACTGCACGGGGTACATTTTGTCATTGCATTACTTCCGTTCCGAAAACACGTATCGGAGAGTACAGACCAAAGTTTTGTCCCAAATGACGTACTATGCACTCACACTATGCAATATGTACTCTACCGTCTAATGTATGAATTTTAGAAGGGTAATATCGTCTGAAATGGAACACTAGCGGCTTTTTACTAACTGGAAGTATAAGCCGTTTCCCGGTTGATGGCACATGACGTCAGACGCACGTAATACGACGCCGCTATCTATAGCAGAATACCCAGAGTCAACGAAAATAAATGTCTTCAGTTTACTGTTTGTGTCAGCGTTTCCTTTTATGCCCAACATGACCTCAGTCACCATCAGACGGAGGTGTAATCGTCAAGTGACAGCGGAAATCAGTGTGCGACCCACTAAGGCAGGGGTGCTCATTATGTCGATCAGACAACCAGACAACCACTGGTTGATCTACCTGTCCCGTCATGCTTTCAGTGACTCCCGTAACCAGAGAGTGAGAGAGAGAGAGAGATACTGAGATACTGCTTGGCAGAGCTTGCGTGCGCGCACACACACACACACACACACACACACACACACACACACAAAAATGCCAAGAAGCGTGAACTTGGAACCTGATAGAGTGAAAGCTGCGAGTTTGGGACGGACCTGTTTCCTGTCGTTGTGTTGTTTTTTTGTTGAGTTTTGAAAGTGCACTGAAAAGTGCGGACTGAATAAACATGCGCCCGGAGCTCAGTTAAATTTCCACCTGTCTACCGAGTCTACACGCAAATAAATTAAAAACACCTACACAATTATACAGGGTGTCCGTGGGTCCTTAAAAAGTATTAAAATGTCTTAAATTCACGTTGCAAAGGTCTTAAAAATGCAACTAAACTGACACCGTAAAGAAGATTTAGATTTTGTTTTTGCTCGTTGCTCGTTCGCAGTAAATGCCGCTCCACACAACATTACCCGATTGGTAATGAGAAGTGAATAAACAAAAAAACTGTTGCCAACCAATCGGAGGTCTTTTTCTCCTGCGGTTTTTTTGCCGAAATGAAAGCCACAAGGTCTAACGCATAAAAGTGAATTAAGTCAGAAATATATTACTATTGTTATATTACTATTTGTGCCCCCAAATAAATTATTATTATTATTATTATTATTATTATTAAGTATTATTCAGTGCAATAGTAATATTACAAAATAGCAAAGTTTTTTTTTTTTATTTTTTTTTTTTTAAATATTTTCTTCTTTACAATAAATTATGTACAGTTATAATACTACTTGTCACATTACCCTGGCATTAAATTACAAAAAAATGAGTACATACTGCTGCGAGGGGGTTTCTAATACAGCTGCTGAGGGAGTGATGGTAAATTTGACATCTTTTTTTCTGTTCTGACTAATGTAATCCATCTCTCTATATTTTTTTCCTCTCTTGGAAAGTCATGGAAAGGAAATACTGGATTTTTTTTTTCTTTCACTGTTGGAGGAAAAGGTAAAGCAAAAAGGATATTTGTTATGGTCTCCCATATACCGCTATAGAAGTTTACCCTGCTATAGTTTACTTAAACCCAGA
>CM042550.1:1034605-1412105 GCA_023630585.1 Cranoglanis bouderius | reverse complement strand
TCTTCAGTACTACTACCAGAGTGGCTGTCTCTACCGGCTTCGTGCCCTGGGAGAGAGACACAACATGGACCTCACAGTTGGTAAGCTACAGAGTACTCTAAATGGACACATTCTGTTAAGAAATATAGGTATATTGTGATTAACATGTTACATGACAGAAATATCCAGCTCTAGGGGTAGGGCTAGGGCTGGGTGGCGTTACTGGTATTTTGCACTTTAACAATTCAAAATATTAGGGAAAGGTTTGCAAGCATTACAGGCATCTCTGGAACAGTACAGTCCAATATGGCATGCACATACAGTGCTGTGAAAAAGTATTTGCTTTGATTTGATTTCTTTTGTTTTTGTGTATATCTCATACTAAATTGTTTCACAAATTAAAACAAAATCTAAGATAAAACAAAGGCAACCTGAGTAAACACAAAATACAGTTTTTAAATGATAGTTATTTATTGAAGCAGAAAAGTTATCCAATATCAAGGAGAATGTCCGGTCTTCAATCCGTAAGTTGAAACTCAATTGCAACTGGATTATGCAGCAAGACAATGATCCAAAGCATAGGAGTAAATTCCTAGTCTTAAACGTAAGTGAAAGACTAATCTCCATTTATCAGAAACGCTTGGTTGCAGTTATTGCTGCTAAAGGTGGCACAGACAGATTTTAATTTTAAGGGCACAATTAGTTTTTCACATTGGCGATAGGTGTTGGATAACTTTTTTTGCTTCAATTTAAAAAAAATTAAAACTTTATTGTGTGTTTACTCAGGTTGCCTTTGTTTTATGTTGTATTTCATTTGTACTGTACAGTAAATCTAAAGCTATGAGATATACACAAAAACAATCATGGTTGGGCAAATACTTTTTCACAGCACTGTACCTTTTTTTTATTACTAGTACATCATCAGTAATCAGAAAAGATACTCTTTCCCTCTTTTTGTTGTCCTTAATCTTTGCCGGTCAGTGAAGAACGCACCTTTTCCCACTCTTCAAAGTTCAGTGCATTGTATCACATTATATCGCATCAGATTGCACCACAATTCTGTGCCAGTTCTATGTGCTCAAACATCCCTAAATTGTATAATTGAAAAAGAAAAAAAAAATAGTCCTTTGTCCTTTAATTAAACAGTATGTACATGTTCTGTCCTCAGAGGGTTTTCAGTCCTGGATGTGGAGGGGACTAACTTTTCTGTTGCCTTTCCTTTTCTTTGGCCATGTGAGTATCACAGTAGATTTCTTGTCATTGTAAGTATGTACTCTTTGGATTTCAGTGGTTCAACATACACAGTCTACAGTGGGTATAGAAAAGAATCACCCCCTTTAAAATAATCACATTTTGTTGCTTTTCAGCCTGAAATGAAGACGGACACAGTTTTTGTTTAGTGCAACTTATAACATCCAAGTGAAAGATATAACACCAACATGTCAGAAAATAAATAAATAAATAAATAAAAACAGAATCACTGCGTTGGAAAAAGGATCACCCCTCCTAAAAATGACTTGTAAACTCAATAAAGTGTAGCTAATCACCTTCTCAATGGCACACAAAGCCATTTGACTTTCAACTGTGATCAGCTGTGGTCATTTTGATGAGCTCATCATGAAAAGAGCTTTCCTGGAGCATTTTGTAGTGCAGCTGAAGCAAACAATCAACTATGGGTGGCAAGGCAGTGTCAAAAGATCTCCAGGATAAAGTTGTGGACAGGCACAAGGAGATGGATACAAAAAAAATTCAAAGGCTTTATCAATGCCTAGAAGCACAGTGAAGTCTATTATTAAGAAGTGGAAGGTATTTGGTACAACACAGACCCTGTTTGGATCAGGATGTCGCTCCAAACTGGATGAAAGAGCCAGGAGGAAACTGGTCAGAGAGGCTACCAAGAGGCCTACAGCAACTCTGAAGCAGTTGCAGGAATTTATGACAAAGAGTGGTCATTGTGTGCATGTGACAACAATATCACAAATTCTCCACAAATGTGGCTTGTATGGGAGGGTTGCAAGAAAAAAGCCACTCCTCAAGAAAGGCCACATGCAGTCACGACTGAGCTTTGCCAAAATGCACCTTGAAGATTCTGAGGCCACATGGAAAAAGGTGTTATGGTCAGATGAGACTAAAATTTAATTATTTGGCCTCAACACCAAACGATATGTCTGGCAGAAATCCAATACAGCTCACCATCCAAATAACACCATTCCTACAGTAAAGCATGGAGGTGGTAATACCCTGTTATGGGGGTGTTTCTCTGCAGCAGGGACTGGAGCACTTGTCAGGATAGAAGGAAAATGGATGGGGCAAAATACCGTCAAATTCTTGAGGAAAATCTGCTGCCCTCTGCGAGAAAGTTGTCAATGGGAAGAAGGTTTACCTTCCAACATGACAATGACCCAAAGCACACAGCAAAACCGACCACATAGTGGTTGAAGCAGAAAAATGTGAATGTCATTGCATGGCCTAGTCAGAGCCCAGACTTAAACCCCATTAAAAATCTGTTGAATGACTTGAAGACTGCAGTCCACAAACGGTCACCATCAAATTTAACTGAACTTGAGCAGTTCTGCAAAGAAGAGTGGGCAAATATTGCAAAGTCTAGATGTGCAAAGTTAGTAGAGACATATCCCAACAGACTAAACGCTGTAATTAAAGCAAAAGGTGGTTCAACAAAATGGGGGGTGATCCTTTTCCAACTCGGTGATTCTGTTTTTATTTTTTTAAAAATTTTTTCTGACATGTTGATGTTATATGTTTCACTTGGATGTTATAAGTTGCACTGAGTAAATACAGCTGGATAAAACAAAAACTGTGTCCGTCTTCATTTCAGGCTGAAAAGTAACAAAATGTGATTATTTTAAAGCGGGGTGATTCTTTTTTATACCCACTGTATGTGGCTTTTTAATAATAGTGTAGTACCTGGTAGCATGAGGACATGGGAGCAATTGCAGTTAGAATGTCATTTATGCTAATAGATTTTTGCATTCTTTTTGAAGGTAAACCCGTACTGTATATCAAGTGTAATCAAAGTAAAACTTTCATTCATTGATTTATTCATTCATTCAACTTCAGTAACTGTGTTCTCCTGGTCGGGGTTGCGGTAATATTGGACGCAAGACAGGTGTCCCTAGCATCATGCATTATAAGACAAAGATTGCATTCTGTGTATGATTGTCACTTTTCTATTTTCACTTGTGTACTTTCAGTTTTGGCAGCTCTACAATGGAATCACACTTTTCCAAATGGCTCAACTGCCAGAATGGAAAGAGTGGCAGGTAAGACATAACAATATTGCAAAATTTGCAATAGTTCAAGCTTCTTGATGTTTTAGCTATTAATGACCTTTAACATTAACCTGGTTTAAACCTGTCCAAAATGTATATCACATTATATTTTAAAAATTATAATGTATAAAAAACAAAAACAAAACTGAACTTCATTGTCCTTTAAATCCAATTTGTTTATGAATATGCAGAGAAAAAAAGTATAAAGAAGAAGCCTTTATTTGTCACATATACGTTGCACACAGTGCAATTTCACAGCACAATTGGGGTCAGAGTGCAGGATCATCCATGATATAGTGCCCCTGGAGCATAGAGGGTTGAGGGCCATGCTCACTCAAGGGTCCAAAAGTGGCAGCTTGGCAGTGCTGGGGCTGGAACCCTGATGTTCTGTTCAGTAACCCAGAGCCTTAATTGTTCAGCCACCACTGCCCAAGGACAAACTAAAAGAAATTCATCTTGATTAGCAAACCACACTGATATTAGAACAACAGTGCTGATCTATACTGGTAGAAATAGTCAATATCATGGTGTTCTTTTATGGTATTCTGTTCTTTCCCTTTCTTGTGCAAGGTATTATCATGTCCCTTTTCGTTTTACAGGTCCTTATGTGTGGCTCCACCTTCCTTGTTCTGTTTATGGGAAACTTCTTCACCACACTGGGTGTAGTTTACCAGAAATACACAAATCAGGACAAAGCAAAAGATTTATGAATGAAAGCCGAACACCCCCAAAGTCTTTGTCCACAAAGAAATTCTTTTTTGTGTTATACAAATGTTTTTATGCCCTTAGTTGTACTGCATATTATTGTGTGAAGCTTAAGCTTTAGTTTCACTCTTTACTGTACTGCAATTATAATGTGCTTTTCTAATTTACAGATTTAAATTTAAAATGTGTGCATAATATGAATGCTAATACATTAAATATGAAAAGAAGTAAGGTGATACTTCATAGCTCCTCATGGTTCGATCCTGAGCATCTGAGCAGGAGTTGGTTTGTGTGTTCTCCCCATGTCACTGTGAGTTTCCTCTGAGTTCTCCAGTTTCTTCCCATCTAGTCGATGGATTGGCTACAGTAAATTGCCCTAAGTGTGAATGTGTGTGTGTGTGTGTGTGTGTGTGTGTGTGTACATGGTACCCTGTCATGGACTACCATCCCATCCATGGTGTATAACTGACTCCTGTTCCTGGGATAGGCTCTGGATCCACTGTGACACTGACCAGGATAAAGCACAAACTGATGCATGGATGAATTAATAAATTGATGAATGAATGAATATTGAACAAAAAGTTGAATGTAGCTGCTTATGCTGTACATTAGGTTAAAATATTTTAAAACCAAAGAAGGAAATGCACAGTCAAACGTTAAATGTGTGTTTTAACTTTATTACTTAATATCTAACTCCAATAATCAATTAAAGATCTGATTCCAATATTTTATTCACTTAAGTACCTGAATGTAATAATTACTTAGCTTAACAGCCTTTTAGTTAATGTATTAAAAGTACAAAATCTCAGTGTTCAAGAACACGTTTAATCTAAAACAGCTTAATACTAAGCATTCACTAGCAAGTGATGTTCCTATGTCAGAGGCTTTTATATAACCTTTTAATTAAACAGTTATTCAGTTAGCTCAGAGGTTTCTGTTGGTGTGCAAACCTAGGCCTTTTCTATTTACTTGTCAGAGGTTTTGTTTAAATTCCCAAGTATTAGCTTTTTATATTAGCTTGTGAGAGGTCAAATATGTCTAACATACTAAGACTTCAGCTAGAAAACTATTTCTAGCAATCATACAAATCATGCCCTATTCATGCACCCTATTTTTCTTCAAAAAAAACCTACTGAGTATTTTAGGAATAAAGTAATAACAATGTTTATTATACAAAACACAAATTATAATACACGATATACAAAGAGTAAAAATGGAGAGAGAGGGTGGACCCCCAGGTGGATAAACTCACCCCAAGGTGTTGAGTTCATTGCTATATGCTAATATTCTAATTCGGTTCTTATGAATGAATTTGGGAAACAATGTTAAAAGCTCCCCTGTTTTAGACCTTCAAGCGAAATACAACATAACAAGGGCAACCTGAGTAAACACACAATACAGTCTTTATTTTTTTTTTTTTATTGAAGCAAAAAAAGTGGGAAAAACTGATTGACTCAGGTTTCCTTTGTTTTATCTTAGATTTTGTTTTAGTTTCTGAAACAGTTTAGTATGAGATACCCACAAAAACAGAAGAAATCAGGCAAATAAGTGTGAAAATTTATTTTGAATTTGATGGCCGCAACACGTCTCAAAAAATTTGGGAGGGGGCAACAAAAGACTGGAAAAGTAAGTGCTACTAAAAAGACAAACTGCTGGAGCTTAATTGGCAACAGGTCAGTAACATGATTGGGTATAAAAAGAGTATCTTAGAGAGGCAGAGTCTCTCAGAAGTAAAGATAGGCAGAGGTTCACCAATCTGTGAAGAACTGTATTTACAATTTGTGGAACAATTTCAGAATAATGTTCTTCAACGTAAAATTGCGAAGACTATGAATATCGCATCATCTACAGTACATAATATCATCAAAAGATTCTGAGAATCTGGAGAAATCTCTGCGCAAGGGACAAGGGTGTAAATCAATATTGCATGCCCGTGATCTTCAACCCTCAGGCGGCACTACATGAAAAACAGGCACGATTCTGTAATGGAAATCACTGCATGGGCTCAGAAACACCTCCAGAACTCATTGTTTGTGAACACAGTTCGCTGTGCCATCCACAAATGCTGGGTAAAGCTCTATCATGCAAAGAGGAAGTCATATGTGAACATGATCCAGATCCGCTGTCTTCTCTGGGCCAAAGCTCATTTAAAATGTATTGAGGCAAAGTGGAAAACTGTTCTGTGGTCAGACAAATCGAAATATGAAATTCTTTTTGGAAACCATGGACACCGCGTCCTCTAAACTAAAGAGGACAAAAGGGGAGAGAGACCATCCGGCTTTTTATCAGCGCTCAGTTCAAAAGCCTGTATCTCTGATGGTATGGGGGTGCATTAGTGCCTATGTAATGGGCAGCTTGCACATCTGGAAAGGCACCATAAATGCTGAAAGGTATATACAGGTTTTAGAGCAACATATGCTTCCATCCAGATTCCATCCCATCTTCACTTCTAAGAGACTCTGCCTCTCTAATATACTCTTTTTATACCCAATCATGTTACTGACCTGTTGCCAATTAACCTAATTAGTTGCAAAATGTTCCTCCAGCTGTTTCTTTATAGTAACACTTACTTTTCCAGCCTTTTGTTGCCCCCATTCCAACTTTTTTGAGATGTGTTGTGGCCATCAAATTCAAAATTGCCTTATTTTTTCCTTAAAATGGTACATTTCCTCAGTTTAAACATTTGGTATGTTTTCTATGTTCTATTGTGAATAAAATATGGGTTTATGAGATTTGCAAATCATTGCATTCTGTTTTTATTTACATTTTACACACTGTCCCATCAAATGTCCCATCAAATGTCCCATCACACCGTGTACATCAAATCAATATTTGGTGTGACCACCCTTTGCCTTCAAAACAGCATCAATTCTTCTAGGTACTCTTGCAAAAAGTCAGGGATTTTGTAGGCATATAGTCAGGTGTATGATTAAACAACTATACCAAACAGGTGCTAATGATCATCAATTCAGTATGTAGGTTGAAACACAATCATTAACTGAAACAGAAACAGCTGTGTAGGAGGAATAAAACTGGGTGAGGCACAGCCAAACTCAGCTAAAAGGTGAGGTTGCTGAAGACAGTTTACTGTCAAAAGTCATACACCATGGCAAGACTGAGCATAGCAACAAGACAGAAGGTAGTTATACTGCATCAGCAAGGTCTCCCCAGGCAGAAATTTCAAGGCAGACAGGGGTTTCCAGATGTGCTGTCCAAGCTCTTTTGAAGAAGCACAAAGAAACGGGCAACGTTGAGGACCGTAGACGCAGTGGTCGGCCAAGGAAACTTACTGCAGCAGATGAAAGACACATCAGGCTTACTTCCCTTCACAATCGGAAGATGTCCAGCAGTGCCATCAGCTCAGACCTGGCAGAAACCAGTGGGACCCTGGTACACCCATCTACTGTCTGGAGAAGTCTGGTCAGAAGTGGCCTTCATGAAAGACTTGTGGCCAAAAAGCCATACATCCCACGTGGAAACAAGCCCAAGTGACTCAACTATGCATGAAAACAAAGGAACTGGGGTGCAGAAAAATGGCAGCAGGAGCTCTGGACTGAGGAGTTAATTTGTGTAATGAAGCTGTTTTAGGTGGGGATCGAACCCAGGTCTCCCATAGTCAAGGTCACTGAGCTTACTGATCAAGCTAACTCCCCAGTTAATAAATCCAAGTGCAGAGACAAGGAGTCGTGGATCTTCAACAAAAGATAATCTTTACTGGGTGAAAGTGCAACAAAACAAAGGACGCTGTTCTTCCACAAAACGGGAAAAACTTAGCTTGCAGCAGATAACGGGTCACAAAGGCTCAAGACTGAACAAAAAGGCATGGCACAGGTCTACTTAAATAGGGGAAAACACAGGTGTAACACATCAGTCATAATGAGCAGTAGAGTTTAGCAGGGGCCTGGTGAGGAGCGCCCCCGGCTGACTAGGAGGGGAATAGCAGCCCAGTGATGCGTTCTTACAATTTGACACATTTGGCTGTAGCAGAAGGCAGTTTGTTTGCCGAAGGTCTGGAGAGTGGTACACGAATGTGTGTCTGCAGGCAACAGGCTGCATTTCTGCAAATGGAGTTGGGGATTTGGTCAGAATTAATGGTCTCCTCAATGCTGAGAAGTACAGGAAGATATTTATCCATCATGCAATACCATTAGAAAGGCATCTGATTGGACCCAAATTTATTCTGCAGCATGACAACGACCCCAAACATACAGCAAAAGTCATTAAGCACTATTTTCAGTGTAAAGAAGAACAAGGAGTCCTGGAAGTGATGGTATAGCCCCAACAGAGCCCTGATCTCAACATCATCGAGTCTGTTTGGGATTACATGAAGAGAGAGAAGTAACTCAGGCTGCTTAAATCCATAGAAGAACTGTACTTTTCCATATGGCTACCTCTCTGTGTGCACCAAAACTCTGGTGTTTATTGCCAAAAAGCTCTGTTTTTGTTTCATTTACCATAGCACCCGATCCCATTTGAAGTTCCAGTAGTGTCTGGCAAACTGAAGAGGCTTGAATTTGTTTTTGGATGAGAGTAGAGGCTTTTTTCTTAAACCCTTCCCAAAACGTTTGAGGATCAACAAGGTGTGTTTTGGCAAAATTAAGACGAGCGTTAATGTTCTTCTGGGTCTGCAGTGGTTTTCGCCTGGCCACTCTTCAATGGATGCCATTTTTGCCCAGTGTCTTTCTGATAGTGGAGTCATGAACAGTGACCTTTATTGATGCAAGAGAGACCTGTAGGCCCTTTGATGTTGTCCTTGGCTCTTTTGTGGCTTCCTGGATGAGTAGTTGTTGCGCTGGAGGAATTTTGGAAGGTCGCCAACTTCTGGGAAGATTTTTTCCCCAAGTTTTTCCATTTGGAGATAATGGCTCTCACTGTGGTTCTTTGGAGTCCCAGAGCCTTTGAAATTGCTTTGTAACCCTTCCCAGACTGATGTATTTCAATCACCTTCTTTCTCATCATTTCTGGAATTTCTTTCAATTTTGGCATAGTGTGTTACTGGGTAAGACCTTTTAACCAATTTCATGCTGCTGAAAAAGTTCTATTTAAGTGTTGATTTGATTTAACAGGGTTTGCAGTAATCAGGCCTGGTTCCAACTAGTCCAACTCAACCCCATTATGAATGCAGTTTCATAGATTTGGGGAATTAGTAACTATAGGAGGAAATATATTTTTACACAGGCCCAGTTGGTATTGGATAACTTTTTTGCTTCAATAAATAACATTATGATTTAAAAACTGTATTTTGTGTTTACTCAGGTTGCCTTTGTTTTATCTTAGATTTTGTTTTAATTTCTGAAACAATTTAGTGTGAGATATACACAAAAACAGAAGAAATCAGGATGGGGCAAATACTTTTTCACATGGCTGGTGACTACTGATTGCAGCGGCGACTCTCTACCCTTCGGGAGATAGTGGCAGAGTATAAAAGGGCCCGCAACAAGGCGAGCGGTCTCCTGCTAACAAAAGACTAACTCTGTGTCTCTTTTGTACGTTTACAGAAGATTCTGCCAGCAAGGACAACACCACTAACCGGCTGCCCAGTGCTGCTGCTCCCTCTGCGGATGTTTTCCCCTGTTTGGAGCCCCCCTCTCTCCTTGCGACCACTCTCAGCTGGGAAGAGGGATCACCAGACCATCCTTAGCACTTCCTGCATGTCTTTGTATATATTGTAAATAAAACTGGCACTAATTCCCCTTAATCGCCTCTGTGTGTCTGTGCTCTGCCTGCCACTGTTGCAAGTTTCGCTACACTAGATAGGTAGATAGATAGATAGATAGTGAGAGTCTCTGTTACAGGTACATTGACAGAGTGAGAGGGAGAGAAGAGGGGCTTCAGGTCATGTGCACACAGGTGTGTGAGTGTTTTGACAATTGGAGTTTGAAATCTTGAACATTCCGAGCCTGGCTCTGAACATTCGTCAATGTAAGTGAAGGGGAGTTTTGGGGTTATTTGATCATCAGCTATAGGAAAAAATGTAAGTCCGATCAGTTACGAAAAACAGCGCATGACCATTCTGAACAGCCTGAAGGACTGTGCTGAGTTTAGTGGAAGTACCTTGAAAACTCAAGGAATTATAACAGTCAGAAATTTTTAATGAAAGTCAAAGGGAATTTTGGCCCTTTTAAGCTACCATAATGGGAATTCTGTAATTCTGATCACTTAGAAAAGTCATAGCAACTGGAGTCAGAACAGGCTGAAGGTTTGGTGAGTTTGGTGCATGTAGCTTGAAAGCTCTGGGAGGAGGAGCGTCTAGAAATTTTGGGTCTCAGAAGAATAATAACTAGCTAGGTAAAATTTGTAACGCCAAACTTTGACAGCTTATGTTGGCTTGACAAAGTTGGTATGAAACTTTAAAATAGTTATCAGTTTGAAATCTGAAACTAATGTGCAGCCAGTTCTTTTAGAGTTGCATAGATAGCTAGGGTGCCAATATTCCGTAATTCAGATCACTTACAAAAGTCATAGCAACTCAAGTCAGAACAGGCTGAAGGTCTGTGCTGAGTTTGGTGCATGTAGCTTGAAAGCTCTGGGAGGAGTAGCAATTGAAAATTGTGTCTCATAATAATAATAATAATAATAATGATAACCAGATTTTACATTTTCTGAAGAAAATGTGAGTAGTACTTGCCCGGGCAAAATTCGACACCAACATGCAGCTGCACATGCGGGCCATTAGGAGGAGCTACATATGTGTATGTGTTTGTTGAAGCATAACAAATTTGACATATATTTGTGTCTGTAATGATAGTATTTAACTTGAGTTTTTAATATTATAGGCTTTATGGCAGTCCGAATACACATACTGCAATTCTCCTCATTGTGCCGAGCGATTTGATATGTCACTGTAACAAACTTTAAAGAGGGGCAAGGAGGACTCCTCGACAAACCGCTCCAGCACCACCGCTCCCTCGCATTGTGATCCTCCCACAGCGGCGAGAGCTCTCCAACAGCATGTCCCTCCAGCATGGAACCGGCTGAACACAAACATAAAGTTTAATAATAAGCGAAACTCAAACAGAACAGAAAACGCACAAACGAAACAAAGCGCACGTGCGTCTCTCTGCGTCTCTCTCTCGCTCTCTTTCTCTCTCACCGGTGCTTCCAGCCGATCCTTTATCTCTCTCTCTCCCACTGATTAGCCAAATCAGCGCCAGCTGTGCATCCTCACAACCTGGCTTCTCCCTCCTCCTCGTCACAGTCATGTTGCATGTTGTTGTTGTTTTGTGATTGCACATATTTTTGGGGTTAACTGATGTCATGCAACATCACGTGACATCACTAGAATACTCAATGCAATGAGCTGCGTGTTTTGATATGTCACTTGTCTATGTTACAGTACTTTTATGATTTCACTTATTATGGGGGTTAACATCCATGTGACATCACGTCATGTCATGTAACCTCACTAAAATACCCATAATACAATTCTCCTCATTGAGCTGAGTGTTTTGATATGTTACATGTCTACGTTGCAGTACTTTTGTGATTCCACTTATTTTGGGGGTTAACGTGCACTTGATGTCACTAAAATACCCATAATGCATTTCTGCACACTGAGTTGAGGGTATTGTCATCCCCCATAATGCAATTCTCCTCACTAAGCCGATCGTTTTGATCATAGACATATACAGACGCTGCATTGGCCGCTTTGGCCCGTTGCTGCAATGAGTCAACGCGTCCGCCATATTGATCCGGGCAAGACTGCCCTATAAACAAATAGAAGTAAACGGGGAATTGCGGTTTTTCTGGATGAGAAGCACAATAACATTTACATTTCTCAAACGATTTCAATGGTTTATGATCTATGTCGAGTACAAAAAAAGTTTTGTCTCAAGTTACTTACAATCTCGATAGTTAGACTTGGAAAATTATTCATTGTCATAAGGAATTGTGAAAACGCACCTTTATCAAGCATAGATTTGGCTTATTTTTCTTGGTTAATAAATGCTGAGACGTCCCTAATGTAATATAATTTAATGTACATGAAATGTGCATAAAGTTTTTTTCATTGTGGAAATGGCTTTTTCTGTCTTCAACCCCATCTTTAAGCTTTTCTTATGCTCCAGGTCAAAATACTGTTAACAAAGCTGGTTCATTTTTAAATACTGAAAAAACCCCGAAATAGTGCATTTTTAGCCTAAGTACTAATAATTGACCATCATTGTACCAAAATGGAACAAAATATACTCCAAAACAGACAATTACAAAGATAATTATAAGATAATCATTTATGGATACTGTAAAACATTTACAGTTACAGTGGTAGAAACATTTATGTGATAATAATAATAATAATAATAATAATAATAATAATAATAACAATGAGCCACGATTTGATGACAAGCTATTAAGTCATTATAGCCTATCGATACACCTACTGTTTGGAGATGAGTCAGGAAATTGAAGTCAGGTGGTTTATCTCCATCTCTAATCCTGACAGTCTGAACTGTCCTGTCAAAGTCCTCCAGCTTGAAGTTCTCACTGCATAGCACGGAGGACTCACTTGTGGAAACACCTTCCCTTCTTACAGCTACTTCCCACTGCCTCAACTGTTTCTCTTTGGGAAACCTTCAGAGTGTGAGAAAAGTTAGCTGGCCAGTTAACTACAGTAAAATTCACAATATGTCAGTTGCTCAGCCGAAACGAGGAGCTTGTCATAAAAGTCGGTTTGGAGAAAAATGGCAGTATAGATGAAAATCTCGATTATGAGCAATTTAGTTTATAATATAAACTATAATATAAGCTAAGACTTATTACTGTTGCCTGGACCAGTATGGCGGTGATGTTGACGTACGATCCAGGGGCCAATGCGGCATCTATTTATATGTCTATGGTTTTGATGTATGACATTTCTGCAGTAGTTTGGTGACTATTTTATGGCTTCTTTTGCTCCTATAGACTCATTTTACATTAGTGTGTATTGGGAATTCCAACGGGAAATTCCATGCGACGTGTCATTCATATCTGTGTCACTGACGGTGTAGGAGTTAGGGGGGGTGCACAATTTTCCATTATTTTCAATGGGGCCGGAATAATGCCATTTTCCGGACATTTCCAGAGAAAATTCTGAAACACGATGTGTACATGCCGGGTCTACTCCCTAAGACGTACGAGAGGATATGTGACATGAGCATGTCAGCTGAACGACGTCCGAGCTGTGACACCCGTGTTTTATTCCCCATTCATTGTCTATGGGTCCAAAACATGCAATTTTTTGTCTGTGGTCAAACACCGTTAAGTCAGATCACTTATAAAAGTCATAGCACACCTCTCCTCAATAAGCCGGGCGATTTGAGCCCTCATTCATGTCTGAGACACAAATGGTGCAGGACGAGTTATGTTTTATTAAGTTTTGTCTGGAAGAAGTATAATAATAACTAGATTTTACATTTTCTGATGAAAATGTGAATGGCGCTTACCTGTGCAAAATTTGACACCTACATGCAGCTGCACATGCAGGTCAGTAGGGGGAGCTACATGTGTGTGTGTTTGGTCAAACATAACTAATTTGACATACAGTATCTCACAAAAGTGAGAACACCCCTCACATTTTTGTAAATATTTTATTATACCTTTTCATGGGACAACACTGACGAAATGACACTTTTCTACAATGTAAAATAGTGAGTGTACAGCTTGTATAACAGTGTAAATTTGCTGTCCCCTCAAATTAACTCAACACACAGCCATTAATGTCTAAACCGCTGGCAACAAAAGTGAGTACACCCCTAAGTGAAAATGTCCAAATTGGGCCCAAAGTGTGAATATTTTGTGTGGCCACCATTATTTTCCAGCACTGCCTTAAACCTGCTGGGCATGGAGTTCACCAGAGCTTCACAGGTTGCCACTGGAGTCCTCTTCCACTCCTCCATGATGACATCACAGAGCTGGTGGATGTTAGAGACCTTGTGCTCCTCCACCTTCTGTTTGAGGATTCCCCACAGATGCTCAATAGGGTTTAGGTCTGGAGACATGCTTGGCCAGTCCATCACCTTTACCCTCAGCTTCTTTAGCAAGGCAGTGGTTGTCTTGGAGGTGTGTTTGGGGTTGTTATCATGTTGGAATACTGCCCTGTGGTCCAGTTTCCGAAGGGAGGGGATCATGCTCTGTTTCAGTATGTCACAGTACATGTTGGCATTAGCGCCCCAGTGCCAGCAGCACTCATGCAGCCCTAGACCATGACACTCCCACCACCATGCTTGACTGTAGGCAAGACACACTTGTCTTTGTACTCCTCACCTTGTTGCCGCCACACACGCTTGACACCATATGAACCAAATAAGGACATGGTTCCAGTAGTCCATGTCCTTAGTCTGCTTGTCTTCAGCAAACTGTTTGCGGGCTTTCTTGTGCATCATCCTTAGAAGAGGCTTCCTTCTGGGACGACAGCCATGCAGACCAATTTGATGCAGTGTGCGGCGTATGGTCTGAGCACTGACAGGCTGACCCCCCACCCCTTCAACCTCTGCAGCAATGCTGGCAGCACTCATACGTCTATTCTGCAAAGCCAACCTCTGGATATGATGCTGAGCACGGGCACTCAAATTCTTTGGTCGACCATGGCGAGTCCTGTTCTGAGTGGAACCTGTCCTGTTAAACCGCTGTATGGTCTTGGCCACCGTGCTGCAGCTCAGTTTCAGGGTGTTGGCAATCTTCTTATAGCCTAGGCCATCTTTATGTAGAGCAACAATTCTTTTTTTCAGATCCTCAGAGGGTTCTTTGCCATGAGGTGCCATGTTGAACTTCCAGTGACCAGTATGAGAGAGTGTGAGAGCGATAACACCAAACTTAACACACCTTCTCCCCATTCACACCTGAGACCTTGTAACACTAACGAGTCACATGAGGGAGGGAAAATGGCTAATTGGGCCCAATTTGGACATTTTCACTTAGGGGTGTACTCACTTTTGTTGCCAGCGGTTTAGACATTAATGGCTGTCTGTTGAGTTATTTTGAGGGGACAGCAAATTTACATTGTTATACAAGCTGTACACTCACTACTTTACATTGTAGCAAAGTGTAATTTCTTCAGTGTTGTCCCATGAAAAGATATAATAAAATATTTACAAAAATGTGAGGGGTGTACTCACTTTTGTGAGATATTGGTATCTGTAATGATTGTATTTAGCTCAAGATTTTAATAGACTTTATGACGGTCTGAATACATGTACCGCAATTCTCCTCATTGAAGCGAACGTTTTGATATGTCACATGTCTATGTTGCAGTACTTTTGTGATTCCACTTATTTTGGAGATTAACGTGCATGTGACATCACTAAAATACCCATAATGCATTTCTGCACACTGAGTTGTGGGTATTGTCATCCCCCTTAATGCAATTCTTCTCACTGAGCCAATTGTTTTGATGTATGACATAGCTGCAGTAGTTTGGTGATTAGTTTATGGCCTCTTGTTTCCTGGTATTGATTTATCAATGAGTGTGTATGTGGGATATTTCATCGGGAATTTCACGACACAAACGTGGGAATGGCAAGGAAAGTAATCGCACACATCTCCCGAAAATTCAGAGCGATTTAAGCAATGATCCGTGTCTTTAAGTAAAACAGTGCGGAACTAGTTAGGTGCCAAATATTTCCTATGGAGATAAAAAAAACAGTGTCTCTGTTTGCCTATTAAACCTTTTTTTGTTGTTTTGTTTAAACATTAGTGTGTATTGGGAATTCCGACGGGAAATTCTTAATAATAAGTTTATAAAGCAGAACAGTATGTTGGCCTTGTCATGCCAACATGATAAGCTTATAAAGCAGAACGGTATATTGGCTTTGTCAAGCCAACATAATAATAATAATAATAATAATAATAATAATAATAATAATAATAATAATCTTATAAAGCAAAACAGTATATTGGCTTTGTCAAGCCAACATAATGCATACTCTTGATGCATACTGAGGTTCTTGATGCATACTGAGGTAAAGTTTGGTGTTTCTTTATATATGCTACCCCTGGGTCAAATTATTCGTAAACATGGAATTAGCTTCCACTGTTATGCTGATGACACACAGTTGTATGTTGCCAGATGACGGACATCAGCTTAATAAATTTGAGGAATGTGTACAGGACATTAGACACTGGATGCTTATAAACTTCCTCTTACTTAATTCTGACAAGACAGAAGTATTTATACTAGGACCACATGCAGCTAGAAGTAAGTTTTCTGATTCCATAGTAACTCTGGATGGCCTTTCTGTTTCATCATGTGCAGCAGTAAAAGACCTTGGGGTGATTATTGACTCCAGTGTTTCATTTGACACCCATGTAGATAATATTACTAGGATAGCCTTCTTTCACCTCAGAAATATTGCTAAGATAAGAAATATAATGTCACTATAGGACCCAGAAAAATTAGTTCATGCTTTCCTCACCTCTTATCCACACTGCACTGGCTCCCAGTGAAATTTCGCATTGATTATAAAATACTACTCTTGACCTATAAAGCTCTAAATGATCTCGCGCCACAGTACCTAAGCGAACTTTTGGTCTTTTATGATCCGCCACGCCTACTTCAATCAAAAGGTGCAGGCTATTTCTTGGTACCTCGAATAGTGAAGGCTACAGCAGGGGGAAGAGCTTTCTCTTACAAAGCCCCACAGTTATGGAACAGCCTTCCAGTTAGTGTTCGGGACTCAGACACAGTTTCAGTGTTTAAGTCCAGGCTGAAAATATATTTGTTTAGACAAGCTTTTCGTGAATAGTTTTTTTCTTAGGTAAAGGAGCAGATCTAGAGGACTCACAGGCATAGTGTGTTGTGATGAACTGGGATGTTTGGATGCTGTCGCCCCCCCACTTTCACGCGTTCACCCAGGTTTGTTGATGGTGGAGTGGCTGGCTACCTTATGTCCCAGGGAGCCCTCATGTCTGTGTTACCTTCTGGCTCTCCCTTTTAGTTATGCTGTCATAGCTAGTCTTGCCTGCTTGCACTCACGCAAAGTACACTGTCCTTAACCATTACGGGACAATAAGCATACCTAATATTCTCTCTCTCTCTCTCTTTCTGTTGCATTCTGAGATGCCAGTGATCCCGACCCCTTCTGCTCTCCGGACCTGCCTGATCCATCATAATGCCCTACTTCTGGTTGGAGTTCTCATCAGTTGGAAGACACATTGAGACTACTGAGGATGGTACCACTTAAAAACCATAAAGATGGCTTTGGACCTCAATTCATATGAACAGTTATGCTATGATGGCTACGACTACAATTGCCACAAACAGTTTTGCACTCAAGTCTCCATCAGTGAACAGTGGAGAAATTCAACAAAACAGTCTTCATGTAAAAACTGTAATGAATTTTCCTGGTTACACAACTGCTATTTTACTATGTTGTATTAGCACATTTATAGAAGGGATTTATTTATTTATAATCATACTATCCGGTGTCACCCAGATGAGGATGGGTTCCCTTTTGAGTCTGGTTCCTCTCAAGGTTTCTTCCTCATATCGTCTCAGGGAGTTTCTCCTTGCCACCGTTGCCTCTGGCTTGCTCATTAGGGATAAATTCGTACATTTAAAATCTATATCCTGAGTTTATATATTTCTGTAAAGCTGCTTTGGGACAATGACCATTGTTAAAAGCGCTATACAAATAAAATTTAATTGAACATAATTAATGGAGAAAACCAGGTGATACCAAAGGTGATTCCAGGTAAAAAAAAAAAAAAAAATTAAATAAAAAAAAACAACATTTTTTTTTTGGCAAATGTATGCCCCCTTGGCTATTTATGTTAATGGTCAGGTAAAGGCTTACCTGGTAGAGTGGCCAGTGAGCAATGCTACATAGGCATCAGTACCTGGGCCCTTTCCTGTTTAGCATGGCAATGCCTCCCTGCATAAAGCAAGGTCCATTTGTCCAAGGTCCAGAATTTGGTGTACAAGAACTTGATTGGAATGCACAGAATCATCGTGAGCCATCTTAGTCTGCTAGTCTGTTTACTTGACATGAGGATGTTAATTTACATGAACATAACTTCCGTTTGTAAAATAGCTCACATACTGCCACTAATAATAGCTCATAATAGCCACCTGATGTATGAATATGCCCGTAATAAGCCACCTGCAGAATTGTGTAGATTTTTACATTTGATATGATGTTGGATTTGCTAATGCATTTCTATTTTTGCAATAAGGGGCAAATTCACTGTGTTGAGCCTGGCATTTTCCATGTATGTATGACCGCCAACAAAACGTGTTTATGTCCGAAAAAATACAAGTTACAATACGTATTCTGTCAGTGGTCTTTTAGTAAAGTATGTATGATTTAGGGCTGTGACCAGGCTGGGTGGACAGATAAAATAACAATAACTTTGTCAAAGTCCAAATATTTATGGACCTGACTGTACATTAAAATAGCTTTCTATAAAATTCCACTTCTCAAAAAAAAAATACATCTCAGAATGAACCTAGTATTTAAAAAACAGCAACAGAATGTGAATTCTAGACCCAGATTTCAATAAAAGCTTTGTGACAATGTTTGTAAATAATGAGGCATCAGGAAATGAAAGCTGAAATTCTGTTCTATTGTTTCATATTCAACTTTTAACCTCAATTTCTTCAGTATAGCAAAAACAAAATAATTTGTCTTGCTATTCCAATACTTTCAGAGGGGACTATATGTAAATATAGGTATGTATACTCTTTTTAAAATATTTTAATGTACAAATCTGTTTTTGCTATACAGTATTTCTTACACACTGATGAGTAAAAAAAAATAGAGTAAGATAGTAAAGCAACAAAAAAATAAAGAAAAAGTAAATGCACCATATATCAGCTTGTAGGTACAGCACAACATCACAAAATCAAAAGTTACATTGATTCATGGCTGGCTTGTTATTTTTAGAATAATCTTTAGAAAGAATTTCACTGTGCTATAATGTATATGTGACAATTAAAGGCTTCTTCTTTTAGCTACAGTGTGTCTGGATAAGGCTCTCCAACTGTTGTCATGGGTCAGCATCACTATATTCATTTTTATTTTAGATTTTGGGTGGACTGCTCCACTCAGGTGGATATTGCTAAGTGGAGAGCACAGGGACAGATGCCACAGAGTCTGCTTGAGCTGTTGTGTGTGACTGTACAGCCATATTCTTAGGAGGGCTAAAATGAGAATGGGCATAAGGAACCTTTGGCATCCAAAAATTGCTGGCCTGATATTGATGACTGTGTCCATGGCTATGTCCACCATCATGTCCATGTGTATGTCCATGGCTGGATCCAAATCTGGGCCCGATGCTATATCCAGGGTTTAGAGACGGTATTGTGAAGTTCTGTTGGATAATGGTTGAATGTGACCAACCCTCTACACTGCTTGGAGCATTTCCTGTAGCTTGAGAAGCAAACATAGATGCTGGAGCGTAAGCCTGGACAGGGTATGAGCCAGGTGATGGGCTGCATCTGAAAGAGTTATCAGTGCATTTAATCATCAACATATTTTGGCATATCAAAACAGATAATAAGACTGACTACTCTGAGATGGAAAATTATATGTTATATATTATAAACCAGAGTTTCTCTAACATTTTGCAACCACAAACCCATTTATTTGTAAAATAAATTCCTTAGACCAGGCCAGTACAAATTTGTTTTATAAACATAATCTAACTATTCAAATATTAGACTCATTATTTAAATGTGTACAATAATATCTTGACTATATATTAGAAACATAAAACATTTTATTCCTGAACTTTCCACTGACAACACACATTAGGTCCAAGTTTACATTACTGATAGGTCGACTTGTTTTTAGTATTTGGATTAAACTCATTCAATACAAGTCAAACCTAATAACTATAAGAACTAGAGATGCACCGATCGACCGGCCAGGGACCAGAATCAGCCGATTTTCTGCATGCTCGGCCTGGACCGGTGGCCGGCCGGTCAGTCTCACTTCTTTCTGATTCCGAGCCGGTCCGTGTTGTTGCCGGCGGCACAGGCAATAACGTCACAGCCACGCTCACAGCCGCATGTAAACATGCCATGGGCAAAAACGCGAAAACCATTGACCTGCTGGAGGATCAACAAAGATCGTTTCCCTGTGCTTGCTCCACTTGCCCGAGCCTATACCTCTCTGCTCGATGTACAAGCGTTGAAAGTGATCACTTGTTTAGCTTGGCTGGACATGTGATAGATGAAAGGAGAAAACGATTATCAGGTGACAAGGCAGAGATGCTTCTGTTTGTTGGCAACAAAGAAAATATGCCTTGTGTAACGCTTTACACAGAGAGGCCGGATAGCTTGCCTGAATGGTTGTAGCCAGGTGTAAGCAAAACTCACGTATCTGATATTTCACAGTGGTTTATTATCAGCGTTGTCGATACCCTGCACACATGGGGCAGTTTGCAAAACACTCCACTAACAACTGCGTTACTGAACATAAATAAAACAGGGCAAAGAGCAACAGAAATATAACCAGGCTTTACATGCATACATGTGATGATCATAGCTCGCGCTCCGTCTACCGACTGCCCACTCATCAGTGAGGGAGTAAGAGAGAGCGTTCCGCCTTAAAGGGGCAGTAACTCATTCTACTTGTTACACTTGTTATTTAATTACTAGCCACTGCACCTATTAATATTTGGAAAAGTATTGTACACTTCAGTTTTGTTCATAGGCTTGTAATCTTTGGACTTTTGTGAGACGAGTAAAAAAGAGAAAAAGGTCCATTTATAAACATAGTGGGAAATGATATCTGTTTTGTTATATAAAGCAACTCATTTTCAGTTAATTGTTATTTCTACCTCTTTCCAGTCACAGAACACTTTATTTTGAGAGTTGGGTTGTGGGTTGTGACACCTTGATTATGCTTCACAGACCTCACTTTGAGAACCACTGTTATAAATGATATATGTTTATAGTAAATAGAAAAAGATTATTCTTATATTTATGTTGAAATAATAGCTCATAGAGACAATGATTACTCACATAGTGTGCAGGATCTTTTTTCGCTCCCCTGCGGATGCAGGGACAAAATGCACCCATGTTATTTTCTTCAGCAATCTGAATGGCACCATCTTCTCAAACACGCAAGCTTTGGACTCAGACATCTGAAACACTGAAAACCATTTCATGCCATCTAATACAAATCCTTCAGTCAAGGACATAATATGTAGATACAGCTGTATTCAGCTACCGTCTTGACCAAATTGTTCATTTTTAAATATATTTATATCATACTTACATGAATAGAATTTATTGATGCTTAAACTTTAGAAAAATAAAATGTATATTCTGCCATTTTAGGGCATCCAGAGCATATTTGATGTCAGTAATAGTAAATCAATGTAATCACACTTTTGTTGTAATCTTGGAGATATTTCACCAATCATCTGAGTGGCCTCATCAGTATGAATGAATATTTACTAGATGTTTAAAATGACCTGTATGTCAAGTTTTAAGTCACAAGTCAACTGGACACAGATCAATGGCAAGACATGCAGACATGCACAATAACCAGGAAAAGGATACACATCTGCCCAGTAATTACAGCCAGGACATTGCATAAGAATACAGTATTTGGGATAAAGAGATAAACAATGAGCATCAGGAGCCAGGGAATAGCTGCAGTGGGCACAGTAAAGCCTAGCAGGAATGCCTTCCTCATGCGGGAACTGATGGTCACCATGGCCAGCATGGCGAGAGATACTGGGATTAGGCCTGACACTGAACTCCTTGTAGATGGAGAAAACAACAACAGTTCCAGTAGTACATGTATTATGCCAATAGAAGTGACCAGAAAAAGTAAAACATGTAGGAATCGAACTGTGCCCACTCCTTTCTCTAATCCACTGCAGAACAACACCAGCACAGCCACACTGAGAAAGAGGTGTTCCACATCCTTATGGTAAAAGCAGTAGGTGAGAAGTTTGTGAACTGGGGTGGGGTTAAACAGAGAGACAGAGTTAAACTTTACACAAAACAGACATTCAGCAGAACATGCATCACGATTATACATTGCATATTATTAGTTAACTGCTGAAAGAGGCACGGCATTATATTAGTTACCTGTGTACAATGCATTCGTGACATATTCTGTAATAAAATATTACCATGGCCGTTGAGAACAACGCTGGATTCCAGACTTAGTGTATGTCCCGAAATGTTGAAATGATTCGTAACGATACTCAGCACACAAGATAGTGTGACTACAAACACGACCCCACTCGTAAACTCGAAAGCTGACACAAAACTATAAATCTTCCGCAGTCCATTACGAATCCTGCCACGCATTTTCATTGTAAAGACTATGACATCCTTGGTCTAACTGAAATCAGATAAAATCGAAAAGGTTCGAGATATAGTTAATCTTGGGAACCCGGGGACGTATCAACTTCCGTGTTGGGGAAACTTCAATCTGTCGTATTCGAGACTGCTAAACTGCGCAGAGTTTGCGCAACGTTTGCGCAAAGTTTGCGCATCGTCGCTAACTTTTGTTTGTTTGTTTGTTTTGCATTGAGACTTTACCAGAACATTAAAGGCTAACGCATGTGAAAATATAAGTACTTACAGACTGAGTTACACTTATTAATTATACATACTCACTACAACAAATAATCAAAATGTAAAATCAAGACAAAAAATAAAATTACAATAAAATAATGTACTGTAGGGGATTAAACAAAATCATAATGGTTAAACAGATCATATAATTTCCTGGCATTATAATTTCTCAATTTTTAAGGCCTGTGTATATAGGCATAGCTCCTTTTTAAAGACATTAAGTTGGGGTGCTATTTTAAAAATGTTACATAAATATTTTAACAAAATAAGTAAACAATTTATAAATCATACACTTTTGTCCTTCAAAGTTACTCCAAATTTAACCAAATTCCATGCAATAGTGGGTAAAACAGACATTTTTTCCAAAATGGATTAACCAAGTTACATTGAAAAAATTTTATGTTCAACAGTTACTATATCATTATTACAAATTTGGCATGTGTTTGAATCTTTATTTAATCTCATTCTTAGAAATTCCTTAGCTGGGTAAATATACATAATTTTAAAGTGCACTTCTTTACATTTAGGTGGAAGGGGAAATAAAAGATATTTACTTCTGAACTCATTCACTGATTTTCTACTGAGACGTTCAAAAATGTAATCTCTTCTTATATGACCACGATCGCGTTCCTGCACACAGCATTTTCTTATAATCCTATGGGTACATTCCTTACCTACAAAATTTATTTAGCCTAAATTATCTTGGGAATAGCTGCAGAATTTGTTAAAAACCATTTTATAATTCCAATCATTGGTAAAGGAATGCTTCTAATAACTTTCATATAATTTTTTTTCTCCACTATTAAAATGGAATTGGGTACAGAAATCATTAAACTCAAAATACAGCCATACTTATCCATAATGTGCAACACTGACCAAATCCCTCTTTGCCACGATTTTTCCAAAAACAAAGATTATCTCTGAGATAATATACAACGATTATTCCATAAGGATATATTATGTGGACTGAAATTGTGTTTAAAAAGCATTTGCCAGTACAAGAGGACTTGTTTATGAAAAGCAGATAGCTTCAGTGGAATTTGAGATAACTCAAAGTCGCACTATAATAAAAAGTTTATGCCTCCACTTTTAACAATAAATAAACTGAATAGAATTGCAAACCAGTATGAATGCTTATATTTAATAAAGGATTGCAACCATTTAAGTTTAAGTACCCCATTCATGCTATCAAAGTCTATTGCCTTTAGCCCACCTTCCTCATAATCTTTAATTATATCATTTTTTAAATAGAGTGGCATTTCTTTCTCCAAATGAAATCAAAATTGAGTTTGTTAATTGTTTTTATCATTTTAGTCGAAATTGGCAGTGAAAAACCTGGGTAAATTAACCTTGAGAGGTTCTCTATTTTCGTAAGTAATATTCTCCCAAATATTGTCCCTCTGCAACCAAATATTCACATTTGTTCTACATTTTTCTAATATTTTGTCAATATTCAACCTTTCTATACTCTCTTACTTATACTCTCTTCATCTTTTGAAATTGTAATTCCTAAGTATTTCACCTCCTGTATTATTATTAATATTATATTCATATTATATAAAGGGAGCTCGTGAATAGCCATCAGTTCACATTTTAATGTATTTAATTGTAGTCCTGATGCTTTGGTAAAACATTCTACAGACTGTAGTGGTAAGGGGATCTGCATTTGTTTTCTTTTTTTTTTTTCTTTTCTTTTTTTTTTTTAAAGGGTAATATCATCAGCAAGTTGGCAAACAATGAATTCATGTTCCATAAAATTAATAACAGCAGTATTATCCCTCTTTAATAAGATGGCTAACAGTTCCACTACCATAATAAAGAACAGAGGTGCCTAGCCTTATACATCTGTTTACTTGAAATATTGGGCATGTCCCCTTGGGAAGAGTTACCGAGCTATTTATGTCACTATAAAGCATCTTGATGATATTTATAAATTCTGGACCAAAACCAAAATGATAATGTCTGGAAAATGGATGTTCAGCCATATCAAAGGCTTTTAAAAATCAAAAAATAAAATAAATCCTTCGTCCTCAATTAGATGATTATATTTTATGATGTCAAGTACCAGACGAATATTGTTATGTATTGACCCACCCTTAAGGAACCCAGACTGAGTTTCACTAATTATTTGAGGAAGACCTTTAATCTCAACTGTAGGAATATAATTCTTCACTTTCTCAAAAAATCATTTGTTAACCTTTATCAGTGTGATTCCCCAATCTGCGTCCCTCGCCCGATCCACAATGCGCATACCCATACATTTGATAATAAAGTGGTGCAGGAATAAGACCTAAAACTGGGAAAGGAGTTATCATTTTAGCACTTCTGGTTCCATCATCCCGTAGTCAATGGGTTTTTTGGTTAAATGCCTGAAATAAGTAATGCCCACTCATGATTTTTTAAATGCTTTTACGTGTTTTAAAAAGAAGTTTGCTAACAAGTGATTTAATGGGACTATAGAGGTTGTTGGGGACATTAAATGTCATCATGCTGAACAGGGAAACCCATCTACTACCGCCTCGTTGTGTTTATACTCACGCTCTTGCAAACTATTCCAACTCAAACTTTCCAATTTGTAGATTCATCAGTTTATAGTATTTTCCAACTGTAGTGTTTTTTAAAATAAAGATTGAAAGAGTTGTCGGAAGTGTAGTGGTGGTGACATTGAAGTTACTGTGGTGTAGTTCGTTTATGGCCTAACTTTAGCTTTTTACTTCTGGCGATTGTATTTATGCTTCAAAATTCATAAAAGTTATGTTAGTTTGTGAAGATTATCTTGATGAACAAAGCGTGTAAGAATCATAAACTTTTGTTGGTCACAGAGCTTATTTTCTGCAATAATCTAAAAGCCAATGGAAAAATTGGATTTTTGTCAAGGGAAACAGGGTGATGCTAACTTCCAGGATGGCCTACAAAAATGCATCATCCCTGCAGCACTCTATGATTTAGGAAGCTACCAGATCTGTAAAGCACATATGTGTCACTTTACGACATTTTGTGCCATTTCGAAACAAACACTGTGATTTTGTATGTGATAACAAGAGGATGTTTTTTAAACACTGCAAAAAATATCTTGCAGAGGGAGAGTTTTTCCCCAAATCTAGTAAAAGGTTGCAAGATGAAATAGTCGCATGGTTTAAATGGAGTTGTCGGAAAAAAAGCAACTCACGCCTCGGGGGAGAGCCTCCCTCTGAGCTCCGACTTCCAGGGTGGAGTTGAAATTCCTTTTGGCTGTTTCAGTCCTTTTCTACTCTTTTTCTTTACTCAGACTACTATCAATAAATTGAGATTCTTGGACTTGGATGAGAGATTGCAAACGTTTCTTTAATGCAATCCAAAAACATAACAATTCATTGAGCTCAAGGAGAACAATACTCACAATACAAAACACATTTCTATGTTATTGTAAGCAAATACATCAGCATTCACTGCATCCTCAGTGTCCTCTGTGTTCTCAAAAAACTCCCTAGAAAATCCCCTCTATTTATTCTGAGGCACTGTGAGGCGCCTCCTTCTTTAATTTACATATGCCCTGGCAAATTCCCCTTATTTTCCAGTATGGCCCTTCTGGCCCCTCCTATTCTAATTTGCCTCCTTCGTCGAATTCCCCTTATTTTCCACTTTCCTGGAAACTCCCCCAGTAGAATGTACCCTAAGGAGCAGTCCTCGATCCAGAGGAAAGTCTGTGCTCCACGAGTCATTTACCCAGAGTCCGTCATAATGAGCCATGTTGGCATGAGACATGACAAGGGCCAGAGGCCTTGTGTCCTCCAGCAACGTGGTCCACTCCGGGTCCTCTCGAGGCGCTGGGTAGGGGAGCCAGACCCGCGTTCCGGGGTCTGACTGGCCAGGTAGGCTCCACAGGCAGTTGGACATGTCGGCCTCCATACAAAGATGGGTGCAGGCACTGCAGAGAAGGCGTCTGGATGAGTCATCGGCCGTGTAGGAGAAAATGCCATCAGTCCCGGGATGGAGTGACATGCAGATGGGAAGGTGTCCACGCCGCCGTACACTCGGGGGACTGGCCATGGACCTGCACACAACATATATAGACACACACCAACGCGACAGATAGAGACAGAAAGACAGAGAAACAACAACATGGAAACATACACAGTCCAGTAAGAGTCTCGGTGTGGAGTATAGGAAGGCTAAAAGTCTGTGCATGTAGCACACGTGTCCTCGTCCCCCTCCAACAGAGGGTACAGCTCAGGGCAGTCTGTGTCCAGAGTGTGCAACAGCATATACTGCCCAAACAGGGAGTGAACAGTCTTGTCTATAAGTGCGCGTAGGAGTGGGATGCCATAGCAGGCAACAAAAGCCACGCAGGCCAGAGTTATGAGAATAATCATGCCTATACGCATCAAGCCTGCCAACCAGTCTCCGGAAAACAGCCATTTGTACCACGCAGGCTCAGGGCCTGCATTGTTACGGACCATCTGATCCCGTGCCTTCTTCATACGAGTTAGTAATGACTGCAGGGGCCCGGCGGGGCCCGTGTGGAGGGGAATTACGGTGCAACAGTCTTTTCCGATCATCTCGCACACACCCTGGTCAGGTCCCCTCATAGTGTCCAAGGCAAACCTATTTTGGACCGCCATGAGAGTTGTGGCGTGCAGCTGCTCAGTAAGTAGGCCTAGAGCCGCTATGGTATGATTTATAAAGCGTTGTTGGTTGTACCAAACGTAATTTATCCAACGCATGTTTCTATGCACCTGCACATGGGGCAGAAAAATACCCCATGCTGTGGATGAGGATTCTAACTGGGCATTATGCTCCTCAGGGACGCCAACAGGCTCCCCTTTCCAGTCTATGTAAATGTGTGGATCAGGGCCCCACTTAGGGAGCACGGAAGAGTTACTGATGCATAAATATTTGTCCGTGTTGGTGCTACGGCCCAAGGCCCAAGCGGCTGTGTTCACCAGGTCGCGCTTTGGCCTGGGGAAACGAGGCGTGCCAAGCATCTGTTCCAGGTGTGTGTCATTCAGTTCAAAGACCGTTAAATGTCCTTCCAGTACTACAGGGGCACACAGACCATGCCAGAGTCGGGGTAGAGTCTGCAGGGCTTTGTTACTACCACAGTACCAAAATATGTCTGCCACTGGCAAAGTGCCAAGCCTAAGGCGGGGGACGCGTATCTGTACAATGGATTCTGGTACACAGCCATATTGTGGAGGATCACAGGAGGGTGCCACATTGACTATGGGGTGGTGAGCCTCTATAATCGCATGGCAAGCAGACTTCTCCAACATCCCAATTTCCACAGCTCCACGAGAACGTATACATAGTGGAAACATCTGTCCCGGGCGGACTTGGACATACATGTCAGTGGGAAGGGGAGTGGTCTCAGGGCGGAATGTGCAGGAGGAACTCGTTTTACTCATCCACGCAGCACCATGCGTTCTAGCTGTGGAACCTAGGAGACAAAGTACCGGGCTTAGGTAGGATGAATTATATGGCGGGTTTGCGCACTCGGTGATTCCCCGTGTGGGCATGACGTGTAGGGGGCGGTGAGAACGGTCATGGCAGACCACACACGTACTGTTGGCGGACACTTGCCGGGCTGTGTCCTGAAGCCACTGGTGAAATAAGTTCTGAGAAGCCGTGCCTGTGTCGGAACCAGAATAGACACGAGTGCTAACATTTGTCACAAGGTCTTCATAATCGGAGCTCATCGCTCTAAAGGTCCCAGTTCTGCAGTCGCTAGACTTTGCGCAAGTCATCCAGAAGTCTATTCCTGCCTGTCGGAGCTCTAAACCTGGGCGCCATAGAGGGACATATATTCTGGCCTTATATTCCTTGTCATAGGAGGTGGCCTGCAGCGCAGATGTACTGGAGTGGCTACCATTAACACTATAGTACCATAAGGGGTGAATGACCTTACAATGCGCTGAGCCCGGTCGTCCTGTTATGATGACGCTGCTAATATTGCTTGTGCTTGAGTGTACTTCCCCGGGCCGTTTCATGCGAATTTCTAATGAAAGAGTGTACCAGGAGTCTGAATTGTTTGTAGCCCATCCTATAGGATCTGCGGTGTCATTTGGGGGTGCGGGACCGGTGTAATCAAAGGAGTACATCATAAAGTATTTCTGGCTAGACTTGAATAGTGATTTCAATGGTTCTGTTTTGTTACTATGGTGAAGGAGACTTACAGCACACTTTAAATGATCCTGAACTGCTATCTGGGCCCTGCTCTGATTCAAGTAAGCCACCGGTACATCGTGGACTATTGTGGGGGTCTGATATACTAATTTGCCATCCATGTATGCCTGCCCTGTGCCCATGCTGCGCCTAGATCTATTAGGTGGGTGGGGTGTAAGCGTGTGGTTATGTCTCTGCGCTGCTGGAGAGACCTGTCCTCCATCAGTTATTGCCAGCCACATGATTCCTGGTACTACTACCACGATAGCAGCTGCTAACATAATGTGCTGTGTTGTCCAGCCCTGGTTTGACCAGGTCTCTCTAATCTTGTGCGAAATATGCATCGTAATTAAGAGTGTCGCGCAGCTCGTCAAGATCTATTGTTTGGGTTGGTACCTGGCTAAGATCAAGTGTCCGCTGCAGGGGATCCTGGCCTGAGTCCTCTGAACCTGAACTTAATAACCGTACATTAATTGAACTGGGCTCCCCCTCAGGGTCCTGTTCGGTGGGTGGGACCGGGGTGTCTGCTATTAGGGGTCGCGTCTCTGACGTAGGATCTGGACTTGGCGTAATTACTATCTGAGGGATTTTTAGGAGACTTTGGTCAATTACCTCAGGCTCTGTCCCTGGGACCAGGAAATACTGATTCTGGTGACTCCCTTGGAACCTCAGAGACCAGTGGGGCCGAGTCACTTCTTTGCTGTGGTGGTCCTCCTGTCTCCTCAGAGGACGCTGGGGAGGAGTCACTATCCTGCTGTGGTGAAACACACCGTGTCTGTGAGCATGTTCCTTGTGCGGGTCCTACTCGTGATGAGGGCCCAGGTGCATCCGGATCATCTTCCTCTGAGTCAGTTCCTGGCTCCTCCTTTTTCCTTTTTGCCCTAGTTGCCTTTTTGACCGGTTCTGTACCCGGGGCACGACAGCAATGGTTCAAGTGGTACCAGTACTCCCTACCTTCTACCTTGACTGCAGTGGGTGTGGCTAACACTACTTTGAATGGTCCTTCTCAGCGGGGCTGCACCCAGTTTTTCCTCTTGAAGACCTTAATGTACATGTAGTCTCCTGGTTCCACTTGTCGGAGCGTTTCGTCAGTCACGTCCTCTCCGTGAATAGCCTGCTGGACCTGCGAATACAGAGTTCTGTGGATTTGGGTTAAGTGTTTGACATAACTTGACATTTCTTTTTCCAGCTGTTCCAATGAGGGTCCCTTGTAGGGGCCCCGTGTGAATGCCATTGGCATGGGACGCCCTGTGACCATTTCATGTGGTGTCAAGTGTGTCATGCGATTTGTCTGCATACGCATTTTCATCAGTGTTAGGGGTAGCGCCTGAACCCATGTCAAATTTGTGGTTGCGCAAATCTTCCCAATCTTTGCCTTCAATATCCCATTCGCCCTTTCTACCTTTCCCTGTGACTGGGGGTGATACACACATCCCATTCGCTGTTTTATGTGAAGCGCCTCTGTTATTGCCTTGATAACATCATTCGCAAAGTGCGGACCATTATCTGAACTCAATTTGTCTGGTACACCAAAACGCGGAATCACCTCCCTACACAGGAACTTTGCCACTGTCTTTGCGTCATTGTTTCTGGTGGCGGTGGCCTCCACCCATCTACTAAAGAGATTTTCAACAACCAGAATGTAGCAGCATCCTTCTTTTCTGTCTACCATATCCACAAAATCCATCATTAGATGTTGAAACGGGCCTTGTGGCTCAGGAATGTGACCTATTGGGGCTGTGAAATGCTTTCTCACGTTTCGTTCTGCACATACTGCGCACACTCTTAGTGCCTTATCTACCATATTGGACAAGTATGGTGACCACCATTCTTTGCGTATGGTATCAGTGACCACCCGCCTGTTACAGTGATCCACCCCATGTGCTTCCTTTATCAGCATTGGCAACAATGCCAATGGGGCTACCCATATTCCATCTACACTCCTCCACAGCCCTGTGTTTGGCTCCCTAACAGCTCCGCGTTTCTTCCATAGCTCTATCTCCTCTGGGCTTGCTGCCTCTTGACACTCTCTAAGACTATCCTCTGACATTCCCTCTGCTTCTCTCATCTCTGTCTCCTCTTCCTCTGATTCTCCCGCTTGCATCATGACTTTTACGGACTCATTTCCTACTGCTGCTCTCTTGGCTGCTTCATCAGCAGCTGTATTACCATTAGTCACCATCGTACCATCAGTTTTGTGAGCTTTACACTTAGCTATGGCTAACTTTTCCAGCAGCTGTATTGCAGCAAGCAGTTCCGATATCGCTGGGCCATGCAGTAAGGTCGACCCGTCTGCTCTTTGGAACCCTCTCTGGGCCCATATTGGACCAAACACGTGGCATACTCCATATGCGTATGCTGAATCAGTGTAGATTGTGCATGTCTTTCCTGCCCCTAGTTTGCATGCAGCTGTGAGTGCCTTGATTTCTGCTAACTAAGCTGAGCATGGCTGGGGAACTGTTGTTTCTACGACTGGCTCATATTTTCCTGTGTCCCCGTTGTACTGCACTACAGCATACCCTGCCTTACAACCTTCCATTGTACGATAGCAGGATCCGTCTACAAAGAACACATGTTGTGCCTCTAGTAAAGGATTTGCCATTAAATCTGAACGTGCTTTCAGGAATTTCTCGGATTCTTCTGTACAGCAGTGTGGAGTCCCATCAATTGGGAGCACCATTCTCTCGGCTGGGTTAACTGTGCTACATCGTTCGATTGTCAATTCTGGAGCAGAGAGAATGACATCATAGCCTGTGCGTCGCGCATTAGTTATTACGAACGCCTGACTAGTCAATAGCGCGTGTAGCGCATGTGACGTGTACAAGGTTACTGGGCGCCCCATTGTGATTGAGGATGCTTTTTGGTATGCAAATGCTGCGGCTGAGATTGCCCGGTAACATGGGGGCATGCCTTTTTCAACATTGTCGAGTGCGGTACTAAAGTATGCAATTGGTTGTCTTCCTACCCCTTGTTGTTCTTGCATTAGTACGGCTGATGTGAACCCTTTTCACACACACAGATGAAAGGGCTTACTATAATCTGGACTTGCTAGCACTGGGGTTGATGCAAGTGCGCTCTTTAGTAATTCAAATGCTGCCCGCCCATCGGGGTCCAGGTCAGCGGAGCACTGGGCTTTGTTTGATCTGCGGCTTTTATCATGTCTCTGAGTGGCTGTGCCTTGAGCGCAAAGTCGCATATCCACGGTCTGCTAAACCCTGCCATGCCCAGGAATGACAGCATCTGCCTGACCGTTTGAGGCTGAGGTGCTTTTGTAATAGCTTCCACGTGCATGGGTGATATCGCTCGGGTTGTCCCTTCTAGTACCCTCCCCAAATACTCTACCTTCTGCTGGCAGAATTGCAATTTCTCCTTACTTACTTTGTGCCCATTGTTCGCCAATGTTCTCAGCACCGTCAACGAGTCAGAGAGGCATTGCTCTTTTGTTCGGCTGCAGATTAATAGGTCATCGACGTACTGCAGCAACCGACTTTTGATTTGGAGACTACCGAAGTCTCGAGCTAATACCTGGTTAAATATTGACGGACTCTCACAGTATCCTTGAGGCAATCTCGTGTAGGTGTACTGTTTGCCTCTGTAAGTAAATGCAAACAAAGGCCATGAGTCAGGGTGCAATGGAACACTAAAAAACGCTGAACACAAGTCAATCACTGTGTACCATTTCGTACCTTCAGGAATGTTGGACAGTAAGGTGTGTGGGTCCGGGACCACTGGGGTCTCGGCTATCACCACCTGATTCACTGGTCTTAAGTCATGCACCAGTCTCCACTTGTCTGAATTGGGCTTCCTGACCGGAAAAATTGGAGTGTTGCACTGACTTTTTGTTGGGATTAGGACTCCTGCCTTCACCAGCCCTTCAATTGTTGACCCTATCCCTTCTTCTGCCTGTGGTGACAATGGGTATTGCCGTTGGTATGGCAATTGACTATTTGGTTTCATTTGAATTTTTACTAACCCTGCCGATTTCACTAGCCCTACATCTGTTTGATGTTTGGTCCAGAGTTGCTCTGGTATTTCTTTCAATGCCTCTTCTACCTCCTGCTCTGTGAGCTCTTGCTCTTCTGTCCTCTGGGACATCTGTACTTGTACTTCTACTCTTAGCTGCATTTTGGTTTGTTGGCTTATTAACATATGTGTCGCTATCATTTGTTCTGTAGTTTCTCGCTTCACCCTAAGAAACTTCCTGTCTTTCGATGTGTACATGTTTGGATTTTTGGTGGGCTCCCATACTTGCACCTGGTTTGCCTCCCTCATCATTGGCCCTAGGTCTTTGGATTCAAAGTTTTGCCCAACCATCAGAGAGATATGCGGTGCAGTATCTGACACTTGGTACCAGCTGTTCACTTTACACGAAAGTTCCACATGGGCTGCTACTCCTTGTGTCCCTACTATTATGTCCAGCACTCTGACATTGAATTTGTGTCCTTCCAGTTGTTCTTCCCATAGGGATTCACACTCCTCCTCTTGTCCCCCCTCATCGTACTTTAGGGTACAGTGCCAGGGATCTCTGGTGTCTCTGCAGTCTGGGCGCATATGAGATATCCAAGGTTTCCACTGTTGGAAGTCTTTCCATAGTCCTGATACTTCTTTTTCTTTGACCTCTAGCCAGTATACCTTGTCCAAGGTGTGCTGAACTTCTCCTCTCTCCATCATCACGAATTGTTGTGCCAATATTTCTGGGAGTATTACCCATACTCCTGTAGGCCCACAGTGAATTTTTGCTCCTAATTTACATAGTACATCCCTTCCCAGGAGATTGGCTGGTGTATCGGGGGAGAAAAGCAATGGGGCATGTACTGTGATACCTTCCACAGTTATCCATTGAGGCTCTGTGAATCGTAACACTTGTGTTTTTCCCGAGAAGCCTACTGTTTTTATTGTCTTTCGAGTGAGGGGGAGCCCAGAGCCTGCTTTTCCAATGCTTGTGAATGTTGCTCCTGTATCTACCAGGAAAGGTGCCTGTACTTGGTTTCCAATTGCCACCATAATCGTTGGTTCTTGTGCTGGGTGCAGTGAGGTGGCACACTGCACCATCTCCCCCTCAGGCTTCTCTGGGCCTCTTCATTGTCCTCCGGGGGCGGGCCCCATCGGGTTGCCCCCAGGAGGGATCGGGGCCTGGCTTTGGTAACCCGGGCCCATCCACTGTCCTCCCCAGCTTCCTGTTCCTTGTGGATTGTTTGCGGGTTGTTGTTGCCATCCTCTTGGTCCTCCCATGCCTCCTCTTGGAACCTCATACTGGAGTTGGGGGCACTCCTGCTTTATGTGTCCTGGATCTCCACAATTCCAGCATCCTGGTCCCTGGCCTCCTGAACCCCATGTGTTCCTTTGTGCAGGTCCTCTGGAAAGATTTCCTCTTCCCCGGCCTCTGCCTTGCCCCCACCCTCGTGTCTGTTGAGGGTATGGGGTGCTCATCTGGTACCCTCCTGTCATCGGAGGGTATTGGTAGGCACTTGGGCCTTGTGGTGGATACATTGTCTGCATCTGCGGCTGATATGCGGCTGGATACATGGCTGGGGCTTGAGGCTGTGTTGTGACTGGCATCTGGGGTCCTCCAGTTGGTGGCTGTATCGCCTGAGGTGGGGCGGCTGCCACTATTACTGCAGCTTGTGTTGCGGCCCCCTCCTTTTTCTCCTTCTTTCTCTGTTCCTGAATTTCCTGTTTGTTCTGCACCAGCTCTCCTAGTTGGGCTTTGTGGAGCTGAGCGAGTAGGTTTTCTGCAGCCTTCTGTGCTTCCCGTTCCCTTCGTCGCTGCAACTCTACGTGGTGTATGACGTTTGCCTCAAAGGTTGCCCATGGCATTGTATTTAATCCTACAATGGTCTCCAGTTGTTCTTGTACTTCTCTTGGGAGGGTCCTCTTGAGCATAAGCTTGAACAGCCTTTGACTCGCCACTGTTTCATCCCAGGGGCCTCCCATCTCCTCTCTCCAGCTATTTTGTAGTTTCAGTATAAATTGGGCCACCCCTTCGTTCTCCTCTAATTTAATCTTTTCCACTTTTCCTGGGTCGGCTTTGGTTGGGTAGTCTTTTCTCAGCTCGTCCCACAACTGGTTCCTTATAGGTCCAAATGGATGATCATCCCAGAGGGGATTATTTGTCATATTTCCGATCCCGCATCTTGTGAACAGTTCTCCTAGTTTAGTCAGCCCCACAGATTGTGACAATATCGCTTTCAGATCTCCCATGGCTAACTGGTGCCCTGAGGTTTGTTCCTCAAATTTTGTGATCCATCTTTGCGCTCCCTCACATATGCTGGGGAGTTGGTTTATGAGTCCCGTTACATCCATAAAGGTCCATGGAACATATTGTGGTGGCATTTTCCCTCCTTTGAACAATAGTGGCATCATTTTCATCTGGGTATCATGGGTCCCATTTCCGTATCCTCCTTTCCCCCATGTTTGTCCTGTCTCTTCCTCTTCGTCTCCGTTAACCACTTCCCCTTCCGAATCCGAACTTAATGCTATATGTTCTCTTCTTTCTGAGCTTTCAGCTTCCCCTAGTTTCTGTGCTCGAGATCGTGTTACCCTTTGGAGTCCTTCTTGGGGTTCTTGGGGTGTAGTCTCCTTGCCCTGCCTTTTTCCCCTTTTTCCTTGCTGGGTCTTTGAACTGGGGGGTGCACCAAAGCTTCGGCATGGGGAGGGAGAGCCTTTTTGACGTAACGTTCTTATTTCTTCTGAGCTCCGCCGTAGTTCCCGTCTTAGTTCCTCAAGATCAGCCACTCTCCGTTCTCCTTCTCCTGTCATCTTCCACTGGGTAGCCATACTCCGTGCCCCTTGCATCCTTAGCTCCTCTATTCTCTTCAGCTTGTCTTCCAGTTGGACTACCCTTCTGTCGGCCTCTCTCTTGGCTTCAGATAATTTGTAGCCCGTCTGGGCAGCTTGTTCCTCCAAGAGCTGCATGGCTTTCTGTATTTCCTCTTGGGCCCTTTTCACACTTTCTTCTGCAGTTTCTGCTGCTCGCTCCACGCCTCTTTTGGCGCTATCCGGTTCTTCCTCCATATGGCGGAATTTATGTATTAGCTTTCCTTCCTCCTCACATGCGTACTGTTTCACCTCTTCCAATCTTCCCAACATTCTTTTTCCTTCCTCTACTAGGCTTCGTCCTTCCTTCCTCATTTTTACCAGGTTTCTGTCTTTATCAATCGGTGTTATTTGGACTTCCCCCTGTATCTGCACCCATGCAGCCTCCTCTTCTCCCTCTTCTTCCTCCTCTGCCGTCCTTGCCTCCTCCTCTTCTTGTTCCACCTCGCCCCTTACTGAGGTTTTTTCTGAGAGTCTGTGTACATCCACCTCCCTTTCCTCCCTTTCCTTTTTCTTTTGTAACTCGTTTCCTTCATCTTCTCCCATCTCCTTTACGCTGACGTATAATCTGTCCAGGCAGCCATGTAGGCTGTCTCTTCCTTTTCCTTGCCTCGGTCCGTCTCCCCTTCGTGAGGTGCTGTGCTGCCTCATAGGTCCTTCTCCGGCCATGCTGCTCCTTCGCTCGTACCATGCATCCCAGGGCATGCAGCTTCTTTGTTCGTACCACTCCAGCTTCCGTCGGAGCATGTCATCATCCCATTCCATTTCTACTTGCGACGCTTCTCTTTGACTTGGGGAGTGCCTATAGCATTCCGGTTGACTCCTTCCTCCTTCATGAAGTAAATGTCCTTTGTGCTTCCGGTTTTCAGGGCTTTCATCGCCTTCTCGTCTGTCCTCATCTCCTTCATACCGTTGGAGGCCTTCTTCATATCGTTGGAGGCCCTCCTCATATGACTGGAGGTCCTCATGTTCCTGCTCTCTCTCCTGCAGCGCTTTAATCTGCTCATGGTCATCATGTGATTGTCTTTTCTTCGTCAATTTGACATCTTGTTCTGATTTCTCTTTCTCTGTTTCTCCTCCTTCTCCTTCCACCACTGTCACGAACCCTTCGACTCTGCCTGATGTTACATCTATACGTACTCTTCTAGAGTCTGGGTTAGTCATTATCATTGGGTACATTCCTAATGGGCTGAATGGGATTTGCGGGTACAGTCCCGATGGACTGGGCGGACAACTTGCATTATATGAGGGTGGTCTGACGTGCTCCGCATCCAGCTCTGTAGGTGGGGCTTCCTTCTCTTTCCCTTTTTCCTTCTGTTCTTCAATATCTATTTTTAGTCTCTCCTTTTCTCTCTCCTCCTGCTCTTCTCTCTTTCTTCTCTTGTGCTTTCCTTCTTTCCTTTCCTTCCTTCTCAAACCATCCTAATACTTCCCCTTTTCTTCTGGTCTTATCCCTGTTTTCTTTCTTCACCTCCCCCCAACATTCTATTCTTTCCCTCATCTTCTTACATTTCTCTTCATTGAATGTTCCCTCTTCCGGCCAGTGCAACTCTCCCATCGTCCGCTCATGCCATTTCTTCATATATTTCTTAATTTCTTTTTCCGCCTCCTTATGTTTCGCTATTATTATGTCCACCGGCGTGGCTAACTTCACTCCTTTCTCCATCATGCACCCTTGTCTGGCCCTTGCCGCACTACTTCGTGGACCTGGGTTTCTATTTGCTATTGACCACGTCAGTTTTGTCCTTATACGTCGCGTTGTCCGCCCTCTTTCCCACTGCACCTCCCTCGGTTCTATTGTCACAATTGCTGTCAGTCCTGAGCAATAATTAGATTGTTCTGGCCAACCTGCCGCTAGTTCTACCAGGGGTTCATCATCCTCATCATATGGATCCTTAATTAGTTCGCACAATGGTATTATAGCCTGTCCTGGCCTAGGGGTTTCAATCAGGGTACGTAAAACTGTACTCAACAATCTGGGACCCCACACTCCTCTTATTTTCTTATACCAGTTCTCTTCTGGGAACAGACTCTGCAGTGCATACAGTCCGTCAAATGTGGTTATTGCTCACAACCTTTGTTTAATCAGTTCCTGGGACTGCCACCTCTCTACTCCGTTTTTATCTTTATACGTGCGCTCATCAAAGAAATGTGTCCTTATTCCCCTAGTCACTATATCTATTTCCAATTCTTCCATCCAGGGTTTACCCTTCCCTCAGTATTTTATCTGCGTGTGTGTGCATGTGTTGTGCGTACTTACCCTTTATTCCTATACTGCGCCCTTCTACCTGCCTCATACCATGAGGCTATGCAGTACCCACAATATTCCTCCTACAGCCTGTTCTAACTCACGTAACAATATTTCCAGAATTATACACAGCACTACCACAGTAAATACTTCATCCAACATTTGCTCTAAACACACTCAATATCTAAACAGTTCAGACTATATTATGCTCTTTGACATGTTACCGGGGGCCCCCCATCTCTTTCATGCAGACCTGTCTACCCCGACAGTGGTATCTAGAGACACACTTCTCCTTAATCCACCTGCCCGTGCAGTCCCGGTTTTGTGGGTTTAGCCCACTAGCCGGCGGTATCCGCAGGAACTTTCCTATTACAGTCCTACTCGGACCACTAACTCATATACCTAACACATATAACCATACACCGTTTCCAGTTAACAACTATGTCTACAAAACCTCTTCTCAGACAACATCCCCCTTTTTGCTATTTCTCATCCAAATTTCTTCCACCCTTACAGTTCTTGGCCCGTGGCCAGCAACCCACACCCTCCCCAGGACCGCCCCTGTTAACAGGCCACAAATTAACTATACACAGACTTTGAGTGTAACAGGTGTCTGCTTACCTCTTGTTATTGAGTTCGGCCGTCTGTAGCCTGCAGAGTGGTTGGTCCTAGTTCAGGTCACGGTTAATGCCAGCTGCTTGCAGGCCCCACGTTGGGCGCCACTTAATGTCGGAAAAAAAGCAACTTTTTTTTCCCAGAAGACCATGTAGGGTTCCACTTCTGTCAGCCAAGAAAAGAAAGCTGAGGCTGCAGTGGGCACAAGCTCACCAATACTGGAGCTGTTTAGTATATATGTAATGCCTAATATTGTGTAGGTTCCCCTTGTGCTGCCAAAACAGCTCTGACCCATTGAGGCATGGACTCCACAAAACCTGTGAAGGTGTGTTGTGGTATCTGGCACCAAAAAGCAGCAGATCCTTTAAGTCCTGTAAGTTGGATTTGGAGGCCAAGTCAACACCTTAAATTTTTGCAGTGTGGCAGGAAACATTATCCTGCTGAAAGAGCCCACTGCCATTAGGGAATACTGTTGCCATGAAGGGGTGTACTTGGTCTGCAACAATGGTACAGGTTAAAGTAACATCCACGTGAATGCTAGGGCCCAAGGTTTCCCAGCAAAACATTGCCCAGAGCATCACACTGCCTCCACCGGCCTTCTTCCCATAGTGCATCCTGGTGCCATCTCTTCCCCAGGTAAGCAATGTACATGTACCGAGCCATCCACATGATGTAAAAGAAAGCATGCGTCATCAGACCAAGCCACCTTCTACCATTGGTCCATGGTCCAGTTAAGATGTTCACACGCCCATTGGAGGCGCTTTTGCGGGAGGACAGGTGTTAGCATGGGCACTCTTACTTGTCTGCGGCTATGCAGCCCCATACACAGCAAGCTGCGATGCATTGTGTGTTCTGACACCATTTTATCATAGCCAGCATTAACTTTTTCAGCAGTTTGTGCTACAGTAGCTCTTCTGTGGGATCGGAGCAGACGGGCTAGCCTTCGGTCCCCATGCGCATCATTGAGCCTTGGGCACCCATAACCCTGTTGCTGGTTCACCGGCTGTCCTTCCTTGGACCACTTTTGGTAGGTACTAACCACTGCATACCAGAAACACCCCACAAGACCTGCCATTTTGGAGATGTTCTGACCCAGTCATCTAGCAATCACAATTTGGCCTTTGTCAAAGTCACTTAGATCTTTACATTTGCCCATTTTTCTGCTTCTACTTTGAGAACTAATTGTTCACTTGCTGCCTAATAAATCCCACTCCTTGACAGGTGCCTCTGTAATGAGAAAATCAGTGTTATTCACTTCCCCTGTCAGTGGTTTTAATGTTATGGCTGATCGGTGTATATTTGCAACCAAAAAACACTTATCAATGCTAGCACTAGCAGTTTTACATAAACATGTCCTCTTTATTACTAATATTGCTAGTTTCATCAGTAGGCTAAGAAGCAGTAGCTTACTAGCTAGTTATGACTACGTTATCCACAAAAATGAATGTTAGGTCACTATTTTACAGTGGCTCATAAGCTATTTATTTAGAAGTATGTATATGACTGTGCTTGACACATAATTTTAGTATAAATCTGTGTAGTAATGCACCAGGAGAGGTTGTTATGATGATTTCTTCTAGCTGCTAAGCAAACTCACTAAAGGACAGCAATTGGCATTAACCAGCAAGTTTGTGTTAGCTTAGCCACAATCAAGCTAGCATTAATTGGCATTCGCAATTTAACTGAAACTACTGGGTGACCCAAAAGTCTCCATACATAGGGGAAATTAACACTTTTTTTTTTTTAGCAAATTATATATATATATATATATATATATATATATATATATATATATATATATATATATATATATATATATATATATATATATATATATATATATTTTTTTTTTTCAGATAGCCATTCAAGAATGCCTATCTGATGAATGACAAAAGAAGAATGTATTGAAATCATTCTCATGGCTGGATCGGGAAGCTGTTGCAAGGTTGCGATGGACTTTGACAGGAAACATGGCAAGCACATCATACACGACACTGTTGCCAAACTTATTAACAAATTCTGGAGCTGTTTTGTATATATGTAATGCCTAACATTGTGTTGGTTCCCCTTGTGCTGCCAAAACAGCTCTGAGCCGTTGGGCATGGACTCCACAAAACCTGTGAAGAAGGTATCTGGCACCAAGAAGTTAGCAGCAGATCCTTTAAGTCCTGTAAGTTGCAAAGTGAGGCCTCCATGCATTGGACATGTTTGTCCAGCACATTCCACAGATGCTCAATCGAATTGAGATCTGGGGAATTTGGAGGCCAAGTCAACACCTTGAATTTATGCAGTGTGGCAGGGCGCACTTATCCTGCTGAAAGAGGTGACTGCTATTTGGGAATACCGTTGCCAATAAAGGGGTATACCCTTTGGTAGAATATTAGGCATTTTTTGGTGGATTAGGAAATTAGGTGGATTTTACAAAATCATGCCCAAATAGACCCAAATTATTACCCCCCCCTCAGGTTTTGGTATACCTGAAATATATTTACTTAATATGTAAGTATAATAAATGTACTTAATAACTAAATAATTTCATTAGGCGATGTTGAACAAGTCTGGTTGCATTCCTTTCTTCCTACCTCAGCACATACGCACTACAACCAACCATCTACAGTCTGGCCTCTTACAGTGCCACACACTTATTATCACTATCAAATTTAGTTCTCTTAAATGTGTGAAAAGCTTCCCTTCCCTCATGGGCAGGTGGATTCCCTGCTGAGCCACGTTATGGAAGAACTCAAAAAAAGAAAAAAGAAAAAGAAAAAAGAATGGCAAAATTTTGTATTGTGCTGAATGAAGGAAATTCAGTCAGACATGTGCCCATAAACATTCTGTCACTTTGTTTTCCACCAACAGTTAACAACAAACCATTAATTCACATGCATGTTTAATCAATATAAAACCAGGTATCACATTGTAAAAGTAAAATTGTTTTAATGTTACATATTGTTTATACTTTTAGAATTATGTAGGCTAAATAGTAACAGGACTGACAAACAGTGCAAAACGGCTGGGCAAGGTGTGGGTAAGTGACAGGTATGATTCATGTTTGGGTGGATCCAGCTGACGTGAATAAGTCACGTGCTTTGTATTCTTTTCAGGGCACAAGCAAAGTTTATTAATGTGTGTTTGTCTCTTGGGTCAGAACAGATGATTTCTCAAAAATAGTTATATGTGTTTTAACAGTAGGTGTTTTTGTCTCTCATGAGAATATTGAGTATGTACAATATCTGATACAGAAGGTTTTGACTAATGAAAACTTGAAGCTATTATGAGGGTTTATTTTTTTGTTTGTTTGTTTTTTGTAGCCAGATTTGCGAGCCATCGTATGACAGGGTGGGTCACCTTTTCGGGAGAAAGAGGCGGGTTATGCAAGCAGCTGTGTTTGACAAGCAGTCTGCCTCAGCCTAAGGCAGGTTAATTAACTCCGGAATACAAGGCAACATAGACGCACGATTTATTCGAAGACATAAACGGTACATAGACCTTTGTCGTTTCATATAAGAAAAGAAGCTGGATCCACATTCAGAGCTGAACCTGACGGTTTGGAAAAACCGATGGGTTATTGACGGAAATCACCGCACGTCCGTGGATGGAGGAAACTCCGCTCTCGCACGTGACAATATAAACGCTGGCGCACACGCTGCTCGCCGATGTCCGACTACAAGGTACCGGGCGCCCTTACACTATCAAGCTCTGATCACTTAACGTCTACAACATTTATATATCCTACGTCATTCTGATACAAACAAATACTCTAAGTTCATTCGTAATGGATTTCAGTATGAAATCCAGCCAAATCGCTTCTGCTGGTTATTATGTTATGCGTATCCTGAGTGCGAATGCGTAAGTGGTTTATTGGATAGCCTATTGGGATCTAGTTTTGACCGTGTCTTTTAGTGAGTATACAGCCGTGGGGGCAGTTAAGACTATAGTATTCACTTTCCTGATAGTCTACTGATTTATTCTAATTGAAGTTTTAATTTGGCTATTATTTTCAAATTGATTCAGTATTAAATTATGCAAGGTGATAAAGGCTAGTCAAATTAAGAATTCTAGATTTTTCAAAAGAAGCTTTTCAAATTATGTGCGTAAAGGACTAATGTTAGAAAGCTTCCACAAATAAAGCCTTTTTACCAGACGTTCTACAAACAAGCATTGTTCATGTGGTGGAAATATGCAATATTTCCAGTAATTCCAGGGCGAAACAACAGAAGACTTAACTCCTATAGGTGCTATTATTTTAAAAGCTACTTTAGCCTGTGTGCGTGCGTGTGTGTTCCCAGTTCGTCATAGCCAAATGTAAATTAATGGCAGTAAACTACATTGTAGCCTATTTAAAAATATAGGTTTTAATAAAACATATCACTGCATTTGGATGGAATATTTTCTCCACTCAATTGGTAGGGCTGCTGACACCATTTTGGGTGTGGTGAGGATAGGCATGTGGTTAATGTGGCAGTGTTTGCTTTATCATTATTTGCCATTTAGGCCTACTTAAGGTTACCCTCTAATAACCTTTAATAAATCTCTTTACCCTGTTAGGAACATGTACTTTTTTTTAAATCAAACAGAAAGGAACTGGTCATGTTCAATAAGTTACCATAAATTATATAAATAGTTAATAGTAGTACTATTATCTGTGGGGCTTAATTTAGCTTTAGTAATATAAATTTGGTAATATAATTTATATCTAAAAGTCTCGATTTTCCTATAATTTATCACCTTTTGTAGTTTTGTTACTTAATTTGGTTAAAAATAATGACAAAATTCTGAAAAATAAATCATGAGTCATGGAAAAAGATAGAGTGAGACTGACAAATGGATTGGTCAGCAGCAGCAGTGTCTTCATTTTGGTTTGAGTTGGTGAAGTAGGAGGCATTCCCCAGGAATGAGTTGGGAATAATAAGAGTTGGAATCTGTGACTGGTCAACTGGACTGACCTTCTCAGCCTTTTGCCAATGAATGAGTTAATGAAAAATAGTTTGAAGAAAGGATATTCAAAGCCACTGAAACAAATATATTATGTTCACTTAAAGTCTTCACTTAATGTCTTTAACATTTCAGAACAAAATATATAATTAAAAACTGTATCCTGTAGCTGTTTATTTATATGCTCTATACAGCCAAATTAAATTTTTAAGATTAGATTAGAGTAGATTATAGATTAAAATGTCTGATGCTGAAGAGAACTATAAAGTAGAAGGAAAAGGAATTGATTATTGAGTAAGTTCAAATGTATTGGGATGTATGGAATGCTACTTTCAAGCTTATTTTAGTTATTTTAGCTAATTAGCTGATTCTTGAAGTGGATGATATTAATAAAGAAAAATGCTTAGATATCAAACAGCACCACATTATATATGATTTATATGAGTTTTTTCATATATGCTCCATATATGGTGGTTAAATGAGTTTAATATTTTAATTTTCAGCAATAATTCAGTTCAACAGGTCTGACACATAAAAAAACAAAAACAAAAAAACAACCACAAACAAATAGATAAATATGTTTTACAATGTTGAATGATAAAGTTGTAGAAGTCAGCTTTTGCAGCATGTCAGTAGCTGCAAAGTTAGAAAAAGACTATGTAAATGAATTACAGTGGTTACTTCACACTGCCCATCTCTGTTACAGAGAAATGGTGAATACAAGCCTCTTTGTGTTGCGTAGCAGGCCACAGAAGGTTCTGGACCATTTTCTACTCTCTGTCCTATTCCTGCTGTCTCACATAGGTAAGATAGAACATCATACATCAACAGTCCATAATGCCACACATTTTAGTGTATTTCAGAGTTGTATTATGATAATTGTACCATTCTTCAAAATGTCAGATAAAAGAAAAACTATATATATCTATATATATATCTATATCTATATATATATATATATATATATATATATATATATATATATATATATATATATATATATATATATATATATATATATATATATAAAGGAGCAAAAGAAGTCTGTCCACTTTCTTTTGGACAGACTTCTTTTGAAAAATGTTTCCTCTATAGGAGGTGTTCATCCTTCTTTTTATATTTGTTAAATGTTTTCTATTGTTGGTCATGTGGCTTGAGTTGCATGCCATTGTGTCTATTAAAGTGGAAAACATCTAAGACGTATAGTGCGTCAACAGGTGGCATTCTTTCTTGTTAGTTATTGTGCAAATGTTTGAAACACAATGGTTCATATAAGCTGAATATAACTTAGACAACCTACTGGACTGGTTTTATTTGCGATCTTGATCTTCCATTAATAAAAAGAAGAATGAGTTGGTGTTTATAAGAGAGAAAGAGTAGTTACTGAGAGTAAGTGTCATTGTAGTTACTTTCAGTAGTGTAGTATGTGGGGGTTCAAAAGATCAGTGCACAAATTAGGGTAAATCTCTTTCCTTGAATTAGACTGACTATGTGAATTCAGGTAAAATATGCATTCCCAAACCAATCAATAATAGCCTGCTGGTATTTTGACAGCCTAAAAGGAATATAACACAATATTAAGAAAGTGAATATTTTAACGTTTGAACATCGGAGTCCCACAGCACCAGAGGCTGACTTCAATTTCAATTACAAAGCAAGCATCAATTACAGCAAAAAAGAACACTTAACTTCTGGGTAAATTACAGTCCCCTCTGAAAGTATTGGAACAGCAAGGCCGTGTTTTTGCTGTATACTGAAGACATTTAGGTTTTGATATAAAAAAATGAATATAGCGACAATAGATCAGAATTTCAGCTTTCAAGTCCTGATATTTACATCTAGATGTGTTAAACAAGAACATGGCCCATTTGTTTGAACTAACCTGTCTTTCAGGTGATCAAAAATATTGGAACATGTGACTGACGGGTATTTATTGTTGACCTTGTGTACCCTGATAGATTGATTGTTTAAACAGTTAATAGTTCTGAATGTCATCTCTTGGTTTGACCCCTAGGTGTCAGCTATGAAGTCTGTTAAAATAGATAAGTAAACATGAAGATCAGAGAGTTGTCTATGGGAGAAAAGCAAGCCGTTTCAACCACCGTTCAAAGAAGACTTTGAGAGCAGAAATATAGAGGCCAGACCACAAGATGCAAACCACTCATCAGCAGTAATAATAGGAAAGACAGATTGGATTTCACAAAGAAATACAGAGATGAGCCACAAAAGTTCTGGAACCAAGATTAACCTCTACCAAAGTGTGGAGAAAGAAAGGATCTGCTCATGATCCAAAACATAAAGGTTCATCGGGAAAGCATGGTGAAGGTAGTGTCATGGATTGGGCTTGAATGGCTGCTTCTGGAATGGGCTCACTAAAATGTATTCATGATGTAACTGATGATGGTAGCAGCAGAATGAATTCAGAAGTCTACCGAAACATTCTGTCTGCCAATTTACAGAGAAATGCATCCAGTCTAATTGGGAGGAACTTCATCATGCAGCAAAACAATGTCCCAAAACACACTGCCAACTCAACAAAGGACTTTATTAGCAGGAAAAAGTGGAAGGTTTTAGACTGGCCAAGTCAATCACCAGACCTTAACACAAATGAGCATGCATTTCACCTCCTGTAGATGAGTCTGAAGGGAGAAACTCCCCAAAACAGTCAGTCACATGGTTGATGCAGTTATTGCAAGCAAGGGATATGCAACCAAATATTAAGTGTTATTTATTTTCATTTACTTTAAGACTACCTGTTCCTATGGGAGCCATATCACCCTGCAGTTCTTGCCTGGTTTCCCACTGAAGCTAAGCAGAGTTGAGCCTGGCCAGTACCTGGATGGGAGACCTCATGGGGAAGTGGTCTTAAGGATGCCGGCAGGTGGTGCTCTCTCTGTAGTCTGTGTAGGTCCTAATGCCCCAGTATAGTGACAGGGATGCTATACTGTAAAAAGAGCACTGTCTTTTGGATGAAACGTTAAACCGAGGTCCTGACTCTCTGTGGTCATTAAATCCCATCCACTGGGTGAAATTACCCCCATTGGTCCTTATCTATCATGGCCCCCTAATAATCTCCTTCCTTGAATTGGCTATATCACTCTCCTCTCCACCAGTAGCTGATGTGTGGTGGATGTTCTGGTGCACTATGGCTGCTGTCGCATCATCCAGGTGGATGCTACACACTGGTGGTGTTTGAGGAGATTCCCCCCCATACTATGTAAAGTGCTTTGAGTGTCTAGAAAAGTGCTATAAAAATGTAACTAATTAATTATGGTGACTTAGAGCACATTTGCCTCACACCTCCAGGGTTGGGATTTCAATTTTCACCGCAGCCCTGTGTGCGCAGAGCTTGCATGTTCTCCACGGGCTTCAGGGGTTTCCTCCCCCAGTCCAAAGATACGCGTTGTATGCTGATTGGCATCTCTAAATTGTCCATAGTGTGTGAGTGTGCGTGTGTGATTGTGCCCAGCGATGGGTTGGCACCCCCATCCAGGGTGTCCCCTGCCTTGTGCCCCGAGTCCCCTGGGATAGGCTCCCCATGACCCTGTGTAGGATAAGCTGTACAGGAAATGGATGGATGGATGTTCCTATACTTTTGCTCACACAAAAAGTGGGTGGTCTCCCACCGAGGTGTTCTAAGTTGTTTAACACATCTAGATGTATATATCAGGAAATGAAAACTGAAATTCTGATCTATCGTCTCATATTCATCTTTTGATCTCAAACCCAAATGTCTTCAGTGTCTAGCAAAAAAAAAAAAAAGAATTGGCCTTACCATTCCAATATTTTCAGAGGGGACTGTAATTTACCCAGAACTTAAGTGTTCTTTTTGCTGTAATGTATAATCTGAATGAACATAAAAACGCAGTTTTGCAGTTGAAATTGAAGTCAGCCTTTGGTGCTGCGGGACTCCAATGTTCAAACGTTAAAATATTCACTTTCCAAATATTGTGTTATATTCCTTTTAGGCTGTCAAAATATCAGCAGGCTATTATTGATTGGTTCAGGAATGCATATTTTACCTGAATTCACATAGTCAGTCTAATTCAAGAAAGAGGTTTACCCTAATTTTTGCACTGATCTAAAATGTACTGACACGTACAGTACTGTACAAAAGTTTTAGGCACCCTATTTTTTTTAGTACAAACTGTGTTATAGATTTTTTATTTTATGACGTCTACATTATCAGGTCAGTACCAAAACATTTTAGAGTCCCAAAAATTAGTTTTCTAGTACAAAATGAAATGTTACAGAAAAATGTTTGTATGTCATTAAAGAAAGCAGCATATTACGTAAGAGACCACTTTTCAGACAAAAAATATTATGAAGACTGCTGGGTTTTGCTGCAAAAATAAGAAGCGAGTGCGAAAGTCAAAGTCTCCAGATGAACTGTGGCTGGTTCTGCAAGATGCTCAATAAAACTTACCAGCTCATTTCCTTATAAAACTGCACAAATTGTACCGGAGACTACTATTTTTATTTTATTTTTTTTTGTAATACCAAATATTGACTTTGTTTCATTTAATACTGTTTACTGCTCTTTGCAGTATTTCTTTATGTAGAAACATTTAATTTCATTATTTTGAAGGCATCTTTCTCTGCGGCATTTCTTTGCATGTGCCTAAAACTTTTGCACAGTACTGTATATGCAGTTTTCCTTTTTTGTTTAAAAAAATTTTTTTTTATATATCTATCCTGATCTCTTATCATGGAAGATCTGGTATGCCAGACTTATTATTTCCCAAGCCAGATCCTTATGATGATAACATAATATTCTAGTGTTCCTACGGATTGTATCTTTTCTCAGTTGAAGGTCTCGTTGGCTTATTTCTATGTCTTTCCCCCCCAGTAACATGCACCTTGACAACAAATGCAACTACAACAGCACCAACAGGAGGACAGGGATTTCAATCTTCAACAGAAATCATAGCTACACAGCTTATTTCAGTTTCCCCAACTGCTGTTATGAACACATCATCCACATTACACCAAGTTATAACATCTGGTAAGGAAAAACAAAGATGTGTGTATGTTTGATTCAAAGTGTTGGTTGCTGTAACCCACTAAAGAATCACACTTTTTGTTTTCACTTTAAAACAATGATTTTTAAAATAATTATTAATGTTTGATTTTATTGTTTTTCCTCTCCCTCTGGGTTAGTGGTTTAATCACCAAATATCACCAAATATCCAAACATGAGTACCACAACTACCACTGCTCAGCTGGTCACAGCTATTGCTAATGTTACAATAGGTTGCTGTACCATATGCTACTCTTGTAGAAAAGGTGTTTCTCTTTCTGTCTGAAAGTTTCAGGGACCAAGAATCAAACAATCACTTCAGTAGCAAACACTACCACCACAACTACCACAAGCCCACAGGTCATAGCTACTGCTAATACTACAACAGGTGGGTTAACAGAGTACATTTGTTTTTGCATGGTTCTGTATTGTTCTTATTGTTCTGTATAGGGGGCAGTGGTGACTGCCAAGCTGCCACTGTTGGGCCCTTGAGCAAGGCCCTTAACCCTGTCTGCTCCAGGGGTGCCTTATCATGGCTGACCCTGCGCTCTGACCCCAAATTCCTAACAAGCTGGGATATGCGAAGAAAAGAATTTCACTGTGCTGTAATGTATATGTGACAAATAAAGGCTTCTTCTTCTTCTATTCCTGATCAAAGTAACCATTGTTAAGTGTTCCTGGTTGTTGTACCGCATGCTATGCTTGTGGAAAAGGTGTTTCTCTTTGTGTCTCATTTGTTCAGGAACCAAGAAACCAACAAACACTTCAGAAGTGAACACTACCACCACAACTACTGCAACCTCACTGGTCACAGCTTTCACTAATGCCACAAATGGTGGGTTAACCAAATAGAATTATTCTAGCATGGTTCTGTATTAGTAATCAAAGTAACCATCATTATGTATTCCTGGTTGCTGTACCACATGCTACTCTTGTGGAAACGGTATTTCTCTTTCTGTCTTAATAGTTTAAGGACCAAAGAACCAGCAAACGCAATAGTAAACAATAGCACCACAACTTTAGTTTACTTACGTAACCCTGGTTCTCTGATAACAGGAATGAGGTATCTCAATATGAGAAACGCCTCGGCATGACTGATCCTGGAAGCACCGATAACACCATGTCTGTCAATTGACAGACCAATCACAGCTGTAATGAGGGAGTCCTGACTCCCTAACATATAAGACACTGCTGAAGGTCCCTTCCTCATTCACAGCATATCCCTTCTCTGTGCAACTGCGAAGAGGGAAGTGTGGTGAGATACCTCACTCCTGTTATCGGAGAACTGGGGTTACATAAGTTCTCTTTCAAACATTTCGGTATCTCACTATGGGATATAGACAGCTCCCGTATTGCACATATGCTGTCCGAAGCAGACCAGCCAACTGATGCGTATAAGTGTATGTACAATACATACAGTAGACAAATCTCAATCTATTCCTCCAAGAATAAATAAAGAGACATATGAGGTGGAAAACATCGTGTGAGAATGTTTTTTTTTTTTTAAACTCACACTCAGGACCGAATAAGCCAATGACGGCTCTGCAACATCCAGCCTATAAAATCGGACAAAAGTGTGAGGCGATGCCCAATTTGCCACCACACAAATATCCTGGACTGAAATACCCTTGAACAGTGCCCAAGAAGTGGCCATGCCTCTGGTAGAATGTCCTCTCAGACCCTCTGGAGGTTCAAGTCTTTCACCACCCAATGAGACAGGCGTTGGCGAGACCTCCCCGTCTCTTGGGAACCACAAAGAATTGTGAGTTCAAGCCCTGACAGCTGTCCTCCTGCAGCACTATCTGAATTACTCTTTTGCTCAATAAAGAGGTTATTTCTTCCTCTAAAATTTGAGCCGACATCGGCATAGCTGGGGATTGCAGCTCTGATTTGATTAATTTTGTTTTTGTGAGTGTTTTTACTTGGGGTCGTTTGAGAGATCGCATAGGTCAAGGGCAGATGATGCGAGAGATCAAATCGTCTTCGTCCTCCTCTCCCTCCTCCGCTAATAGATGAGCGATTGCTTTGTCGTTGTCATCCACCTCCTCGCCTTCACCAGTTAAGGTATTTAATCCGAAGAGGGGAGACAGCTCAGGTGAGACCTTGTCCATTAATTCGCTCCAACTCCAGGACACAGGGGGTTGTTTTGTCTCCTTCTCTGTGGGTGACTAAGAAAGGCAGGGGTCTCCTTTATTAGTGGCCGCGACTCGCACTCTTCTCTCTCACACCCTTGGGGAGAATACTCTGGGTTCGCGAACATGTTTCACCCCCAGGCAAGCGATGCACAGGGGATAGGAATCCTTGCCCGAAATCATAGAGCCACATGCGCATGGACATGAAGCTTCTTTCATCTTTGCTCCTCTGCCTGCAGAACTAGTAGTTGCAATAATGTAGAAGACAACCTAAACTCACCACAACATAACGCTTAGGAAGAAACAGATAGCTTTAACAGCTATGGGAGAGAATTCGCCATAACACGTTAATTCTCTTAAAGTATACCAAGCAAATAAAAGCCTATCCATTTTAACATCGAATAAACCCACTTGCAAAAACAGTTGCATTCAGCAACGCACCTTGATGTCTCATCTATGAACTGTTAAAAAAATATTTTAGCGGGTCTTACTGAGGATAGCTTCTGGTATGGTCTTCACAGGGAAGAGACTGAGAATGAGGAAGGGACCTTCAGCAGCATCTTATATGTTAGGGAGGCGGGACTCCCTCATCACGGCTGTGATTGGTCTGTCAACTGACAGAAGTGGTGTTATTGGTGCTTCCAGGATCGGTCACGCCCAAGGCGTTTCCCATAGTGAGATACCGAACTAATGTTTATAAGAGAACTACCACAACTCCATGGGTTACAGCTATTTTTAATGCTACAACAGATGCAGTGATCAAATACAACAGTCCTCAATTATTAAGTTTCTTTATTGCTGATAGAAGTAACAATTGCTAAGTGTTCTAGTCTAGTGAACAATTTTAGGTTAGCAAAATCTTTTCTGTGTGTTAGAATTCATTTGAAAACATTCAATCTGTCAACTTTTCCTGAGATTTTGAGAAAGTTTTTATAGTAACAACAATTTCAGTGCAACATTTTTGCTTGTAGGAACATTAACACCAATGTTTCTATAATATTTTTATTCACATAACTGGAAACATTGTGTGATCAACATACTGATAACATTGTGAGCTAAATTATTACTAATAGTTGCTCTGGATAAAGGCGTCTGCCAAATGCTATAAATGTATTATAATAGATGTTTTTAGACCACTGCAAGGACATTATGTTTGAAATGCTGTTGTAATGCATGCTAATCTGATTATGATTTTTAAAAAAAATCTGTCTCTATCTGTTTTAATGGTTCAGTGACCATAGTGTCAACAAACACATCTGGAACATACATCAACACTACTCACACAACTTTACCAGTGACAGCTAGCATTAATGCTACAACAGGTGGGTTAACTAAATACAATGGCTTTCAGATATTTTGGAATTGTTCTGTGATTCTGTCAAAAGTGACTATTGGTCAATAAATGTTTTTGACTCCTGTTTTTCATACAGTCCTCTAGTACAGGGTTCTGTTTCTCCCCTACTAACCACCAGGGGCAGTGGCAGTCATCTGGATACCTTCTTATGTGTGTGCATGCATGGCAAGGCCTCCAACAAAGTGACTGTATGGCATAGTATTTGATATAGATACTGTTGATTTACAGCCACTATTCCCTTTCTTCTTCTTGCCTCATACAAATATCAGACCTCATCTGCACCTTGGTCTTATCTGCTTAACAGCTTGTGACTATGGTTACAGCATTCAGAATATGGCCCTGGGGGTCTGTAAATAATTGTGGAATCGACTCAGTAGACTCAGTAGGCTTATTTTTTGTGGCTACATATGTTATACTAATATAAAGAACTTCAAAAGAGTGGAATTTATAGATGAAATGACTAGGTTTTTGTGTGACACCTAGAATTTAGTATAAAGACTACATTGTTTTCGGAGCACCACCTGGACATCCAGCAATTCAGAGACCATAACCTGCTGTAAGCTACATCGCCATGCCGCATTGGGATGGGGCCAGAGCATATTACTGCTTCAGTTTTAGACTAAAGCCATTTGGGTTTGAGATCAAAAGATGAGTATGAGAAGAGAGATTAGAATTTCAGCTTTTATTTCCTGATATTTATATTTAGATGTGTTAAATGACATAGAACATAGCACATTTTCTATCAGACCACTAATTTGTAGGTGATCAAAAATATTGGAACATGTGCCTGACTGGTGTTTCTTGTTACCCAGGTGTGTCCTGTTAGATTGATTGTTTAAACAATAAATAGCTCTGAACATCTATGCTTGGTTTTAGCCATCAGTTTCCCCTGAGAAGACTACATTTGTTGTTAAAAAGGATAAGCCAACATGACGATCAGAGAGCTGTCTATGGGAGAAAAGCAAACCATTTTGAAGCTGAGAAAAGAGGGAAAACCAATCAGAGGCATTGCAGAAACATTGGGAATAGCCAATACAACAATTTGGAATGTCCTGAAGAAGAAAGAAACCACTGGTGTAATGAGCAACAGACACCGAATGGGTCGGAAAAGGAAAACAACAACAGCTGATGATAGAAACCTTGTGAGAGCTGTGAAAAAAACCCCCAAAAACAACAGTCAGTGACATCACCAATAACCTCCACAGTGCAGGGTGAAGGCATCACAATCCACTGTTCAAAGAATACTTTGAGCGCAGAAATATAGAAGCCATACAGCAAGATGCAAACCATTCATCAGCAGTAAGAATCAGAAAGCCAGATTGGAATTCACAAAGAAATACAGAGATGAGCCACAAAAGTTCTGGAACCAAGATTAACCTCTACCAAAGTGGTGGAAAGACCAAAGTGTAGAGAAAAGGAAAGGATCTACTCATGATCCAAAACATACAAGCTCATCTGTGAAACATGGTGGAGGTAGTATCATGGCTTGGGCTTGCATGGCTGCTTCTGGAACAGGCTCACTAATCTTTATTGATGATGTAACTCATGATGGTAGCAGCAGAATGAATTCAGAAGTTTACAGGAACATTTTGTCTGCCAATTCACAGAGAAATGCATCCAAATTAACTGGGAGGAGCAGCAAGATAATGATCCAAAACACACTGCCAACTCAACAAAGGACTTCATCAGGGGGAAAAAGTGGAAGGTTTTAGATTGGTGAAGTCAATCACCAGACCTTAGTTGAGCAGCATTTCACCTCCTGAAGAGGAGACTGAAGGGAGAACCTCCCCGAAACAAACAACAACTAAAAGAGGGTGTGGTAAAAGCCTGGAAAAGCATCACAAAAGAAGAAACCAACATTTTTGTGATGTCAGTGAGTCGCAGGCTTGATGCAGTTTTTGCAAGCGAGGGATATGCAACCAAATATTGAGTGTTATTTACTTTAATTTACTTCAAGACTTATCTGTTCCTATAGTTTTGCTTGCCTTAAAATTGGGTGGTCTGATACAAAAGCTGAAATCTTAAACTCTCATCTCATATCCATCTTTTGTTCTCAAACCCAAATGTGTTTGGTGTATAGCACACACAAATGAATTTGCCTTGCCATTCCAATAGTTTCGGAGGGGCCTGTAGATGGCTTTTGGAGCTATCTGTAATTCCCTCTATCTTGACTAGAGCCCCAGTCCCAGCTGAAGAGAAGTAGCCACATAGTATGGTGCTGCCCCCACTGTGCTTCACCTTGGGTATGGTGTTCTTTGGGTGATAAGATTTTTGTTTTTATGTCAAACAGATGTTTTAGAATTATGCCCAATAAATTCTACCTTGGTCTCATCAGACCATAACATATTTTGCCACTTGGTTTGGGGTGATATAGGCAGGATTGGCTGGATTTATTTATTTATTTTTCATAAGAAAGGCTTCTGACTAGCCACTCTACCACAAAGCCCAGATATGTGAAGAATACGAGAAGTTGTTGTCCCATGCAGGGAGTGATCAGTACTTGCCAGATATTCCTTTTGACAGTGAGATCCCGTAATTGTTTTGTAAGATCTTTGTAGACCATGGCTTGAACAGTAAGAGGAAGCCAAGAAGATGTCAAGAAAATACTACAGAAACATCTGATCTTTATTTGAGGTTACTCAGAATCACTTCATTGGTGACAGGTGTATGATAATTTACTTTTGAACATGAGCTTGAATGTGATTGGTTACTTCTGAGTGCAGCCACATGCCCCATTATAAAAAAGTGTGCACACTTGTGCAACCAGGTTATTGTTATATAAGTTTTTCATTTTTCATTTTCCCCCTAAAACATTTATATTGGTTTTTCACTCGAATTTTGTTGGTTGCTGTATCACATTAAAGGTAGAAAAAGTTCTGACATGATTAATCTTGGTTTCATGTTTTTTTTTTTTCTTTCTTTTTTTTTTTTTTTTTTACATCACAACAACCTGTAATTTTAACAGGGGTGTGTAGAATTTTTATATTCACTGTATATTATACATTGATTAAAATGTTGCCTGTTGAGTTTAAAATTTGAGACATGCCCATAATTAATTTTATTATTATTATTATTATTATTATTATTATTATTATTATTATTATTATTATGAAGATGCAGCACCCTGGCCAGTGCAGTGCAACTTCTCACAAAACTGTGACAGTGACTGTGAGTATTACTGTCTAATTCACAGTAAAAACATTTCTGATTGAGGAATAAATAATGAGAAATGCAGTTGATCAGCTGTACCTTTTTTTTTTTTTTTTTTTTTTTTTTTTTGCAGCTGTGTACTACTGGATGACAATCAGTGTTAAAGTTAATGGAGCCGAATCTAATGAGTCAGATATATCTGCATGGGTAAGTGCTGAACCAGTATTTTCATTTTATATGTGTGGAGAAATAAGAACTTTCTTATGAAGAAAGTTGAGCATTTTTTTTTGTGGTTATTTATACTTTGTTACTAATGTAAGTGATAAATGCTACAGTGAAAATTGTGTCAATTTATACATAAGCATCACTTGACACAATTTCCACTGTAGTATTTATCACTTACATTAGTAACAAAGTATAAATAACCACAAAAGAAATGCTCAACTTTCTTCGTAAGATACACACACGTGCACTAAAGATTCAGGCTTCTCCAGCTTTACTTTTAAGTTTTGTCACTTAAATTAAAGTTTTGAAATTAAAATATTTTACATTTACCTAATACCAATTATATATATATATATATATATATATATATATATATATATATATATATATATATATATATATATATATATATATATATAGGTATTTGCTGCTTTTGTCTACTTCACCTGATAAACCAGTATCAGAAATTTGATTGAGGTATTATGTCAGATTAGCGTCTAAAGGGCGCTGAACTACAGTACCCATCAGCAACTTCATGTCACATGACCACATCACATGTTCCACTGTTCACCTGTTTCCTGTTTCAACCTTTCATTTACGTTTACGGCATTTGGCAGACGCCCTTATCCAGAGCGACTTACATTTTATTTCATTTATACATCTGAGCAGTTGAGGGTTAAGGGCCTTGCTCAAGGGCCCAACAGTGGCAGCTTGGTGGTGCTGGGGTTTGAACATTTTGTCAAGCTTCTGTTGCTGTTGATGGTTGTGTGTTTGTTACTTTGTCTGCCATAGTTCTGCCCATAGTCTGTAGGTTTTGTTGTTTTGTGTTTACCCATCGTTTTAGTTGCTATTTTTACACCATTCACAATAAAAAAATCTTTGCTTGCATCCGTCTACACTTGCATTTCATGACATATGAATTATTAAGAAGCAAAATTAAAAGCAAGGTGCCAAATGAAAGCAGAAGATAATGTGAATGATGAACAATGCTTAAGATATGTATTAATATTTATTATAAATAGAGTGTCAGGGATTGTACAGGGAGGCGGATGCAAGTGTAGATAATTTATTATATGAAGTACAAATAAAATAATAAAACTGTGAAAACAAGAACCATAAACATGAACTGTGGATACGAGGCAAAAAACATACAGACTGTAAGCAATACTGTGGCACACACAACAACAAACAACAATTACAACAGAAGCTTGACAGTAAGACACACAGAAAAACTAGAACTTAAATAGTGGTACTAGCAAGGCATAATGAGACATAGGTGAGAGTGATTAGTGAGACATTTGACGTGCTGGGACTTATGGGCAGTGTAGTTCTGCGCCCTTTGGTCCCCTCCATCCCCGTTCTCCGCAAAGCAAGAAGGGGAGCAATGTCCTCCACAAGGCAAGAGGGGGGAACAATGTTCATCATGAAGCATGGGGAGGACTGACATCCTCAGCGGCGCAAGAAGGTGGAGTGACGTCCTCAGCAGAGCAAGGAGGCGGAGTGACGTCCTCAGCGGAGTGACGTCCTCAGTGGAGCGACATCTGAAGTGGAACCCGGTGGCGTAGTAACATCTGAGGCGGAGCAGGGAGATGGAGTGAGGCCCATGTTGAGGCTGTGAGCCGTAATGGCATCCTCGGTGGGGCAGAGGGGTAGAGGTATGTCCTCAGTCAAGCAACGAGGCGGAATGACGTCCACAGTGGGTCAGGGAGGGTGGGAGATGGTTATAGCTTGGTTGGGAACCCCCTCCTCAAAAAATTTCCTGAGGGGGTGCATGGCTTCAAACTATTCCAGTGTGGCCCAGACCCAATCTCCCTTCCCCAATCTCCCTTCCCCTGTTGCTCCCACATCAGACGCTTCTTTTCCAGGAGTTTTTCTTGGATGTTGAAAAAATCTGCTACATCCATTGTTAAGTCAAGCTTTCTGTCAGGGATTGTAGAGGGAGGTGGATGAAAGTGCAGATAATTTACTATGTGAAGTATGAACAAAACAACTATGTAACACTTTCCAACTTTTGGGAATGGAATTAGGAAGTTGGAGGCAGGCTTGGAACAATTCAAAAGCACTTTATTCATAATCTTTCACTTTTCAGTGGTTTTATTATGTAAGCACATGCGTACACACACATGACTGGTTAACTCTCTCTCTCTCTCAAGGTGCCAGTCTCTCTCCTTTTTATCCTTGCCTTGGCTCACTGCAACAGAACATGCTCATTATTAGAATTCCCCGGAGGTTTGCATTCCTTACCACCCACCTACTCTGACTCTGCCTTCCATTCCAAAATGGCGCTTGATCACGGCCCCGCTTCCACAAATTAAAACTGTGAAAATAAGAACCATAAACAGTGGATAAGAGGAAAAAACCTACAAACCTACTATAAGCGATATTGTGGCACACATGACAACAAACGACAATTACAACAGGATCTTGACAGTGAGACACACTGCAAGGCATAAGGAGACACAGGTGAGAGTGATTAGTGAGACATGTGATGTGCTGGAGCTGAGGGGTAGTGTAGTTCTGTGCCCTTTGGCACTACCATGACACTACCATGAGTAGCAGAAAAATGACAGCTGGAACAGAATATATAGATAGACCTAAAATCACTATGGGAATTGTGCAGGATTTGCTTTCGCCATTTGAAAGAAAGTGCCTAAAATTAGCTAGCTAAGTCTGCTACATCTTTATGACTTGTGATTGCTATTTCTTGTTGCGTAGACCTAATAATTAATAGGTGACTGTAACATTTTAAAAGTCGGGCAAGGAGGAGGTGTGAACCGGCTGAACATAAACGTAAAGTTTAATAGTAAACAAAACTGAAACCAAACATAAAACACACAAACTGAACACAAAATGCATGCGCGTCTCTCTCTCTCTCTCTCCCTGGCACTTCCAGCAGCTCCTTTATCTCTCTCTCCCACTGATTAGACAGATCAGTGCCAGGTGTGCATCCTCACAGCCTGGCCACGCCCTCCTCCTCGCCACAGTGACTCTGGGTTAAATATGGATTAAACATTTGCTAACATTACCATTATTTATATGATATACAATACTGTGCAAAGGTTTTAGGCACATGCAAAGAAATGCTGCAGCGCAAAGATGCCTATAAAATAATGAAATTAAATTTCTCTAAATTTTAAAAAAATGTAAAGAGTAGTAAACAGTAGTAAATGAAACAAAGTCAATATTTGGTGTGACAAATTTTTTTTTTTTTTTAAATAGTAGTCTCCAGTACAATTTGTGCAGTTTTATAAGGAAATTGGCTGGTAAGTTTTATTGAGCATCTTGCAGAACCAGACACAGTTCTTCTGGAAACTTTGACTGTCGCACTCGCTTCTTATTTTTGCAGCAAAACCCAGCAGACTTCATTGTGTTTACTGTCTGAAAAGTGTCTCTTATGTAATATACTGCTTTCTTTAATGACAAACAAACATTTTTCTGTAACATTGAATTTTGTGCTAGAAAACTAATGTTTGGGAATCTAAAATGTTTTTTGTATGGACTTGATAATGTAGAAGTCATAAAATAAAAAATCTATAACAAAATTTGTATTTAAAAAATAGGGTGCCTAAAACTTTTGCACAGTACTGTATTTTTTTTAATCATTCTTATATATAATAATAATTTTTTTTTTTTTATGTGAGATTGATTAATTGTGCTCACTGTTTTGTCCTACAACCTTTTTTTTTTTTTTTTTTTTTTTTTACTGAGTTGTTAGTCATTCACTGAATATAACTTTAAATCTGAAGAGCAAAAATTATGTGATCATTGATCTGTGGCATTTTATTTTTTGTGACAATTAATTTCATATTGCTGTCAATATCTCAATGCCAATTTAAAAACTCTTACAGTTGACATGCCTAACACTAGATTTACAATTAACCCTGCCAGGCTGATGAAATCTAAAATGTTTTTCAGCTTCAGAATCTGTTCCAAAATCAAAGTGAATTTAGTCCTACTGTTAAACCATTAAAAATCAATACCACTTCACCAACTGGATCTAGAAATGGCACCACCGCCATCAACAGCAGTGTATCTGCGTCAGCCCTTGCCATCACACAAAATGTCAGCTCAGTTACTTCAAGTGTATTTTACATTGGGACACTTGGAAACAGCAGGTAATGTGAAGAACAATATTTATTGCTTGGTGAGAAAAGGAGATATATTATGCAGTATATTGTTTTAGCCTCAATACATGCTATCAAAATATTTATTTCATTTGTATTATGTTGACAAATGCAGTGCTTTGATATCATCAGGCTGTATTCCTCATCAGTCTGCAATCTGTGATAGAAAATACGTTACCTTTATATCAGTACATTGGTAATAATGTCTCAGCTTAGTAAAACTTTTAAAAAGTATGGTGCTATGAAAAGGTATTTGCCCCATCCTGATTTCTTCTGTTTTTGTGTATATCTCATACTAAATTGTTTCAGAAATTAAAACAAAATCTAAGATAAAGCAAAGGCAAAAACAAAATACAATTTTTAAATGTTAACTTTATATATTGAAGCAAAAAGTTATCCAATACCAACTGGGCCTGTGTGAAAATGTACTTGCTCCCGTAGTTACCAATTCCCAAAATCTATGAAACTGCATTCATAATGGAGTTCATCTGGAATAGACGCAACCAGGCCTGATTACTGCAAACCCTGTTCAATCAAATCAACACTTAAATAGAACTTTTTCAACAGCATGAAGTTGGTTAAAAGGTCTTGCCCATTAACACACTACAGTATGCCAAAATTGAAAGAAATTCCAGAAATGATGAGGAAGAAGGAGATTGAAATAGATCAGTCTGGGAAGGGTTACAAAGTTATTTCAAAGGATCTGGCACTCCAAAGAAACAAAGTGAGAGCCATTATCTCCATATGGAAAAAGTCGGCACAGTAGTGAACCTTCCCATAGATGCCCGACCTTCTAAAATTCCTCCAAGAGCACAGCAATTACTTATCCAGGAAGTCATAAAAGAAGCCCAGAAGAACATTAAGACTCATCTGAATTTTGGCAAAACACACCTTCATGATCCTCAAACCTTTTGATAGAATGTTCTGTGGTCTGATGAGTCGAAAGTGGAAGTGTTTGGAAGACAGGAGTCCCATTACACCTGGCGTAAACCAAACACAGAATTCCACAAAAAGAACATCATACCTACGGTCAAGTGTGGTGGTGGCAGTGTGATGGTGTGGGGATGCTTTGCTTCAAGGACTGGGCAACTTGAAATAATTGAGGGAAACATGAATTCTGCTCTCTACCAGAAAATCCTAAAGGAGAATGTCCGGTCTTCAGTCTGTAAGTTAAACTCAGGCGCAACTGGATTATGCAGCAATACAATGATCCAAAGCATAGGAGTAAATTGTGTTTGGTTGCAGTTATTGCTGCTAAAGGTGGCACAACCAACAATGAGTATAAAGGACAATCAGTTTTTCACATGGGTGACAGGTGTTGGATAACTTTTTTTGCTTCAATAAAAATAAAAAAATAAAAAAAATAAAAACTGTATTGTGTGTTTACTCAGGTTGCCTTTGTTTTATGTTGTATTTCATTTGAAGATTTAAAATGATTTAGTATGTGTTACGAACTGTACGGAAGGGCTGGATGCAAGTGCTGGGGAAACAGTCACTTTATTAGGAGCAACCAAAACTATTGGGACATATATGAAACGGGGGAGGAACTCAACATAAAGGTAGGGTAGTATTCCACAGTATATCAAGGCATAAATCTACAGAATATCGAGGCATAAATCCACAGAATATCGAGGCATAAATCCACAGAATATCGAGGCATAAATCCACAGAATATCGAGGCATAAATCCACAGAATATCGAGGCATAAATCCACAGAATATCGAGGCATAAATCCACAGAATCTCGAGGCATGAATCCACAGAATATCTCAACTAATTCAGTTCATACAATTCAATACTCCGCGTTGAGGCAGAGAAAGAAAAGGGTTTAAATAATCTAAACGAAACAAGGGAAAACACAAAACACCTGAAACTCATAATGAAACGTAAAACAGAGAACCAATGAACAAACGGGGGCGGAGACATAACGTGAGCCAAAAACAAAGAACCAATAAGCAAATGCGGGCAGAGACATGACGTAAACTAAAAACAACAAAGCACATGGCAAATAAACAAAACGAAAGTTTAAGCATTGGGAAATTGCGCTACTCGCTGTCCTCAGCGAGCAGCGCGGAGAGGGAAACCCTAATAGAGTTTGTGAATGGGGAATTTGCGCTACTTGCTGTCCTCAGCAAGCAGTGCCGAGAGGGAAACCCTAACAGTATGAGATATACAAAAAAACAGACGAAATCAGGATGGGACAAATATGTTTTCACAGCACTGTACAAGCTTACAAGCCTGTGTGATAAATGCCTCTTTCTCATTGCTTGTTTGTAGTGTGTCAAATGGAAGTGAAACTACTACAAACATATTCAAAGTAAGCACTATTTTTAGAAAACTATTTTTAAAAACCCCAAATCTGTAAATTACTGTACTTTGTTTTTTACTGAGTGTTTAGTATGTTTTTGTATGTGTGTGTCTGCAGCATGAATGTGTATATTGGGATGAATAAGTCTTTGTGAAAAACAAAAGTTAGTTTGTTGTTTATTTAAATGTTTAGGATGTGACGGTCATGTGTGCCAATAAGACTGCTATAAGGTCTGTAATCCAAAACTCTTCTCCTTTGCTATTTTGCTATTTAATCCTTATGCAAACATGATATAATGTTGCTAATGGCTCAAAACTTCTGGTCTAGGCAGACTACATGCACGGTGTTGTTGCGGTTAACACAGCCAACCAATACATACTGCATTATACAAACTGTGAGCACAGTACAGAATAAATCCTCCATCCAGGCTTATGTGGTTGGAGACAATGTAGAGCAAGTGGGTGAGTGCTCTTACTACACAGACTAAAATCATAAAAGACTGATACTTGTAAAGTGCTTATTTTGCATGCAATATCGTTGACAGTTTTGATTTGGATTCTGGTTGTTTCTGATTCTGATGTCCATTTGGTAGAAATAACTGTTGATTTGGTAGAAATGATGGTGAAATGTACTCATAGTAAGGAAATGTGCCACAGTGTTGTAGAGTTACAGAAAAAGAATACATGGAGTATAGACAACATGTAACTCATCAGCTTTTAACCTGACAGTTAAAGGGATTTGTCGGAGCAGTGCTGCAGCACCACCAGTTGGAAGCTTTGAAAAATGCAATGGTTCTCTTAGCCCTGACATTCCCTGCAATTCAAGTACCACAGTTGTGTCCTGGTAAGAAATCTTGTTCATGTTTAGCAGTAAATGTTATTACAAAAAAAAAAGATGAATATGGGTTTGAGATCAAAAGATGACGATGAGCAAATAGATCAGAATTTCAGCATTAATTTCCTGATATTTACATCTAGATGTGTTAAAACTAAGGACATGGCACCAGTGCTTAATTTGTAAACTGCAGGTCCCAGAACACTAAGAGGGTAGTGATCCAGCAGGTCGCAAGACATGCAAAAGGTCACGGTTCTCGAATTTACAGACATGTAAAAGTGCTTCCAGTATCTCAAGTAGCCAAGGATATTCAGTGCTGATAGGTAGGCCTTTGTAATTGATCACACTGGTACAGTGACGTAATAGCATAACGAACTTAATAGCAGTGAGTATTCTCTACAAAGGGAAACATTTATGGATTGCACATTCTATCAGCTTATGTGTTGTCACCTCAGTTAGCTACAAAACACATTTGGCCAAAGCACGTTTCATACAGTAAGCATACTTACAATAAACATTAACTGCACAATATAATCAAGAAAAAAATCATCTTACCTAAGACAAAATATTCCAAAAAGCTGTCATGTCATTGTCCTCCTCCATGAGCGCACAAATGGCTCGGGATTGAACTTTGTAAGCGGTGGACCCACAATGTTCAAAAACGCTGCGAGCTACAAATAAGATTGATTTTGGACAAACCCTGCTCACACTTCACTCGAGATCGGTATGGTGTTCACACTAGCCTCAGCCCTTCTGGAACTTTTTGTCTATTTGAGTCCCTGTACTCCCTAAAAGCCTGAATGACTGTACGTGGGCTGTTAACTCTATTTAATTCTGGGCAGTCAATCTCACTTTCAAAGCCATGCACAGGTTCACAATGTTTAGCTTCGTAAGCCCTTCTAAAAACCTTCCACAATCACTGCAAGTTGTGGGAACGGTCACCAAACTGCTTCATCAGTGACCTGCTGCTGCTCGATCTCTTGGTCTCTTGCCTTTTTAATACTTTATTGTGTTCTTAAAAAATGCTGGTAATAACTGATTTCCTTTTCCCATGATGCACTCTACAACGAATACTATGTGACTGTAGGCTTCACTTTGTGACAACGAATTCAGGTGAACTTTGAACTTGAAATGATGACGTTATGTGAAAGAGGCTACTGATTGGCTATTAGCAATATTTGAGCATTTATATTGTCATTTTTTGTTGTTCTGTTTTACTTTTGGTGAATTAAAAACTAAAACTATTTGTTTTGATAATATTGCTGCGGGAGACTTTAAACATCCAGCTACAGAGGTGCCAAATCCACATAAAAAGGTTCCGGAATGCAGGTGTGCTATATTTTAGAGGTGCCGGATCCTGTTCCAGCAGGATCCGGCTCAAATTAAGCACTGCATGGCCACCTTTGGTGGCAGACCACCCAGTCTTTAGGTGAGCAAAAGTATTGGAACAGAGTCTTAAGTTAAAGTCTGTAAATGAAAGTAAATAACATCATATTTGGTTGCATATCCCTTGCTTGCAGTAACTGCATCAACTTGGCAACCCACTGACATCACCACACTATTGCAATTTTCGTATTATTTCTTTTCGTATATTACTTTTCCAGGATTGTACCTCAGCTTCTTTCAGTTGTTGTTTGTTTTGGGTGTTTCTCCCTTCAGTCTCCTCTTCAGGAGTTGAAATGCATGCTCAATTGAGTTAAGGTCTGGTGATTGATTTGGCCAGTCTAAAACCTTCCATTTGTTTTCCCTGACGAAGTCCTTTGTTGTGTTTTGGGTTCCTACCAATTAGATTAGGCTAGCCTGTCTGGTCTGATCCCACAGAAGAGCTACTCTACCATGAAAGAAGGTGGCCTGGTCTGATGAATCATGTTTTCTTTTAAATCATGTGGACATGTGGCCAGGTGCATGTGTGTCGCTTACCTGGGGAAGAGATGGCAAGAACATGGGAAGAGGGCAAGCTGGCGGAAGCAGTGTGTTGCTCTGGGCAATGTTCTACTTGGAATCCTTGGGTCCTGGCATTCATGTGGATGTTACTTTTACATGTATCACCTACCAAAACATTGTTGCTGACCAAGTACTGTACAGCCGTGGCCAAAAGTTTTGAGAATGACACAAATATTAATTTTTACAAAGTCTGCTGCTTCAGTTTTTCTGATGGCAATTTGCATATTCTCCAGAATGTTATGAAGAGTGATCAGATGAATTGCAATTAATTCCAAAGTCCCTCTTTGCCATGAAAATGAACTTAATCCCAAAAAAACATGTCCACTGCATTTCAGCCCTTCCACAAAAGGACCTGCTGACATCATGCCAGTGATTCTCTCGTTAACACAGGTGAGAGTGTTAACGAGGACAAGGCTGGAGATCACTCTGTCATGCTGATTGAGTTAGAATAACAGACTGGAAGCTTTAAAAGGAGGGTGGTGCTTGAAATTATTGTTCTTCCTCTGTTAACTATGGTTACCTGCAAGGAAACACATGCAGCCATCATTGCTTTGCACAAAAAGGGATTCACAGGCAAGGATATTGCTGCTAGTAAGATAAATCAACCATTTATCGGATCATCAAGACCTTCAAGGAGAGAGGTTCAACTGTTGTGAAGAAGGCTTCAGGAGCCCAAGAAAGTCCAGCAAGCACCAGGACCGTCTCCTAAAGTTGATTCAGCTGCGGGATCGGGGCACCACCAGTGCAGAGCTTGCTCAGGAATGGCAGCAGGCAGGTGTGAGTGTGTCTGCACGCACAGTAAGGCGAAGACTTTTGGAGGATGGCCTGGTGTCAAGAAGGGCAGCAAAGAAGCCACTTCTCTCCAGGAAAAACATCAGGGACAGACTGCTATTCTGCAAAAATTACAGGGATTGGACTGCTGAGGACTGGGGTAATGTCATTTTCTCTGATGAATCCCCTTTCCGATTGTTTGGGGCATCTGGAAAAAAGCTTGTCCAGAGAAGAAAAGGTGAGCGCTACCATCAGTCCTGTGTCATGCCAACAGTAAAGCATCCTGAGACCACTCATGTGTGGGGTTGCTTCTCAGCCAAGGGAGTAGGCTCACTCACAATTTTGCTTAAGAACACAGCCATGAATAAAGAATGGTACAAAAACTTCCTCAGAGAGCAACTTCTCCCAACCATCCAAGAACAGTTTGGTGACGAACAATGCCTTTTCCAGCATGATGGGGCGCCTTGCCACAAGGCAAAAGTGATAACGAAGTGGCTCAGGGAACAAAACATTGACATTTTAGGTCCATGGCCAGGAAACTCCCCAGACCTTAATCCCATTGAGAATTTGTGGTCAATCCTCAAGAGGCGGGTGGACAAACAAAAACCCACAAACTCTGACAAACTCCAAGCATTGACTATGCAAGAATGGGCTGCTATCAGTCAGGATGTGGCCCAGAAGTTGATTGACAGCATGCCAGGGCGAATTGCAGAGGTCTTGCAATTCTTCAATCTTCAATAAGAGCCATTGACACTTATGAAATGCTTGTGATTATACTTCAGTAACAGTTAGTAACATCTGACAAAAATATCTAAAAACACTGAAGCAGTAGACTCTGTGAAAATTAATATTTGTGTCATTCTCAAAACTTTTGGCCACGGCTGTACACCCCTTCATGGCAGTGGTATTCCCTAATGGCAGTGGCCTATTTCAGCAGGATAATTCACCCTGCCACACTGCAAAAATTGTTCAGGAATGGTACATGACAAAGGGTTCAAGGTGTTGACATGGCCTTCAAATGTCCCAGATCTCAAGCCGATCAAGCATCTTTGGAATGTGCTGGACAAACAAGTCCAATCCATATAGGCCCCACCTTGCAGTTTACAGGACTTAAAGGATCTGCTGCTAACATCTTGTTGCCAGATACCACAGCACACCTTCAGAGGCATTTCTCTGTAAATTGGCAGACAGAATGCGAGCCTAAGCCATGACACTTCCTCCACCTTGCTTGACAGATGAGTTTGTATGTTTTGGATCATGAACAGATCATTTCTTTCTCCACACTTTGGCCTTTCATTCACTTTGGTAGAAGTTAATCTTGGTTCCAGAATTTTTGTGGCTTCTGTGTCTGTGTCCAGTCCAATCCAATCCAATCCCGTCTGGACTTCCAATTACTGGACTTACTGCTGATGAGTTGTCTGCAACTTGTATTTCTCTCTCTTGTATGCCTCTGTATTTCTGCTCTCAAAGTCTTCTTCAAATGGTGGATTGTGATACCTTCACCCTTGCCCTGTTGAGGTTGTTGTTGATGTCACTAACTGTTGTTATTGGGTTTTTCTTCACAGCTCTCACAATGTTTCTCTCATCAACTGCTGTTGTTTTCCTTGGTCGACCTGTTTGATGTCTTGTTGTTAGTACACCACTGGTTTCCATCTCTTTCCGAACATTTCAAATTGTTGTATTGTTGATCAGAAAGATAGCAAAAAAAGGTGTGGCCAAATCAATTATTTTGTACATTCTTAAAAAAGAAAGAATGCATTGGTGAACTATGAACACTAAAAGGCCCGGAAGAAAACAACTGTGGTAGATGACAAAATAATTTCCCTGGTGAAGAAAAACCCCTTCACAACATTTGGCCAGATCAAGAACACCCTCTAAGAGTTAGGTGTATCTGTGCCATGGTCAACAATCAAGAGAAGACCAGAGTATTCACCAGAGTAAATACAGAGGGTTTATCACAAGGTGTAAATGACTGGGCTTTTTTAGTTGTGTTTCTGGCAAACTCTGTTTGAGGCCATTCTGGAACAACATCCTATAAACAGATTAGACAAAGATCAATTTGTAGCAGAGAAGACTACAGAGATGGAAGGAACTGCTCATAATCTTTCATTGCATTGATCTGGACTTTCATTGAGCCCAGAGTTTCGAGTTGGGGGCGTGTCAGTAAGAAAACATGGTGGAATCAACATCTCTGTAGTTGATGGTAAATTTGTTGAAAGCTAATTGCCTGCACAAAATATGATAGCAAAGTACAATTACAATATAACGAAAAAGTTTACAGTGGCTTCATAAATTAATAAAAAACATAACAAAGCAAAACACACTAGTGTTATTTATGTAGCATCTTTCCAAAGCTCAAGGTCGCTTGAATGCACAGTTTGTTTGCCCAAATATTTTTTGTCCCTTAAAAAAAAGAAGGAAGGGGGTGGGCGCATATATATATATATATATATATATATATATATATATATATATATATATATATATATATATATATATATATATATATATTCAAATGCTTTGATTCCTAATTGGATATAAATATCCTCAAATAAAGCTGAAAGTCTGCATTTTGAGCTCCAGTTAATTATTTAATTTCAACTCCAACATACTCTGGTAGACAGCTGAAAGAACAATAACTTTGCCAATGCCCAAATATTTATGGACCTGCCTGCATATATAAATATGTAATTACACATAAATATACACACACAATATAAACACAAACTATATATTTTTCAGCAATGGGAACAGTCAAACGGCATATGTTTCACTTGCCATTCCAGACCAAAAGAACTGCACCTTTGGTATGTATAGCAAACATGGTGGCAATATATGCTTTTACATCCTGATTATATCCTTTTACAGCTGATTATTCAGGGTCATTATTTCTTTCTTTTAGTATAGCCTTTTTGTGATACAACATATTGTCCATTGTTCAAATAAAGAGCTTTAATATTCATATGAATCTCTTTAGACATAATGACACATTTTGAATGTACAGTAGTATTGGTGTTTGCATTTGATATGATTTTTTAGCAACTGAAGTAATTTAATAATGACTGATCAGACCATTATAGAACTTGGTTATATAGCATGCTATCATATCACATTTTAAACTTTTTAAAATTCTTTTACTCTTCAGAAAACCAACTAAATACTTGTGACTGTTCCTCCTATTGCAACAGCACTGGTGAGAGAATATAGTCAATATCAATATCAATATTAAAAAAAAAAATCAATATAGTGCAAATTAATAATTAAGATTTCAACTTAAGCTATCTTTCTGTTTGTTCTTTTTATAGCTGCCTATTATAGTTTGGACACTGAAACTGCAGACTTCAATGTTAACATGACACAAGTCAGTTTTCTGGTGAAGCTGTATTGTGTGCCTTAAACACAGTACATCATATTTAGTTTACAATAATATAACTCTTGCTTGTGTTGGAAGAAGGACACAACTGATCATTTTCTTGTTCCACAGATATTAACAAATTCCACATGTAACATCACTAAGTATGTTTACCATATACTATTTCTCTCTCTCTCTCTCTCTCTCTCTCTCTCTCTGTATATATATATATATATATATATATATATATATATATATATATATATATATATATATATATATATATATATATATATATATATATATATATATCTCACTCACAAAAGTGAGTACACCCCAAAGTGAAAATGTCCAAATTGGGCCCAAAGTGTCAATATTTTGTGTGGCACTGCCTTAACTCTGTTGGGCATGGAGTTCACCAGAGCTTCACCGGTTGCCACTGGAGTCCTCTTCCACTCCTCTATGATGACATCACAGAGCTGGTGGATGTTAGAGACCTTGCGCTCCTCCACCTTCCGTTTGAGGATGCCCCATAGATGCTCAATAGGGTTTAGGTCTGGAGACATGCTTGGCCAGTCTATCACCTTTACCCTCAGCTTCTTTAGCAAGCAGTGGTCGTCTTGGAGGTGTGTTTGGGGTCGTTATCATGTTGGAATACTGCCCTGAGGCCCAGTTTCCGAAGGGAGGGGATCATGCTCTGCTTCAGTATGTCACAGTACATGTCACAGTACACTCTCCAGTGCTGGCAGCACTCATGCAGCCCCAGACCATGACACTACCACCACCATGCTTGACTGTAGGCAAGACACACTTGTCTTTGTACTCCTCACTTGGTTGCCACCACACACGCTTGACACCATGTGAACCAAATAAGTTTATCTTGGTCTCATCAGACCACAGGACATGGTTCCAGTAATCCATGTCCTTAGTCTGCTTGTCTTCAGCAAACTGTTTCTTGTGCATCATCTTTAGAAGAGGCTTCCTTCTGGGACGACAGCCATGCAGACCAATTTGATGCAGTGTGCGGCGTGTGGTCTGAGCAGTGACAGGCTGACCCCCCACCCCTTCAACCTCTGCAGCAATGCTGGCAGCACTCATAGATCTATTCTGCAAAGCCAACCTCTGGATATGATGCTGAGCACATGCACTCAACTTCTTTGGTCGACCAAGGTGAGGCCTGTTCTAAGTGGAACCTGTCCTGTTAAACCGCTATATGGTCTTGGCCACCGTGCTGCAGCTCAGTTTCAGGGTGTTGGCAATCTTCTTATAGCCTAGGCCATCTTTATGTAGAGCAACAATTCTTTTTTTCAGATCCTCAGAGAGTTCTTTGCCATGAGGTGCCATATTGAACTTCCAGTGACCAGTATGAGAGAGTGTGAGAGCGATAACACCAAACTTAACACACCTGCTCCCCATTCACACCTGAGACCTTGTAACACTAATGAGTCACATGACACCGGGGAGGGAAAATGGCCAATTGGGCCCAATTTGGACATTTTCACTTAGGGGTGTACTCACTTTTGTTGCCAGCGGTTTAGACATTAATGGCTGTGTGTTGAGTTATTTTGAGGGGACAGCAAATTTACACTGTTATACAAGCTGTACACTCACTACTTTACATTGTAGCAAAGTGTCATTTCGTCAGTGTTGTCCCAGGAAAAGATATAATAAAATATTTACAAAAATGTGAGGGGTGTACTCACTTTTGTGAGATACTGTATATATATATATATATATATATATTAGGCACCCTGTGTTTTTAGTACAAACTTTATTATAAGTCAGTACAAAAAACATTTTAGATTCCTAAAGATTAGTTTTCTAGCACATAATTAAATGTTAAAGAAAAATCTTTGTATGTCTCTAAAGAATATTACGTAAGAGACTTTTCAGACCAAAAACACAATGAAGGCTGCTGGGTTTGCTGCAAAAATAAGAACAAGTGTGAAAGTGAAAGTCTCCAGAAGAACTGTGGCTGGTTCTGCAAGATGCTCAATAAAACTTACCAGCTCATTTCCTTATAAAACTGCACAAATTGTACTGGAGACTACTATGTTTTTTTTTTTTTTGTCACACCAAATATTGACTTTGTTTCATTTACTACTGTTTACTGCTCTTTGAGGCATTTCTTTTCATTTAATTTTCATTATTTTGCACAGTACTGTGTGTATACAGTTGCAAGCAAAATTATTCAACCCCCATTGCAAATCAGGTTTATTTTCAAAATTTACAGACTTTCAGCTGTTTACAGTGAACGAATCAAACAAAAGCAATTGAAAAAGTTCAACACAACGAATGCTTCAAGTGGTTTCCCCAGATTCAACTGAAAATGCAACTTATAATGACTTCTCCAGTTTCAAAATTATTCAACCCCTTCATGGCAAGCATCTTTAGCACTTAGTTGAGCACCCTTTTGCTGTTATGACCTACTGCAAACAAGACGCACAGCCAGACACCAGCTTCTGGCAGTGTTTCTGAGGAAAAAATTCCTCATGAGCAATGGCCTCCAGCGCAGTAATATTCTTGGGTTTGCGTGCTGCAACTGACTTCTTCAAACCAAAAAGTCAGATGACTGTGATGGCCGTGTAGAATCTTCCAGAATTTCTTCTGCAACCGAGCCTTGGTGGAATTTGAGGTATGTTTCGGATCACTGTCCTGTTGGAAGGTCGAATTACGCCCCAGCTTCAGTTTCCTCACAGACGGCATGACGTTTTCTCCTAGGATTTCCTGATACTTCAATGAATCCATCTTGCCTTTTACACGCTGCAGGTTTTCAGTGCCAGAGGATGCAAAGCAGCCCCAATGCATCACCAAGCCACCAACATGCTTGACTGTGGACAGAGTGTTCTTTCTTCATTCTTCTTTCTCCAGACATACTGCTGATCCATCATGCCGAAAAGTTCCAGTTTTGTTTCATCGCTCCAGAGAACAGAATCCCAAAACTTCTGTGGCTTATTTATATGATTTTGAGCCGACTTTTCTTGTGCTTTTGGGTCAGTAGTGGCGTATGTCTTGGAGTTCTGGCATGGAAACCTTCTGCGTTTAGTACGCATCATATTGTGCTCACTGAAACCTCAGTGCCTGTTGCCACCAAGTCTTGCTGCAGGTCTTTTGCAGTCACTCGAGGGTTTTTCACAACCTGCCTTCTCAGAAATCTGGTTGCAGCTTCCTTTTTGATAGCTTTTGATAGCTTCCTTTTTCTGCCCCATCCAGGTATTTCATGTATTTTCTGCCCCTAGCCAGTTCAGGTATTTCTTGTGTTCCACCTCAAGCACACCTGGTGCAACTAATGAAGCCCTTGATTAGTTGCATCAGTTGTGCTTGAGACAACACCTGTTTTGCATATTTGTGTTGTTGTGAAGGATTCTATTCAGGGGGTTAAATAATTTTGAGACTGGGAAGTCATTATAAGTTGCATTTTCAGTTGAATTTGGGGAAACCACTTGAAGCATTTGTTGTGTCAAACTATTTCAGTTGCTTTTGTCTGTAAATTTTTGACAATAAACCTGATTTGCAATGGGGGTTGAATAATTTTGTTTGCAACTATATATATATATATATATATATACACACACACACAGTGGGGGGGGGGAAATGCATTTGATCCCCTGCTGATTTTGTACATTTGCCCACTGACTAAGAAATGATCAGTCTATAATTTTAATGGTAGGTGTATTTTAATAGTGAGAGACAGAATAACAACAAAAAAAAAAAATCCAGAAAAATGCATTTCAAAAAAGTTATAAATTGATTTGCTTTTTAATGAGTGAAATAAGTATTTGACCCCTTCGACTTAGTACTTGGTGGCAAAACCCTTGTTGGCAATCACAGAGGTCAGACGTTTTTTTGTAGTTGGCCACCAGGTTTGCACACATCTCAGGAGGGATTTTGTCCCACTCCTCTTTGAAGATCCTCTCCAAGTCATTAAGGATATTTTCAATGCCCTGGCTGAGGGAAGGAGGTTCTCACCCAAGATTTGATGGTACATGGCCCCATCCATCGTCCCTTAGATGCGGTGCAGTTGTCCTGTCCCCTTAGCAGAAAAACACCCCCAAAGCATAGTGTTCCCACCTCCATGTTTGACGGTGGGGATGGTGTTATGACTTGGGGTCATAGGCAGCATTCCTCCTCCTCCAAACATGGCGAGTTGAGTTGATGCCAAAGAGATCTGACCACACCTGACCACAACACTTTCACCCAGTTCTCCTCTGAATCATTCAGGCAAACTTCAGACGGGCCTGTACATGTGCTTTCTTGAGCAGGGGGACCTTGCGGGGGCTGCAGGATTTCAGTCCTTCACAGCGTAATGTGTTACCAATTGTTTTATTGGTGACTATGGTCCCAGCTGCCTTGAGATAATTAACAAGATCCTCCCATGTAGTTCTGGGCTGATTCCTCACCATTCTCATGATCATTGAAACTCCACGGGGTGAGACCTTGCATGGAGCCCCAGACCGAGGGAGACTGACAGTTTCTTCCATTTGCGAATAATCACACCAACTGTTGTCACCTTCTCACCAAGCTGCTTGGCGATGGTCTTGTAGCCCATTCCAGCCTTGTGTAGGTCTACAATCTTGTCCCTGACATCCTTGGACAGCTCTTTGGTCTTGGCCATGGTGGAGAGTTTGGAATCTGATTGATTGATTGCTTCTGTGGACAGGTGTCTTTTTACAGGTAACAAACTGAGATTAGGAGCACTCCCTTTAAGAGAGTACTCCTAATTTCAGCTCGTTACCTGTGTAAAAGACACCTGGGAGCCAGAAATCTTGCTGATTGATAGGGGATCAAATACTTATTTCCCTCATTAAAATGCAAATCAATTTATAACTTTTTTGAAATGCGTTTTTCTGTTTTTTTTTGTTGTTATTCTATCTCTCACTGTTAAAATACACCTACCATTAAAATTATAGACTGATCATTTCTTTGTCAGTGGGCAAACGTACAAAATCAGCAGGGGATCAAATACTTTTTTCCCCCACTATATATTCTAAAATGCAATAAAAACAAAAATCTGTTATTTTTCAAGTCTCTTGAAACTTTAATTAACTGACAAAAGTATAAAGAAAAGATAGTCAATGTTTTCACTGACCAACTTAATTGTATTTTGTAAATATAAACAAATTTAGAATTTGATGCCTTCAACACACTCAAAAAAAAGTTGGGACAGAGGCATGTTTACCACTGTGTTACATCACCCTTCCTTTTAATTACACCTTTTAATTGTTTGGGAACTGAGGATAATAATTGTTACCATCTTGCAAGTGGAATTTTTGTCCATTCTTGCTTGATACAAGACTTCAGCTGCTCAACGGTCCTTTTTTGCCATAGTCTGATTCTCCTCTTCATGATGTGCCATAGGAGACAGATCTGGACTGCTGGCAGGCCAGTCAAGCACACGCACTCTGTGTCTACGAAGCCACACTGTTGTAGCATGTGCAGAATGAGGACTGGCATTGTCCTGCTGAAATAACCATAGACTTCCTGGGAAAAGATGTTGCCTTGATGGCGGCATATATCTCTCTAAAATCCCAATATATGCCTCCGCGTCAATGGTACCTTTACACATATGCAAGTCACCCATGGCTTGGACACTAATGCACCCCCATACCATCACAGATGCTGCTTTTGCACCTTTTGCTTATAACAGTCTGGTTTGTCTTTTTCATCAACAAACTCGACGTCTGTTTTTCCCGACAACAAGCTGAAACGTAGACTCATCTGACCAAGGCATAGGTTTCCACTGCCTTTCAGTCAATCTGAGATGAGCTCAGCCCAGAGAACTCGGCGGCGCTTCTGTATAGAGTTGATGTGTGGCTTCCTCCTTGCGTAATAGAGTTTGGGTTGCATTTCTGGATGCAGCCGAGACTGTCTTAAGTGACAACGGTTTTCAGAAGTACTCCCATGTGGTTATCACAGTAGCATGATGATTTCTCAGGCAATGCTGCCTGAGGGCTCGAAGGTCACGCACATTCAATAGTGTGAGGAATGGGATTTCTCCGGATTCCCTGAATCTTTTCACAATATTATGCACTGTAGATGGTGAAAGACCTAAATTCTTTGCAATCTTCTCTCACAAAGTTTGGCACCAAGTGGTGAGCCACAAACCATCCTTGCTTGCAAAGACTGAGCTTCTGGTGGATGTTTCTTTTATGCCCAATCCTGATACACTCCCCTGTTACCAATTAACCTGATTCTTCAAAATGGTGTTACTTGAATATTCTATAAACTTTTCATTCTTATTTTGCCTCTGTCCCACCTTTTTTTTTTGTGTTGTGTATTCTAAATTTTTTTATATTTACAAAGTACAATTAAGTTGGTCAGTGAAAACAATGAATATCTTTTCTTTGTATTTTTGTCAGTTAAAGTTTCAAGAGACTTGACAAATCACAGATTTTTATTTTTATTGCATTTGCGAAAAAAAATCCCAACTTTTATGGAAATGGGGTTAGTATGTGTGTGCCCTCCACTAATATTGGCACCCTTGGTAAATATGAGCAAAGAAGGCTGTGAAAATTTGTATTTATTGTTTAACCTTTTGATCTTTTGTTCAACAAATTTACAAAAATACTCTCATGGATATCAAACAATTGCAAACAAAATGCAGGTTTATCCAAACAAAAATATTTTTGTTTTGTTAAATATAGGTGTGCAACAATTATTGGCACCCTTTTAGTCAATACTTTGTACTACCTCCATTTGCCAAGATAACAGCTCTGAATCTTCTCCTATAATGCCTGATGAGGTTGGAGAATACATGGCAAGGAATCTGAGACCATTCCTCCATACAGAATCTCTCCAGATCCATCAAATTTCAAGGTCCACGCTAGTGGACTCTGCTCTTCAGTTTACCCCACAGGTTTTCTATGGGTTTCTAGTCAGGGGAGTGGGATGGCCATGGCAAGACCTTGATCTTGTGGTCAGTAAACCATTTTTGTGTTGATTTTGATGTATGTTTTAGATCATTGTCCTGTTGGAAGATCCAACCATGGCCCATTTTAAGCTTTCTGGCAGAGGCAGTCAGGTTTTCATTTAATATCTGTTGATATTTGATAGAGTCCATGATGCCATTTATCCTAACAAAATGTCCAGGTCCCCTGGCAGAAAAACAGCCCCAAAACATTAAAGAGCAACCATCGTATTTAAACGTTGGCATGAGGTACTTTTCCATATGGCTACCTCTCTGTGTGCGCCAAAACCACCTCTGGTGTTTATTGCCAAAAAGCTCTATTTTGGTTTCATCTGACCATAGAACCCATAGAACCATTTGAAGTTCCAGCAGTGTCTGGAAAACTGAAGACACTTGAGTTTGTATTTGGATAAGAGTAGAGGCTTTTTTCTTGAAACCCTTCCAAACAACTTGTGGTGATGTAGGTGACTTTGGATTGTAGTTTGGAGACTTTCTGACCCCAAGACGCAACTAACTTCTGCAATTCTCCAGCTGTGATCCTTGGAGATTTTTTGGCCACGATCCTCTTCACAGTGTGTTGAAACAGTATAGACACAGGTCCAATTCCAGGTTGATTCATAACATTTCCAGTTGACTGGGACTTCTTAATTATTGCCCTGATGGTGGAAATGGGCATTTTGTGAAGCTCAACAACTTTTTGCCACACATCACAGCTATATTCCTTGGTCTTACCCATTGTTATGAATGACTAAGGGAATTTGGCCTATGTATTACCTCATATTTATACGCCTGTGAAACAGGAAGTCATGGTTGAACAATTTTCTGTTTCTAGTCACCCAGGTGTACTAAAAAAAAATTAAATATCAATGGGAATATACTTCAAATATATTTGTCTCATATGAATTCATAGTGCCAATAATTGTTGCACTCCTATATTTAACAAAGATATTTTTTTAATAAATGTGTTGTGTTTGCAATTGTTTGATATCCATGAGAGCAGAGTATTTTTGTGAATTTTTTGAACAAAAGATCAAAAGATTAAACAATAAAGACAATTTTTCACAGCCTTCTTTGCTCATATTTACCAAGGATGCCATTATTCGTGGAGGGCACTGTATGTACATCAGCCATAACATTACATCTACCGACAGATAGTGACAGATCAGAATTTCAGCTTTCATTTCTTGATATTTACATCGATGTGTTAAGCAACTTAGAACATGGCACCTTTTGTTTGAACCCACCAATTTTTTTCCTCTGACCTCGCTTATCATAAAGGCATTTCCACGCACAGTGTCTCACTCAGTGATTTTTGTTTTTTGCACCATTCTGTGTAAACTCTAAGGACTGTGTGTGAGATTCTCAGGAGATCAGCATTTTATAAAATACTCAAACCAGCCATTCTGATACCAACATCCATGCCACAATCAAAGTCACAGAAACTACACTTTTTCTTTATTCTGATGTTTGATGTGAACATTAACTGAAGCTCTTGACCTGTATCTGCAGGATTTTTGCATAGTGCTGCTGCCACATGATTGGCTGATTAGATAACTGCTTGAATGTGCAGGCGTTCCTAATAAAGTGTATGGTGTGTGTGATTGTACATGGATATTGATATGCATTCATTTGGATTTATGTCAAACAAAAATGTCTTTAGTGTGTAACAAAAACAAAAGAATTGGCCTTGCTATTCTCTCTCTCTCTCTCTCTCTCTCTGTGTGTGTGTGTGTGTGTGTGTGTGTGTGTGTGTGTGTGTGTGTGTGTGTGTGTGTATTGTTCGTTTAGTCCTGGTTGCCAGGCTTTGAAGGACATTTCCCAAATCTATGAAGTAAGTATCTTTGGGTTAGAAGTAAAAGCATTTTTGTTAATATTTTTAAAATGAATGTTTATAACGATATATATTTTGTTAATATAGACTTCTACTGTGACGTGTGATATAAGGTAAGTTTGCTTTCTGTATTTACTTTGTCTGTACAAATTTACCTTTACATTTGCTAGTTGCTTTTATTCAAAGCAACTTATGATTGAGAAAAGATACAATATAAAGAATTAAGGGCTAAAAACCTTGCTTCCAATGACTAGCTTAGAGTTTTAAACTCAAAGCTACCACATATTTGCACATGCTTATACTAGTCTGATGACAATAGAAATTTACAAATACTACAAAGTTTTTATTTTTTTTTTAAAAATTACTACTCTTCATTTACTTTCCTGCAAAGATGCACCATCCTTATGAAACTAAGCAAAGCCATAGATGTGTGTCTACTCAGCTCAGCATTACTGAGTGCATTCCAAAACCAGAGCACCATTGTCACTAATGGCACTGTTACCAGAGTGGGTATGTATATTAGTCTTACAGCATCAACAAAAGTAAAAGTGTAATAAATGCATTCTTCATGCATCTTCATGCTTCATGCTGTATTTCACTCTAGGGACTGTATTCAGAGTTAGCAACTGAAAATCAGGGCCAAGTTTAAAAGATATGTCAGTGTTTATGCAGGGCAGGGCAAGTTCTCTCCATGTGCAGTCAGTTTATGCAGGTGCTCATGCTGATTTTCAGCATGGCCCACCTGGATTATTACAATTTCGTGCATATAGTTCATGCTTCTGAGGTTGACAGATTTTTCTTGAGTAGAGGCGTTGGAGATGGTAGTGTCTAGTCTACCACCTTCAAAGACAAGTACTTGCCTTTAACTGAAACCCCCCATCCCCCCTACCCCTGAAATGTCAGGCATAGAAAATGTGGACTGAAGAAGCAGATCTAGGGCCCTCCTGTCCTTTAAACATAAAAAGTCAAGGTTTCATTTTCAGCATCAACTTCAGGTTTTTTTGTTTTTTGTTTTTTGCTGTTAACAAAGGTTTTAGTGTTTTGTTTTGTTTTTTGGAATTTTGTGGAACAAAACAAAATAGCAGCACCATACACAGAATGGTATGAAGAGGCGAGGCTAAGTCCGATTTCTTTCTATCCCAGACTGTAGATTTATGCTGCCTACCAGTGACAGTAGTATCATGTAACATGATTACACTAAAACACCCACTAGAAGTGCTTGTGTGTAGTAGTTTGCCCCACATTATTCTTATGCTATTAGTGAGAACGTGTGATATAATTCATTGCTCAACCCTAATAGTTTCATTTTTGAGCTATTGAGAGATATTAGCTTTTAGCCCTCCCCTTTTATTTCATGACGATCTGTCAATGCTGTCAACTGTAGTATGATGGAAACTACAGTGAGTATAGAAAAGAATCACCCCCCTTTAAAATAATCACATTCTGTTGCTTTTCAGCCTGAAATGAAGATGGACACAGTTTTTGTTTTATCCAGCTGTATTTACTTAGTGCAACTCATAACATCCAAGTGAAAGATATAACACCAACATGTCAGAATAAAATAAATAAATAAAAAACAGAATCACTGAGTTGGAAAAAGATCACCCCTTTAATTTGCCTTAATTTTTTAATTACAGCCTTTAGTCTGTTGGGATATGTCTCTACTAACTTTGCACATCTAGACGTTGCAATATTTGCCCACTCTTCTTTGCAGAACTGCTCAAGTTCAGTTAAATTTGATGGTGACTGTTTGTGGACTACAGTCTTCAAGTCATTCTACAGATTTTCAATAGGGTTTAAGTCTGGGCTCTGACTAGGCCAATGCAAGAAACCTTCTTCCCATTGACAACTTTCTGGCAGAGGGCAGCAGATTTTCCTGAATAATTTTTTGCCCCATCCATTTCCTTCTATCCTGACAAGTGCTCCAGTCCCTGCTGCAGAGAAACACCCCCATAACAGGATATTACCACCTCCATGCTTTACTGTAGGAATGGTGTTATTTGGATGGTGAGCTGTATTGGATTTCCGCCAGACATATCGTTTGGTGTTGAGGCCAAATAATTACATTTTAGTCTCATCTGACCATAACACCTTTTTCCATGTGACCTCAGAATCTTCAAGGTGCATTTTGGCAAAGCTTAAAGCCTCTCTGACCAGTTTCCTCCTGGCTCTTTCATCCAGTTTGGAGCAATGTCCTGATCCAGGGAGGGTCTGTGTTGTACCAAATACATTCCACTTCTTAATAATAGACTTCACAATGCTTCTAGGCATTGATAAACGCCTTTGAATTTTTTTGTATCCATCTCCTGACTTGTGCCTGTCCACAACTTTATCCCGGAGATCTTTTGACAGTGCCTGGCCACCCGTAGTTGATTGTTTGCTTCAGTTGCACTATAAAATGCTCCAGGAAAGCTCTTTTCATGCTGAGCTAATCAAAATGAACACAGCTGATCACAGTTGAAAGTCAAATGGCTTTGTGTGCCATTGAGAAGCTAATTAGCTACTCTGATTGAGTTTACAAGTCATTTTTAGGAGGGGGTGATCCTTTTTCCAACTCACTGATTCTGTTTTGAGAATCACTGGATGTTATAAGTTGCACTGAGTAAATGCAGCTGGATAAAACAAAAACTGTGCCGTCTTCATTTCAGGCTGAAAAGCAACAAAATATGATTATTTGGGGGGGGGGGAGGGGGGGGGGTTACTTTTCTATACCCACTGTAAATGCAAGAAATGGTCAAATAAAAAAACTAATCCAATGATACAGTTGATAGACAGGGCTCTGTTAAAATTGCAGGTTTTTGTGTTCCAAAAAAAGAAAAAAATAGAAACCAAGAAAAATTAGACACCAGAACCAGAACCAGAACTTAATCTGGTTGCATAAGTGTGCACACCCCATAACTAATACTTTGTTTAAAAAAAAAAAAGCACTTTATCTAATACAATCTTTTTGGGTAAGAGTCTACTAAAATAGCCCATCTTCATTTTGGCAATATTATTCCACTCTTTGTTGTAAAAATGCTCAGGATCTATCTAATTGCAAGGTGATCTCATAAGCAGTAATTTAATAGGACGTATCGCTGAAGCATTATTTCATCACGCTTGAGAGACGGTCCACATGTGGCAGTTATGCTTCTATTTTAACAAACATTTTATTACACACTGGCTGCCTCCAAGGTGCATCAGAGGTATGTCAAGCATGGCGCCTGCATGTAACTGTTTCCTTGTTTTATGGTATGTGCTGTCTCTTTTATTTTTTAAATTGTGTGTGAAAGAAAGGTAAATTTCATAGAAATCCATTGACATTACAGAATCACACTATATTTTGTTAACTTTATTTCAAATTATAACGTACAAAGATGTCATGATCATGCAACCTATTGATGTATTTTATTTTAAAGGATTAACAGAAAATAGATGAATAGTGTTACGATATACAAATGGGGGGCTGGATGCATGTGCTGGGGAAAATGTCACTTTATTAGGGATGTATTCAAAAGTAAAGGAACATATACAAAACGGGGGAAAAACGCAACATAAAGGCAGGGTCAGGAACAGTCCAAGAATAGCAAGGCATTAATCCACAAAATAGCAAGGCATTAATCCACAAAAGACAAGGCAATAATCCACAGAATAGCAAGGCATTAATTCACAAAAGACAAGGCAATAATCCACAGAATAGCAAGGCATCAATCCACAAAAGGCAAGGCAATAATCCATAGTCCAGGAAACGCGAGGTAAACGCAAATGCAAAGAAACGTTCAATACTCCACGCCGAGGCGAAGAAATGAAAAATTTAAATAACATGAATGAAACACAAAACACCTGAAACTCATAATGACATTAAATGCAGAGAACCAATGGGCAAACAGGGGCGGAGACATAACGTGAACCAAAAACAAAGAAGCACATGGTGAAATAAATAAAGCGAGAGTCTGTGAATGGGAAATTGCGCTACTCGCTTTTTTTTTTTTTACAGACTTTCAGCTGTTTACATTGAATAAATCAATTAAAAGCAATTGAAATAGTTAAACACAACAAATGCTTCATGATGAATATGCATGTAATATGTATTACTGCATAACATCACACCTCAACATTGTATTGACACGCAGGCTTTTGTCTTTCAGCCATATGCAGCTGGGAAGATAGTCTAAATGCAGATCTTTTGCAACCAAACATATTGCCAGTTTCTGCTCTGCTTGTTGATGTCTGCCCAGTTGGAAAAGTGACCATTGTATCAAATTACTGGTCAGTGCACTACTTCTTATTCCTTAAATCTGAATGATAAATATGCTTTGCAAAAACCCTTCTATGAAAACTGTTTAACAACTTAGTGAGCTTTTATTTGAATAATCAAATAAATGAAATTATACACTGCAAAAATCATGATACATGTTTAATTATATTGTCTCTTTCTTTCTCTTTTCTCTTTTGTATTACAGCAAAAATGGAACAAATATAGCTGTGCCTCTGATGGAGACGTGCAATAAAAACCCAGTGAATTCTGCTATCACCAGCATGCCACCATCAACTGCAAACACTAATGTCACCAACATCACAACTACAGCCTCAGCCACAAACACTTCAGAAGCTACCTTGGACACAACAGGTAGGAAACCCACACTTACAGGAACACAGATCTGTATGGTGTTTTCTCATAGACATGCAAAGAATATACACTGCACAGCATGTTCTGTATATACAAGATAGACATGTTTGAGGCTAAAAGTTGCACATATACCTAGGGTAAAACATTCAATCTCAGTTTTTCACAACTCCAAACATTTCATGTTACCATAAATTTCTTTGGCATGTCAATTAGAGCATCTACTATGTTCACATCAGAGGTAATTTTACAACCCCAATTCCAAAAAAGTTGGGACAGTAGGGAAAATGCAAAAAAAAAAACCAAAAACAAAAGTTGGGACAGTCAACTATTTACCACTGTGCATCATCACCATTTCTATTAATAACACTTATTAAGCATTTGGGCACAGAAAACACCAGTTGGTTAAATTTAGCAAGCGGAACTTTCCCCCATTCCTCCATTATACATTTCTTCAGTTGTACAACTGTACGGGGCCTTTGTTGCCTTATTTTGCACTTCATAATGCGCCACACTTTCTCAATGGGAGACAGGTCAGGACTGCAGGCAGGCCATGCTAGCACCTGCACTCTCGGCTTAAGCAACCATGCACTTGTAATCTGGGCAGAATGTGGTTTGGCTTTGTCCTGCTCTGGATGGCAGCATATGTTGCTCTAAAATGTGTACATATCTTTCTGCATTAATGGTGCCCTCACAGATGTGCAAGTTACCCATGCCATGGGCACTGACACACCCCCATACCAAGACAGACGCTGACTTTTGGACCTGACACTGATAACAGCTTGGATGGTCCTTTTCCTCTTTGGCCCAGAGAACATGACGGCTGTTTTGTCCAAAAACTATTTGAAATGTCGACTCGTTGGACTACAAAACATGATTCCACTGTGCTGCTGTCCAACTCAGATGAGACCGAACCCAGAGAAGTCGGTAGTGCTTATGGACAGTCTTGATGTCTTCTGCTTTGCATAGTAAAGCCTTAACTTGCATCTGTGGATGCAGCGGCAAATGGTGTTGACTGACAAAGGTTTACGAAAGTATTCCCGAGCCCATGTCAGAATATCCATTACAGACTCATGACTGTTTTTAAGACAGTGACATCTGAGGGAATGGAGATCGGCCTTGCCCTTTACGCACCGAGATTTGATTGGATTCCTTGAATCTTTTAATTATATTGTGCACTGTAGAAGGTGAAACATCAAAAATCCTACCGATTTGTCTTTGGGGAATGTTGTTCTCAAAGTGCTGGATTATTCTGTTGGCAGATTGGCGAGCCTCGACCAATCCGTGCTCTTGAAGGACTAGGCCTTTTTTGGAGGCTCCTTATATACTATAATAAGACGATTGCCTCACCTGTTTCACATCACCGTCTTATTTGTTGTCACATCGCTATTAGTCCTAAATTGCCCCTGTCCCAACTTTTTTGGAATGTGTTGCATGCATCAATTTCAAAATAAACATTTATCTTCAAAAAACTAGATTGGGTAAAACATCAAATACCTTGTCTTTATACGTTTTTTGTTTAAAGTCAAAGTACATTTATAAATCACTCCTCTTTGTTTTTATTAGCATTTTCCATACTGTCCCAACTTTTTCGGAATTGGGGTTGTAAAATAAATGATTAGAGGAAGATTTATTTCAGCTTTAATTAACTATATCAGATTTCCAATGGGCCAAAAATTTACATACGTCAGGTTTGATGTTTGATCCAGAAATTGATGTAGTGACTCTTAGATGCTTCTGATTCGGCAGTTGTCATAATTTGGAGTAAACTGGGAATGCACATGTGGCTGTCTTTAGAGAGAGTGCCTTTTTGTGCTTGATACTATTGGAAAATCCATGCAACTCAGCCAAGACCTCAGAAAAAACATTGTGGACCGGTTCCTCTTTAGGGACTACACAGACACTCATTCAAAAAGAGGAACACATTAACTCACATGGATGAACAAACTTTGGTCTGAAAGGTTTAACTGAACTCCAAGACAACAACAAAGGCCTGAATCCCATAGACCTGAATCCCATAGAAAATTTGTGGACTGAACTGAAAAAGCATGTCTGAGCAAAGGGATCTTTTGTCAGAAGTTTGTAGAAGGCTACCCCAAACATTTATTTAATTTCATGCAATTCAAAAGCAAGGCGACCAACTGCTAACAAAGCATATGTAAACGTTTGACTCACTAAAAATCTGATATAGTAAACAAAAGCTATGAGTTTGAAATCACCCTCTGGAAATTAAGTATATACCCTAATTGACTTCACACAGGAAATGTATGGTAACATGAGATGTCTGGGATTGTGAATGTAAACTTCTGGCTTCAACTGTATATAAATCAGGTATTATTTTTCTTTTCAAAGATTAACTTACAGCAAAAGTGTCTGACTTAATATCTCCAGCAATAGCGCGTGACTAGTCTCAGCCTCAGATATTCAGCACAGTGGCCACATAGCATCTAATATATTTTCTATTCTTTTCTGGCCACAAGCATCAGAATCTTCAACCTTGACTGGCACAAGATTATGAAAAAAATAACTTTTGAACACAATGACACAATTTCACGGCACTAAAAAGAAATTTGTGGAGTCCATTCTTCAAAATTTACCAAAGATTTTTGCTGGAAGCTGATGTTTGTTGATGGGATACAGGAAAAGTTCTGTGGTTTGTAATCTGCAGTCAAATATCAGTCAAATCGCTGACAGTAGGTGGTTTTTGGCCATGTTTATTGACAAAACGCACCAATCTCTTAGTGAATGCTAAAGGTCTGGCTTGCAAGACTAGTGTACAACTTACTGATTATTAATCAAGATTTTCCACTTGATATTTAACCATAACCCAATACATATGCACCTGATTCTTACTACACTATATGGCCAAACATAAGGTAACACCTCAGCAATAAAGGGAAATTGCAGGCCACTCGAGTTCTTCTACACCAACCTTGGCAAATGATACCTTTATAAACCTCACTTTGTGCAGGGGCATTGTCTTGCTGAAACATATTTGGGCTAGGCCTCTTAGTTCCAGTGAAGGGAAACTGTAGTGCTGTAGCATACAAACACATCCAATGGGTGTGATAGTCAGGTCATACTTTTGGCCATATAGTGCGTATCAGTTATGAGGTCAATTACTTAAATAATGTAAAAAGGAAAACATTGGATACATTTAATAATGCATGCATGGTGCTAAACTCGGAATTTTTATTATTTATACGATGCCACATACAGCCTCCACAACCTCGTCAACCAGTGCAGAAGCGACAGCTGAAGGTCTTCTGAATCTGAGCAGGAATGCATCTTCTCTAAACTCCATACAGATACAGCAGGTTGTATCTCTGCTAGAGTCACTTCTTTCTGGGCCCACAGTTAGCTTGGCTCTAGGAAACCTGTCTATCAACATTGTCAGCAATCTTATAGATGCACCTCCTAATATGCTGGCATCCAGTTCAAACAGGTAAACATGAACAGGTTGACTTGTAGCTCTTGAATAGAATTGAATAAACTATAATTATTCTCCAAGTGACAATTGCATGCTGTGCACAATAACCAGCATTATCAATTATATACGGTGCTGTGGGAAAGTATTTGCCCCAACCTGATTTCGTCTGTTTTTGTGTATATCTCATACTAAATTGTTTCAGAAATTAAAACAAAATCTAAGCTAAAAACAAAGGCAACCTGAATAAACACAAAATACAGTTTTTAAGTGATAGTTATTTATTGAAGTAAAAAAGTTATCCAATACCTGTGTGAAAATGTATTTACCCCTGCAGTTACTAATTCCCCAAATCTATGAAACTGCATTCATAATGGGGTTCAGCTGGACTAGACACAACCAGGCCTGATTACTGCAAACCCTGTTCAATCAAATCAACAATTACATAGAACTTTTTCAACAGTTGGTTAAAATTTCTTACCCATTAACACTCTGGGACTCCAAAGAACCACAGTGAGAGCCATTATCTCCAAATGGAAAAACTCTGGACAGTAGTGAACCTTCCCAGAAGTGGCTGACCTTCCAAAATTCTTCCAAGAGCTCAGCAACGACTCATCCAGCAAGTCAAAAAAGAGCCAAGGACAACACCAAAGGACCTACAGGCCTCTCTTGCATCAATAAAGGTTATTGTTCATGACTCCACAATCAGAAAGACACTGGGCAAAAATGGCATCTATGGAAGAGTGGCGAGGCGAAAACCGCTTCTAACTCGGAAGAAGTTTTGAGGAATTTTGCCAAAACACAACTTGATGATCCTCAAACGTTTTGGGAGAATGGTCTGTGGACTGATGAGTCAAAAGTGGAACTGTTTGGTAGACAGGGGTTCCGTTACATCTGGTGTAAACCAAACACAGAATTCCACAAAAAGAACATCATACCTACGGTCAAGCATGGTGGTGGAAGTGTGATGGTGTGGGGATGCTTTGCTGCTTCAGGGCCTGGGCAACTTGCAATAATTGAGGGAAACATGAATTCTGTTCTCTACCAGAAAATCCTAAAGGAGAATGTCCGGTCTTCAGTCCGTAAATTGAAACTCAAGCACAACTGGATTATGCAGCAAGACAATGATACAAAGCATAGGAGTAAATCCTAGTCCTAGAAGTAAGTGAAAGACTGATCTCCAGTTATCGGAACCATTTGGTTGCAGTTATTGCTGCTAAAGGTGGCACAACCAGATTTTAATTTTAAGGGGGCAATTAGTTTTTCACATGGGTGATAGGTGTTGGATAACTTTTTTTGTTTCAATATAAAAAAAAAAAAAAAAAATATATATATATATATATATATATATATATATATATATATATATATATATATATATATATATATATATATATATATATATATCTGCAAGCAGCAATGGCGGATTCCTCCTCAAGATTGTGGACCATTTCAAAATTGACATGGTAGAGAAATGTAGTTTTGTAGTTTTCCACAAATGTTCATTTCAAGACAAACATCGCCATCTAGCAGCTGATAAAGATATTGTAATACATACTATAACAGATATTATCAAAGTTATTCCTTTTAATTTAATTGTTTTTGGAGATATGAGGTTGCCATCGCACATGGTAACATATTGTAGTGTCCGCTTTGTGTGTGGTACAGAGCAAGTCCATATGTTAATGTTTCATTGATTTATGGACACAAGAAATATGTGCAACAGTTGCCAATTTACCAATATGTAAATAGTTCAGCCAGTTTTTATTTGATTCCTTATTGCTTATCACCTATAGGAAGACATGTATCCCACACATATGTACCACAGGTCAAGTCAGTCGGACCTAAAGTTCATGAGGAGAAGATTTTTGTAGGTTTGGACAAATTTTCAATGTACTGGACAATCTATCATGGTGGACTTTATGGGTCCCAATGGCTTTTTTGTTCCCCATGAGAAATAAGGCATGTATACCAATTTTCAGACGTTTTGGAATTGAGGATTTGGGGCGGAGGGAAAATCACGTAGATTTTGGCCGTGGCCTGTAGCACCACCTATGGATTCGTGTGGGCCATTTGTGGTGTGGGAGTTACTCGTGGCCTGTAGTATCAATGTGCCAAATTTAAAAGCTTTTTACCATTCAGATCTTGAGTTATTGGGCACTTTAGGGAGATAATGAGAAGAAGAAGAAGAATACTAACAGTAACAATAGGTTTCTTCCTGACAGAGGAATCCTAATAATAATAAGAATACTAACAATAACAATAGGTTTCCTCCAGACAGAGGAATCCTAATAAATAAAAACTGTATTGTGTGTTTACTCAGGTTGCCTTTGTTTCTAGATCTAAAAGTATATAGTATGAGATATACACAAATACAGAAGAAATCAGGCAAATACTTTTTCCACAGCACTGTACATAGCTTATATCTGATGCACACACTATGATTTCATGACCTTGATTTAGTATCTTATGGCTTCATTAAGTTGTGAGCACAATGAACTGTTGGCTATTAAAAAAAAACAAAAAAAAAAAGCTAAATAATAGGATGTGTTATTTTATAACCTGCCAAATAATGAGAATGGAAGCCATATTGTTAAATTAAACCAAACTACAGTGATTAATGTGATGATTACAATTAGGTCTATTCATGCAGCAATATATTGGTAATATACTGGCTCCTATTACATGTTAATTTCAATGCTTATCATCTTCTTATTCATATATTATCCTATTAGTCTATTTTCATTTTTAAATAGTCTGTTGCTTTTATGTTACGGTACATCATATTATATTTGATAGCAAAGGGGAAAAAAGCTATTTCCTTCTTTTGTCTGCATTTTCTTTCCCTGATTTTGGAGGCTTAATTTGCTGACTTACTTCAGTGTTAAACTCAACTCCTCAAAATATAACCCCCAAAACATTATATGGTTCAATTTAAACTCTCTGTATAATAGTTATGACAAATAAACTATATGCCAGTTTTGAACACTATGCAGTCATTTCAAAACATATACTGTGCATATAATAAACATTATACAGTTGCAATCAAAATTATTCAACCCCCATTGCAAATCAGGTTTATTGTCAAAATTTACAGATTTTCAGCTGTTTGCAGTGAACAAATCAAACAAAAGCAATTGAAATAGTTCAACACAACAAATGCTTCAAGTGGTTTCCCCAAATTCAACTGAAAATGCAACTTATAATGACTTCTCCAGTCTCAAAATTATTCAACCCCTTCATGGTAAGCATCTTTAGTACTTAGTTGAGCACCCTTTTGCTGTTATGACCTACTGCAAATGAGATGCATAGCCAGACACCAGCTTCTGGCAGCGTTCCTGAGGAATCTTAGCAATGAGCAATGGCCTCCTGTTCAGTAATATTCTTGGGTTTGTGTGCTGCAACTGCTTTCTTCAAATCCCACCAGAGATTTTCAATGGGGTTCAAGTTAGGTGACTGATGGCCATTGTAGGCCATTGACTGATGGCAATCTTCCAGGACTTCTTCTGCAACCTAGCCTTGGTGGAATTTGAGGTATGCTTGGAATCATTGTCCTGTTGGAAGGTTCAATGACGCCCAAGCTTCAGCTTCCTCACAGATGGCATGAAGTTTTCTCCTAGGATTTCCTGATACTTCAATGAATCCATCTTGCCTCCCACACTCTGCAGGTTTCCAGTGCCAGAGGATGCAAAGCAGCCCCAGAGCATCACCGAGCCATCACCATGCTTGACTGTGAATAGAGTGTTCTTTTCAGCGTATGCTTCATTCTTCTTCCTCCAGACATACTGCTCATCCATCGTGCCGAAAACAGTTCCACAGAACAGAATCCCAAAACTTCTGTGGCTTATTTATGATTTTGAGCCAACCTTTCTTGTGCTTTTGGGTCAGTAGTGGTGTTTGTCTTGGAGTTCTGTCATGGAAACCTTCTACGTTTAGTACGCACCATACTGTGCTCACTGAAACCTCAGTGCCTGTTGCCACCAAGTCTTGCTGCAGGTCTTTTGCAGTCACTCAAGGGTTTTTCACAACCTGCCTTCTCAGAAATCTGGTTGCAGTCATTGATAGCTTCCTTTTTCTGCCCCATCCAGGTATTTCATGTATTTTCTGCCCCTAGCCAGTTCAGGTATTTCATGTGTTCCAGCTCAAGCACACCTGGTGCAACAAATGAAGCTCTTGATTAGTTGCATCAGCTGTGCTTGAGACAACACCTGTTTTGCATATTTGTGCTGTTGTGAGGGATGCTATTCAGGGGGTTGAATCATTTTGAGACTGGAGAAGTAATTATAAGTTGCATTTTCAGTTGAATTTAGGGAAACCAATGTATTTAACTATTTCAATTGCTTTTGTTTGGTTTGTTTATTGCAAACGGCTGAAAGTCTGTAAATTTTGACAATAAACCTAATTTGCAATGGGGGTTGAATAATTTTGACTGCAACTGTACCTTTTCTGATTTGATAAGGATCATTGGCATTGTGGATACAGTTGGCTTGAAGCTGGTTGTCCAGGGACAGAGTCAAAGTATTCTCTCCCCATCTGTGGCTCTGGCAGTGAAACTGGTGGATGGGGCTCTTTTTCCGGAGACCACATTCACTATCACTGACCCCTCCAACTTGCAGGTAGCAACTCAGAACTGTTCAGAAAAAAAATCTGTATTTTGTATCATGAAATCTTTGCTTATAATAATTGTATAGCAATTAATAATAATAATAATAATAATAATAATAATAATAATAATAATAATAATAATAATAATAATAATAATAAAATCAGATAAATATACTATACTATGTCATGTTGGTTCCCTATTAGAACCACTCTCACAATGCTTTACAGGTGCATCTCAATAAATTAGAATGTCGTGGAAAAGTTCATTTATTTCAGTAATTCAACTCAAATTGTGAAACTCGTGTATTAAATAAATTCAATGCACACAGACTGAAGTAGTTTAAGTCTTTGGTTTTTTAATTGTGATGATTTTGGTTTACATTTAACAAAAACCCACCAATTCACTATCTCAACAAATTAGAATATGGTGACATGCCAATCAGCTAATCAACTCAAAACACCTGCAAAGGTTTCCTGAGCCTTCAAAATGGTCTCTCAGTTTGGTTCACTAGGTAAGCCACAAACATTCATTGCCAAAGAAGCTGGCTGTTCACAGAGTGCTGTATCCAAGCATGTTAACAGAAAGTTGAGTGGAAGGAAAAAGTGTGGAAGAAAAAGATGCACAACCAACCGAGAGAACCGCAGCCTTATGAGGATTGTCAAGCAAAATCGATTCAAGAATTTGAGTGAACTTCACAAGGAATGGACTGAGGCTGGGGTCAAGACATCAAGAGCCACCACAAACAGACGTGTCAAGGAATTTGGCTACAGTTGTCGTATTCTTCTTGTTAAGCCACTCCTGAACCACAGACAACGTCAGAGGCGTCTTACTTGGGCTAAGGAGAAGAAGAACTGGACTGTTGCCCAGTGGTCCAATATCCTCTTTTCAGGTGAGAGCAAGTTTTGTATTTCATTTGGAAACCAAGGTCCTAGAGTCTGGAGGAAGGGTGGAGAAGCTCATAGCCCAAGTTGCTTGAAGTCCAGTGTTAAGTGATGACAGTCTGTGCTGATTTGGGGTGCAATGTCATCTGCTGGTGTTAGTCCATTGTGTTTTTTGAAAACCAAAGTCACTGCATCCATTTACCAAGAAATTTTGGAGCACTTCATGCTTCCTTCTGCTGACCAGCTTTTTGAAGATGCTGATTTCATTTTCCAGCAGGATTTGGCACCTGCCCACACTGCCAAAAGCACCAAAAGTTGGTTAAATGACCATGGTGTTGGTATGCTTGACTGGCCAGCAAACTCACTAGACCTGATCCCCATAGAGAATCTATGGGGTATTGTCAAGAGGAAAATGAGAAACAGGAGACCAAAAAATGCAGATGAGCTGAAGGCCACTGTCAAAGAAACCTGGGCTTCCATACCACCTCAGCAGTGCCACAAACTGATCACCTCCATGCCACGCTGAATTGAGGCAGTAATTAAAGCAAAAGGAGCCCCTACCAAGTATTGAGTACATGTACAGTAAATGAACATACTTTCCAGAAGGCCAACAATTCACTAAAAATGTTTTTTTTATTGGTCTTATGAAGTATTCTAATTTGTTGAGATAGTGAATTGGTGGGTTTTTGTTAAATGTGAGCCAAAATCATCACAATTAAAGAACCAAAGACTTAAACTACTTCAGTCTGTGCGCATTGAATTTATTTAATACACAAGTTTCACAATTTGAGTTGAATTACTGAAATAAATGAACTTTTCCCCGACATTCTAATTTATTGAGATGCACCTGTATATGAACTGTAAAGTAATTATTTTAAGGGGAAAAAATCATATTGATCACATATTGGTTGAATAGTGATAGTAATTTGAAAACCAAATAAGTTATACATTTTTATACCATGGTCTGTCAGAATACTCGATTCTGATTGGCTGGAAGGTGTGCGTTAAACCCGTATATACCACAGGTAGTTCCGGTCAGTTTAATCACCATTCCTGATTAATGCGCTGCCTATAAACAACTGTAACCATAGTAACATACAGTAGTTAAACTCATAGTAACATATAGTAATTAAACTCACAGCTTCATTTAGTATTAGTATAGATGCGGCACAGCAGCAGGTAATTCACACAAGCACAGTCTTTCTCTCTCTCTCTCTCACTCTCTCTCTCTCTCTCTCTCACTCTCCCTCTCGCTCTCTCTCTCTCTTTCTGGTATAAGTGGGATAATCCATGCCTAGGTGTGCATTACATGATTTTAATATAGGACGTGGAAGCAAAGAACCACCTGACCCAAAGTGGAGCTTATACTATGGTCACTTGCCAGCATTGACAAGTTAAAGCTGTCATTGATGTTTGCAGCACATAGTTATTTTAAATATATGGGTTGTTAGATCTAGAATTCCACTCGCTCTAAATCATACACAGAGATGAAGCAGTGCAATAAGATTACATTTATTTGAATGAATTATAGTAAATAGTTATTAGAGAGAGAGAGAGAGAGAGAGAGAGAGAGAGAGTGAGTTTAACTGTATGTTACTATGGTTATAGTTGTTTATAGGCAGTGCATTAATTTAGAACGGTGATTAAGCTGACCAGAACTATCTGTGGTATATAACGGTATATAACACACACTTTCCAGCCAATCATAATCAAGTATTTTGACAGACCATGTTATAAAATCGTGTAACGCACACCTAGCCATGGATTATCCCTTACATATATGATACCATGAAAACCTTTGATATCATGGATTTTATGTTTTCTAAAGTGTCTCTTTTTATGTATTTTAGATTAGCCCCAGGTTGAGGAGGACTGAGCCCAGCTCTCCCCAGGGTTCCATAACTCTCCCTGCTTCCCTCACCGGGAACCTCACTCCTCAGCAGCAGCAACTGGCCTCCAGAATACAGTTTAATTTTTACCAGAAGACCGCTCTTTTCCAGGTGTATTCTCTTTCCACGGTACTACAGTACTGTGCAAAAGTTATAGGCACATGCAAAGAAATGCTGTAGAGCAAAGATGCCTTCAAAATAACGAAATTAAATGTTTCTGTATTTAAAAAAAAATACAGTAAAAAGCAGTAAACAGTACCAAATGAAACAAAGTCAATATTTGGTGTGACAAAAGAACATATTAAAAAAAATAGTAGTCTCTGGTACAATTTGTGCAGTTTTATAAGGAAATTAGGTGGTAAGTTTTATTGAGCATCTTGCAGAACCAGACATTCTGGAGACTTTGACTTTTGCACTTGCTTCTTATTTTTGCAGCAAAACCCAGCAGCCTTCATTGTGTTTACTGTCTGAAAAGTGGTCTCTTACATAATATAACATAACAAACATTTTTCTGTAACATTTAATTTTGTGCTAGAAAACTAATGTTTGGGAATCTAAAATGTTTTTTGTATTGACGATAATTTAGAAGTCATAAAATGAAAAAATCTATAACAAAGTTTGTACTTAAAAAAATAGGGTGCCTATAACTTTTGCACAGTACTGTATATGATATTTTTTATTCGTTTAGTTCACATATGCATAATACCTGGCTGCGTTTGACAGGTTTATGAGGTCAATCAAAATATATCAGATAGAAGCAGCTATGTGAAAGTTACAGCAATACAACATGTGCAGTATGTGCATGTGCTTTTCATCTGCATCAACCTGACATGCATGCATTGTTGTCTTGACCATCTGTAGGACAAAGCATTAAACCCAAACAACAGCAGGCTGATCAGTGGGGTTCTTGGCTCCAGTGTGGCTAACTTATCCATCTCTAACCTGACAGAGCAAATAGTTTTTACCCTGAAGAACACAGACACTGTTGAGGTCAGTAAAAGAAGGCTGTAAAACTAATCTTAAAACTAATCTTAATTTTTTTTTTTTTTTTTTTTAAATTTGGTTGCATGGTAAACAAACATTCAATATTAATACATTTAATATTGTCACTCTCAAACTCAACAGGGTAACTCTTCACGATCATGTGTATTTTGGAAATTCAACTTAAACGGTGAGGACTATAAATAATCAGATTTACAGAAATGTATGGTATAAATGGTAATGTTGTCAAGGTATAATCATCAGTGGAGCTCAGTAAAGAAACCTGGGAAACATAACTGGCAGAAGCACTTTAAAAAACACAACAACATTTCGAGCAGTGCTACTACATACTGTCATTTGCAGTGCACCATGTAGGCCAATTTGATGAACCATACACAGTTTGTCATATTGTTTACATCTTCACTCATTTTATTAACCTACACTTCTAAGGTTGCAGATTAAACTTAAACCCAAGCCAAGTGTTGAACTTGCTGCTTTGGTTAATTTTATCTTCAGAATTTAAATATATCATTAAATCAGTTTAAGTGTTGTCAACACAATTAGTCATTGTTCTTCACTGATTTATATGGTTTCTTGTTCAAATTTAAGATATTTATTAAATTATTTGACTGTGTTGTATATTGTTAGGTGGCTCTGGTGGCTGGAGCACTGAGGGCTGCACTGTGCTGAACCACACTGAAACTGAGACGATTTGTGGCTGTAACCATCTAACCAGCTTTGGTGTGCTCTTGGTGAGAGAAACGTTTGCCTCTCATTGCCTCACTAGTAATTAAAAAAAGCAAAAAACAAAAAACCAAACAACTTTGCTTGGAGATTTATTTAAGAATGTAAATATGAAGAAAGATAGATAAAAATACTATAGCATATGCACTGTTAAGGAAGGTATGAAACATTGTCCAGGGCCTTCAAACTTATTAGGAGTTACAGCATATCTGGAGATAAGTTCATCTTTGAATAAAAATATTAAATACTGCTTAAGGCTTTCCACTAGATTTTGGAATGTGGCTGTGTGAATTTCTGCCCATTCAGCCTTAAGAGCTGAAGAGCATTAGTGAGGTCAGGCTCTGATGTCAGGCGAAAAGGCTTGGTGCACAGTCGGCATTCCAATTCATCCTGAAGGTGTTCAGTAGGGTTGCGGTCAGGACTCAGGGCTTTCAAGTTCTTTCACACTAATTTTGGCAAACCATTTCTTTATGGAGCTTGATATGTACACAGGATCACTGTTAGGTCAGCATTGTTGTCATAGTTAGGTTAAATTTCTTTCATTTGCTTAGTTGTAATGCATATAATTATTTGACTGCCATTAATTTAATTCTTTTTAATTTAATTCTGGCAGCTTAATTCTTTTTGTATAAATTTTCATAATAGGACCTTTCCAGAGAAGGGATAAAAAATCGTTTGCAGGCTACCATCCTATCCTACATCACCTACATTGGCTGTGGCATCTCTGCCATTTTCCTCTCTGTTACCCTGATGACTTACCTGGCATTTGAGTGAGTTTTGCACCAATCACACATTGCAAAGGCAATATACAATATATTATTTAAGTGTGTAACTGCAAATCGCAAAGTCAGAATCATTTAAGCAATCAAATATATGTCCTGTTGGACATCTACACTGAGTAAATTTAAGGAACTTAATTCATTTAAGAACAGTATTTATATCTTCTCTTGTAGGACACTGCGTAAGGATGTCCCATCAAAAATTGTGATCCATCTGTGTTTGGCTTTGCTTCTGTTAAACCTGACATTCCTGTTGGATGCTTGGCTGGCTCTGTACCCCAACATTGTGGGTCTCTGCATATCCACTGCCTTCTTCTTGCACTACTTCCTGTTGGTGTCTTTCACCTGGATGGCCATGGAGGCTGTCCATATGTACATTGCCCTTGTTAAAGTTTTTAACACCTATGTGTCTCGTTTCATGGTCAAATTAGGACTCGCTGGATGGGGTATGTGAATAAATGTTGTATTGCTGTAACTTTCACATAGCTGGTTCTACTTGATATATCTCGTTTAGGTCTATTATAAGAGTTTTGCTTGAATAAATTGCTATTTATTCCTTTTCATCTAAGGTATTCCTCTAATTGTGGTCATCATTGTCATAGCCATTAATAAAAACAATTATGGACTAGTGTCTTATGGGAAGTTTGAAGATGGAACCTCAGATCAATTGTAAGAGCATCAAATCATTTTTTAAATGAATTACATTGATGGAAATCAGATGTGTAACTGTGTGATCTTGTCATCTTTCTCCATGCAGTTGCTGGCTGAAGAATGATATTGCCTACTATGTTGCAGTGGTGGCATACTTCTGTGTTGTCTTTGTACTGAACCTTAGCATGTTCATTGTGGTAATGGTTCAGCTTTGTCGCATTAAGAGGCAAAATCCCCATAACCTACAGCATCGCAGTGTCCTACAGGATCTGCGGAGTGTGGCAGGGCTTACTGTTCTCCTGGGCCTCACTTGGGGATTTGCCTTTTTTGCCTGGGATGCTGTCAACCTGCCCTTTATGTACCTGTTTGCCATCTTTAACTCACTGCAAGGTATGCATTTAAGAACTTACTGTGAGTGTTCTAATATCTTGTTAAAGATATTCTGCAGTCTTAAGTAAAGTCCACTGCCTCAAAGTAGAAGTTGATATATTTTAAAGAACACTTTATGACTCACTGAAGCCATTCCTACCTTCCTTTTCAGCAATCCAATTCATTTAGAATATCTTGTAGTATTAAGTATTCTCTTAATTCTTGAAGATATTTCAGTACATATCATGAGGCTTTAATCCTGCCATCATGCTATACATGCGGTTAGTTAATGGTGTGGGATCATCTTGATTCGGATTGCTCTCTTTTATGATAATCTGTTCACAAAAGCCCTCTAGAAATAAATGTGCACAACTGTGCCAAAAATTAGCTTCCACATTTATAATTCTTTCCTGTTATTAATAACATTAATCATTGCTAATCGCTTGGCTGTCACTTGGCACATGACATACAGTGGTCTACACACCCCTGTTAAAACTGCGGGTTTTTGTGATAAAAATAAATAAATAAATCATGTCAAATGTTTTTCCACCTTTAATGTGATACCACAACCAACAAAATTCAAGTTAAAAAGAAATAGAAATGTTTTAAGGGGAAAAAGAAAAAACTTACTATAACGTGGTTGCACAAGTGTGCACACCCCTTAAGGTGTAGTTTTTTAAAGTATCTTTTGCTTTTATAATAAAGCACTTTTTTGGGTAAGAGTCTACCAACTTAGCACTATTATAGCAATTTAGCAATTTTATTTCACTCTTCCTTGCAAAATGCTCCAGATTACTCTTTGCAAGGGAAGCTTCTATGCACAACCATCTTCAAGTCATTTCACAGGTTTTCAATAGGATTTAGATCCAGGCTGACTGGACCATTCCAAAACATTTATCTTCTTATACTGAAGTCATTTTTTTTTTTTTGTTGACTTGGATTTGTGCTTTGGGTTATCATGCAGTAAGGTGATTTTTTCCCCCTTTATCTTCAGCTGTCTTCTGATGCCTGCAATTTATTATTATTTTTATTTATTTATTTTTTGTAAAATAGATTTGTATTTGGAGATAGCCATGCTTTCCTCCATCTTGAATAGAGCCCCAGTCCCAGCTGAAGAGAAGTAGCCCCATAGCACGATGCTGCCATTACCATGCTTCATTGTGGGCATTGTGTTCTTTGTCATAAGCTGTCTTGTTTTTGTGTCAAACATATCTTTTAGAACTATCCCCAAAAAGTTCTACCTTGAGCTCATCTAGTCACCCTACCTCATAGCCCAGACAAAGAATAAAAGAGATTGTTGTCACATGCAGGGTGTGGCCAGTACTTGCCAGATATTCTTGCAGTACCTTTAATGCTGCCATATGTCTCTTGGCAACCTCCTGATAAGTTTTCATCTTGTCCTTTCATCAATTTTAGAGGGATGTCCTGTTCTTGGTAATATCACTGTTATGCCCCATTTTCTCCACTTGTTGATGAAATTCTTTTGTACCCCTGATCGATACCTTTTGTTAATGAGATCATACATGCTTTGTAAACCATTTGCAGCCCATGGCTTCTGTTGTCAGATGTCAAGAAGATGTCAAGAAAATAGCTGATCTTTATTTTGGGTAAATTTTTTAGGGTTCAATGTGAAGGTGGGGTGTGTACACTTGTGCAAGCAGGTTATTGTAAGTTTTTTTTTTTTTTTTTTTTTTTTTTTCCTTTTTATATCCCCCAAAATAATCTATTTGTTTTTCACTTTAATTTTGTTGGTTGCTATATCACTTTAAATCTGTAAAAGATCTGACGATTTATTGTAATTTCATGTTTTTACAACCTGCAGTTTTCTATCTCTCTCTCTCTCTCTCTCTCTCTCTCTCTCTCTCTCTCTCTCTATATATATATATATATATATATATATGACCCACATTGCCCTATTTGTCTCCTGCAGGCTTATTTATCTTTGTGTTCCACTGTGCTGTGAAGGAGAATGTCAGAAAACAGTGGAGAATACACCTGTGCTGTGGAAACCTAAGGCTAGTTCAGAACTCAGGTGTGTTTGATTGTTTTATTTATCAAATATTTTGATGTTATGGCAATGGAATGTTGTGTGCATGTACTTCTTTTAATTTATTTCAATTATGCTGGATGGGATCCATTTATTTTGAATAGATGTATTAAAATCAGAATTTTATTATTCTGACTGTTTTATTACACAATATTCTTGCATTTGGATAACAGACTGGAGTCACACTGCTACACAGAGGACCAAGAAATCAACTGTAAATAGAGTTGTTTCCTCATTCAGATCAGTGAAATCATCAAAGTCCAACAACTCATCCAGTTCCTTCTTGGTCAGTGACAGCTCAGGATCAGACAGGTCACTGGGGATCGGTGAGTATTGGCCATTCTTTTAATCTATCCATTACACTTTATGCCACTCTCTCAATCTGTCTATTAAACTATTAACATTCACCTCCCACACCATTCCAAAATATTTTTGTGATAAAGAAATATCATCTCATGAGAAGGGTATACTTGTAATTGCCAGTTTCCTGTCTGCTCTGTTCCTAATTACTAATCACAGGCAGTCCATTAGATGACCGTGCAATCACAGAGCAGGAGGAGCCAAGCTCAGATGTAGTCCTGAATGAGATCAACCACAGATACAGGAGCCAGAGATCCTTCTGACCTGAAAGGCAACAATCACAACTGTTGTAATGCCATTTATGTGAATTTTTACATAATGTGTATGTTGTACATAATAAACCTAGATTCATAATATTAGATATCATTTTATAGTATATATAGTATATACTGAATAAAGCAATTTGTGTAGTAGATATCCAATGATTAAAAAAGATTTGACTGCTGTTTACTGAGCTATATTTTATAGGATTAAATTAAATAATTTACTATTGAATTAGCTATTTAAATGAAATTTTCATTTTATAGTGGTCTTAAATGTTGTTCAATTAATTGTATATATTTCAAATAAAATACAATTCTGGCATACAGTATAGGTTCATCCTCACATACCATGAAATCACTGCAAAATGTGAAAAGGTGAAAACAGTTTGCTTTGTAGAAATGAATGGTTGAATTTCTAAAGATCAGTCACTAATCTCTCTTTGAAACCTGCCAGTAGCAAGAAATACAAGCATGGACAAAACTTGGACATACGTGGCCGAATTTTGCTGCATATATGGTGCCTTGTAAGTGGTAATTTGCAAGTTGTAATAATGTTATTTCCCACCTCGGCACGTTCAGACTTAACATTTTAACATTTTAGACTGAAACTGTAGTACAGCAACAACAGTGAACAGTAACGAGTAGCTTAGCAACAATCTAGCCAGCAGACAATAGGCAGTAGCTAAGCAACAAGCTAGCCACCTAAAGTTAGTGACAATGGTGATGATGACCTTGATGATGTCAAAACAGCAATTAGTATGGACAGTTTTATCAATTTAACCAAGTACTGTGTCTGTATATTAATTGATCTAAAGTCAATACTGCTTTAGATCTGACAGGTACAGACATCCCACCTCTCCCGGAAGTTCCGGGAGTTTCCCGCATATTGATAGCGGCTCCCTGATGCCCACAAATTATATACACTATCACGGAAATCGATGTCTTTTTAGAGCGAGCGATTGAGAGAATTTCTAATAGTAGATGGGCTCTGGAGAGACATGAGAGAACGAGTGACACAACATAGCAAGAGAGTGACAGAGAGCATATCCTGATTGGTGTCTCTTTTGGCTAACTAGACCTATCAGTTTTATCTGTGGGTGGGCTTTACAGTCGACCTCTCTCAACTCAGTTGTGCATCCTCATTTCCTTTCCTCGCTTCCTTTCCTTGCATCTTAGCTCCACCTCCTTAGGATGTGAGGGAAGGATGTGAGGATGAGATACTGTGTAAGGAGAGAGGAATTAAAGCAAGTCGAATGGAATATCCTCTCAATCGTCACTTCAAAGCGACATCAATTAATGATGACTGTGCTCTGCTGGATGACCTCACTGCACTTCAGGGATCTGCAATTATGCTTTTTTTTTTTTTTGATGTGCCATTATGTTGTTAGAGTTTGGTTAATAACAACATTCTTCATAAAGCAAAATACACTGATAGTATGTGAAATGTCTGGGTTATTCCACAATGAATTAATGAACAATACATAATTTATCGCATCTCTTGTGCAGCTTTGCATATGCAAACATGCAAGGATCAATTAATTACAATACTCACTGTAAGCATATTATTATGTAATTATATTTCACAGAAAATTCCATCACATCATCAAAGGACTTTTTGTTTGAGATTGTGGCAGATGTAAAGGAGGAGGGGAATTTATACATGCGTCAGGTTTTTCGACAAGAAAGACTTCCGCATAGGATACACCTGTGTATCCTCGCTCCTAGCTCCTCTGGAAGCTTCCTCACTCCTGGTTCCTCGCTTCCTCCAGGTGCAATTAGAGAACTGATATGTCCTTCAAAATGGTTGACGTCGATCGATTTTCGGGTCACAGGCTGGAGGACGGGGGAACGAGGAAATGAGGAAGCATCAATTTGAGTATTGAAAAGCACGCACAGTAACACTGTAGTGTCCAAAATACAAAAGAGGAAAAAAAAGGGGAAAAAAATGAAAATACAAAACACACGTCACCCCAGATAGCGACTTTTCAATTGCCCATGGTGGGTTAAATGATTTTAAAAGACATGTTGAGGTGAGTTTAACAGGTGTCATTTGTTCATTACCATAGCTAACATTATTTAAACTAGCTGGCTAGTTGCTAAGGAACTACTCTATTGATGTCCAACGTGATGAGGCCAAACTCCCTGCAGACTTGCTTGAAGTTGTAATAAAATAAAAAATGACTCCATGAGTTGAATAGTATAATATAATATAATATAATATAATATAATATAATATAAAAATGTTACAAAAATGTCTCAATTAAACACATTTCTAAAATCTGTGGAGGGTTCGCTGTACGAGTCCCTGTGTGTGTAAACAGTTTCAATGTGCAATTAAATTATTGTGTTTTTTCATAATCAAATGTCCTGTATTCATCCATCCTTGGAATTTGACCCACGGAGGGGTGTGGACGGTGGAGCTACCTCCCTGAAATGAGTTTTTGCAGGGTGGGACCTCCACAGTGGTAACATGGCAGCTGCAGTATGCTGGCATCCTTGGTTCGATCCTCAGCTCAGGTGAGAGCATGGGGTTCATCTATTTTTTGGCCACTGAAAATACATGATCAAATCACGTTGGATGTACAAAAACAACTTAGGTAACTCAATTCAATCACATGGAACCGATGTACGCATTTGAATTAAGTAAATTAAGCTTTTTTTCAGATTACTATATCTAAACAAAAACAACACATAATTTAAAACAATATTTTTATTTAGAAAAATATGCACATTTGTGTTATAGTTTTATTCTACATATTTCAGTGAGACAGCCAATTTAAAACTATAACAGTTATTGTTACTCATTAAATAAATAAAATAATAATAATAATAATAATAGTAGTAGTAGTAGTAGTAAATAAAATAAATTATCAAGATAAACAAAACTAAAAAAAATAAAAGGTAATATAAAATGTAAAAAAAAATATCAAAACTATATATATATATATATATATATATATATATATATATATATATATATATATATATATATATATATATATATATATAAAACAAATAATATACTAATAAAGGACTAATGCAGTGGGTATAGAAAAGAATCAACCTCCTTTAAAATAATCACATTTTGTTGCTTTTCAGCCTGAAATGAAGACAGACACATTTTTTGTTTTATCCAGCTGTATTTACTCAGTGCAATTTATAAAATCCAAGTGAAAGATATAACACCAACATGTCAAAAAATAAAATAAAATAAATAAATAAATAAATAAATAAATAAACAGAATCACTGAGTTGGAAAAAAGGATCACCCCCCTCCTAAAATTGACTTGTAAACTCAATAAAGTGTAGCTAATCACCTTCTCAATGACACACAAAGCCATTTGACTTTCAACTGTAATCATCTGTGGTCATTTTGATTAGCTCAGCATGAAAAGAGCTTTCCTTGAGCATTTTGTAGTGTAACTGAAGCAAACAATCAACTATGGGTGGCAAGGCACTGCCAAAAGATCTCCGGGATAAATTTGTGGACAGGCACAAGTCAGGAGATGGATACAAAAAAAATTTCAAAGGCTTTATCAATGCCTAGAAGCACAGTGAAGTCTATTATTAAGAAGTGGAAGGTATTTAGTACAACACAGACCCTCCCTGGATCAGGACATCGTTCCAAACTGGATGAAAGAGCCAGGAGGAAACTGGTCAGAGAGGCTACCAAGAGGCCTACAGCAACTCTGAAGCAGTTGCAGGAATTTATGACAAAGAGTGGTCATTGTGTGCATGTGACAACAATATCACAAATTCTCCACAAATGTGGCTTGTATGGGAGGGTTGCAAGAAAAAAGCCACCCATAACTGAGCTTTGCCAAAACGCACCTTGAAGATTCTGAGGCCACATGGAAAAAGTTGTTATGGTCAGATGAATTATTTGGCCTCAGCACCAAACGATATGTCTGGCAGAAATCCAATACAGCTCACCATCCAAATAATACCATTCCTACAGTAAAGCATGGAGGTGGTAATATCCTGTTATGGGGGTGTTTCTCTGCAGCAGGGACTGGAGCACTTGTCAGGATAGAAGGAAAATGGATGGGGCAAAATACCATCAAATTTTTGAGGAAAATCTGCTGCCCTCTGCCAGAAAGTTGTCAATGGGAAGAATGTTTACCTTCCAACATGACAATGACCCAAAGCACACAGCAAAACTGACCACACAGTGGTTGAAGGAGAAAAAGGTGAATGTCCTTGCATGGCCTAGTCAGAGCCCAGACTTAAACCCCATTGAAAATCTGTGGAATGACTTGAAGACTGTAGTCCACAAATGGTCACCATCAAATTGAACTGAACTTGAGCAGTTCTGCAAAGAAGAGTGGGCAAATATTGCAAAGTCTAGATAGTTAGTATAGACATATCCCAACAAACTAAAGGCTGTAATTAAAAAATTAAGGCAAATTAAAGCAAGGGGGTGATCCTTTTTCCAAATCAGTTTCAAATTTCTTTTCTGACATGTTGGTGTTATATCTTTCACTTGGACGTTATAAGTTGCACTGAGTAAATACAGCTGGATAAAACAAAAACTGTGTCTTTTCATTTCAGGCTGAAAAGCAACAAAATGTGATTATTTTAAATGGGGGGGGGGGATTCTTTTCTTTACCCACTGTATATTGCTCTATACTAAATAGGGATTTAGCCAAATGAAAAGATTCAGTTAAAAGAGGAGTAGTGTTGCATGGCTGAAAGGCCTATTTATACTTCTGCATTAACGTGTCTTTATATCCTGATGCAGAGAGGGCGATCATGGGTTAACGTGGCACCCAGAGATGCAAAGATGTGCTAGTGCGCAGTCCTCCCACAAGCTAATTACTTGTTTTGTGTTTCTTTGGTGCTATGCGTCAGGCGAATGCTGACTGGCTGTTGGCATGTCTGATTGCGTACATTGAAACGTTGTGATATTTCTTCCGCGGGTTTAATAAAATTCATATTAATATTGTTTAAATCTATTGTTAAAATCTCCTTATCCAAAGGTAAAAAATTCCAGAGTTTATTGAAAATGCAGCAAAGCCGAGACATCTGCATATCATCTGATGAATACAGTCGTGGCACAGGCTTTTATACATCTCTAAATAGGTGGGGTTTTACCCCATTTCTCTTTTAGTCACACCTTGTCCCCTCGACACAATTAGTTCATCATTCTCATATCTTATCTCTAATTGTAGCGTGAGCTCAATTCTAAAAAATGTCTAAAAAAAAGTTTATTTTTTACAAGATTTTCACAGTTTAAATGCTGATCTATCACTCTTAATCTTATGCTCTAGTGTATCATTATGCTCTAGTGTATCTCTATGCTGATCTCAGCTTTTCTGTGGTTCTACATTGTCATGATCAGCATTAACACATTCTTCAAGATTAAAGCACACTCAGCACATTCAAAGTCATTCTTAGGCCTTTAATGGATTAAGAACATTTCTTGTTGATTAATTCACAGTTTTGATTGGACAAGATGGATTACACAATAATCATACTCAAATCAGACTCTGATCAGGTTCAATACTCTATATATTTCCCCCATTTGGGACTTACTAAGTCCCACCTACATCAAGAGAGTGGTCTCACAATTCAGTCCCTTCAATTTACACAAACTAATGATCATTGCTTGACCACTCCATCAATTTACCAATGACCAAATCCTAAGACCACCCTCTTGTGGCATACAGGACCAAACATCTCCCTCCACACTTAACAACAAAGGAGTCTCCTGTCTCCCTAATCCCTGTACCCAGAAAAATCAAACATTGTGTTTATAAGCATGAGCATGCATTTGGTTTAGCACTTGCCCGTGGTTGTCACAACAGTGATCAAACAGTGTCAGATTTGTACACTTGTTACAGTTGTAGATCAATCATCAATCATTAAAACATAATCAGGTATAAAATCACAAAATCAATTTCTTAAATTCGATTACAGTAATAATCAAGCAACATCAAATCAATACGATCAACATCAATAGTGGAAATACAAATCTCTTTTTAGATGCTCGCTGTTCCAGTAGTATAATGATGTTATTCTTCAACCCAGGTACTTTACGTTTTGTAGAGGGTCACTCTTGGGGAGAGGTTAGGCTAGCACTTACACCCAGGCCATGGCTCATCATTAATCTTTTTCGTCCTCTCTTGAGAAACTGGAATCTGTATCCTCTAGTCATTGTTCCAGGATCCAATCTGACTTAGGAGGCCAGTCCGGCAAGGGGTCATAAGATTCTCCTACCAGTTTATTGTTCTTACAATTGTCCATTGTCCATAATTGTCGGTGACATAAGAGACATTTGTTTGACAGTAACTTGAACCAGAAAGGATTTCACTATGGCCACGACACAGCAAAACAACAATCCTACAACAATTACGACTACTGCTAAGATTTCCCATTTTCCTCATCCAAGCTCCCCATTGTCTGAACCAAACCAATCCCACGTGTGCATATCCCAATGCATTCTCAGTGATCTCTTGTCTCAAGTTCTTCAGTTTGTTCATGGCTTCAGTAAATGTTCCCTCAGGTGCAGGATTGTTAATAATGAATGTACAACACTGGTTCAAATAGAACACAGACACCCCCTTTTTCTGCCAATTGCCAGTTTAGTACCTGCCTATTCTGCCATGCCATTTTGCTTGTGTCATCTAATTGTTCTCCTAATGCTGACAAAGCATAATCAGTATAACTGATAAACCTCTGATGATTATAGTAAATATAATTAATCCATTGCGTGTTTTTATTAGATGGTATTCAAATCAATATGGACTCATATCCTGCCTTCACTTCATCTCTGGCTTTGTATTCATTAGGTATACCTCTTTTTTATACTACAAAGCCAAAAGAAGTTTGCCACTGCTATTGGTTGTTGTTCATAAGGGGATATCAATGGGAATGCCAAAGATTAATTTTCTCTTACTGTCGCTGTCGCATGTTTCATGCTTTTTCTTAAAACATCTGTCTGACTGATAGTTCTGCTGTCTAAGTGCCATATCACAATACAGTTACCTTGAAACTGACCCATATCATACTTTCCTTGCAATTTATTGAGACACTCATACTCGAGTGCACAATCTATCTCATATTTTGAGGGAGTCTCCCATTTTCTAGGTTATATTCACATATCCAAGTGTTGGCGCCATTGTCTCCATTGTGATGAATTGTAGTTCCTTTGTTAGTCTGAGTTTCCTAGGAATGAAAGGCATTCAGCAGGGCAGTAAGGCCTGGCATTTGAGTGCAAATGACAAAAGTTCTTATTAAACTCTGCACACTGCCTGTAGTCATACTGATTGGGCACTACCATGAGCTTTTTCAGAGGTGACGGTGTACATAGGAGATTCTTGATTCCTTTGCTGTATACACCAACCATTTGTACCACCCATTATCTTGCACTATTTCCAATAGTCTTTCTTTTTTCACTACACTACTGCCTTTTTGCTTGGACCTTGGTGCCTTGTTGTGAAGTGTAGGGACTGACTTAGGGTTACTCTGGGGACAGGTCAAGGGACCAGCCAAGGGCCGAGAAATCGAGCATGGGGGAGGTCTGCTTGGAAGGGGTGGTCACTTGAAGGACCTGGGTCAGTGGGAGGAGCTGCAATAGGTAAATCAATATCATGCTCAGCACCAGGATCATCCTCACCCTCCTGCTCAAGGATTGTCAACGTTTCATCTCTTTCCTGTTCTGTTGGGGCAGGTCCTGGCTCATCTCCTTCTCTTTCATGACTTAGGCCTGCCACTGGTTCTCCTTCACCTTCATCTAAGCCCTCTCCTACTTCTTCCTTACTTTCCTCTGAGGTGTCAGCCTCTTGACCTTCCTCTTCTTCAGCAGCCTGACCTTCTTCTTGTTTCCTCTGTCTTAGTCTAGGTACTAGTGCAATGGTTCAAATGATACCAAGTGGTGCTACCACTTTACCATAGTACAGTGCTTGATAATGAGTCAAAAGAGATGAATTAGCTAAACACCTAGCTTGAGTCAGGACAAATCTTCCTTGATCTAACAACTCTGCAACCTTATGATGAGTATAAATAATGACTGGATAGCCCATAGTCAGAGTGGATAATTTTTCATATGCACAGTATTGAGCAGCAAGTCCCTGTTGATAGCACGGAGGGTAGCCGTGTGCTACACTGACTAACTTGGTGCTATAGCAATGGGCTGTTTTCCCCTACTGCTACATGTTTCCTGCATCAGTATTGCAGACGCATAGCCATTTGTCCTATCGGCCACATTCAAATAAAACAATTTGGTGTAATCTGGGATGGCTAGTGCTGGTGTGACCTGAAGTTCCCTTTTTAGTGACTCAAAGGCCAGCAAAGCAGCACTGTCCCACAGTAATGGTGCACACAAATTTTTATGCCCCTTTTGTTTCATAATTGCTCTCAGTGGAGCAGTGTTAATTGCATAATCCACTATCTTGTCTGAACTAAAACCCGTCATACCTAAAAAGGTCAATATTTCTTTTACAGTTTTGGTAACAGTGCTTCACATGCCTTCTAGTTGGGATGGTGATATAGCCTTAGTTTTATGCGCAATTAACCGTCCTCAACTTCTACTCAACTTGTGGCTGACAATATTGTAATTTAGTCTTAGAGGCTTTGTGCCCTCCTTGAGCTAACTTAGTCAATACCTTGATAGAATCTCTGTGAAATTGATCAAATGATGAAGAGCAAATCAGAAGGTCATCCATGTACTGCAGCAACATGATGTCCAATGTGAGGTCTTCTAAGTCAGCCTTAAGAATCTGGTTAAACACGAGGTGAATGTTTGAAGCCTTGTGGCAACCTGTTGTATGTATATTGTTTACCAGCATAGGTGAAGTCAAACAGGTGCCTGCTCTCCTCAGTCAGAGGAACACTAAAAAAGGCAGAACAAAGATCAATAATAGTAAAGTATTTGGCATCAGGAGGGATCTCTGTCAACAGACTGCGTGTAAATCATGTACTAAATGCCACCTTGACTTATTTGTTTTGACAACAGGCAAAATCGGAGTGTTACAATAACTAGATGTTTCAATTAGCACTCCCGTGTGAATGAACCCTTCACTAGTTTGTTGAATACCTTGCTCAGCATTGGGACACAATGGTTATTGGTGTTTGTGTGGCAAACAGGCTCCTGATTTAAGTCTAATCCTGACTGGGCTAGCGGATTTGACTAGACCCACAGCAGTATCATGTTGGGACCATAACTCAATTGGCACTTGCTTTTTCCATTTCTCTTAGCAGCTCAGTGGTTTTAGTTTATACTACAAATGTTTCTGTCAGTTGCATTTGTGTTCTCTTATTGATCACCACCTCTTGTGGGATTCCCATCATGACAGTAGCACACAATCTTAATGTACAACCCCAATTCCAACAAAGTTGAGATGCTGTGTAAAATGTAAATAAAAACAGAATGCAATGATTTGCAAATCTCATAAACCCATATTTTATTCGCAACAGAACATAGAAAACATATGAAATATTTGAACTGAGCAAATGTACAATTTTAAGGAAAAAAATAAGGTAATTTTGAATTTGATGGCAGCAACAAGTCTCAAAACAGTTGGGACAGGGCCATGTTTACCACTGCGTAAAATCCCCTCTTCTTTTAACAACAGTCCATATACGTCTGGGAACTGAGGAGACCAGTTGCTGGAGTTTTGGGAGAGGAATGTTGTCCCATTCGTGTCTGATAGAGGATTCTAGCTGCTCAACATGAGTTCTGGAGGTGTTTCTGAACCCATATCATGGGCATGCAATATTGATTTTCACCCTTGTCCCTTGCGCACAGAGATTTCTCCAGATTCTTTGAATCTTTTGATGATGATATGTACTGCAGATGAGATATTCAAAGTCTTCGCAATTTTACGTTGAGGAACATTATTCTGAAATTGTTCCACAATTTGTAGATGCAGTTTTTTGCAGATTGGTGAACCTCTGCCCATCTTTACTCCTTAGAGACTCTGCCTCTCTAAGATACTCTTTTTATACCCAATCATGTTACTGACCTGTTGCCAATTAATCTAATTTGTTGCAAAATGTTCCTCCAGCTGTTTCTTTTTAGTAACACTTACTTTTCCAGCCTTTTGTTGCCCCCGTCCCAACTTTTTTGAGATGTGTTGTGGCCATCAAATTCAAAATTACCTTATTTTTTCTTAAAATGGTACTTAAAATCTTAAAAATCTTAAAATTTCCTCAGTTTAAACATTTGATGTTTTCTATGTTCTATTGTGAATAACATATGGGTTTATGAGATTTGCAAATCATTGCATTTTCTTTTTATTTACATTTTACACAGCATCCCAACTTCTTTGGAATTGGGGTTGTAAGTCTTTTGACACCCATTCACTGTTCACGTAAAGAGTAACATGTGGAACTGAATATGGAACCTGAAACCAACTGTTAATGAATTCACAATCATGTGAATTGCGTGGCCGTGCTGTTTCCCTATCACTATGTATTGCAATACCAGAGGGACTTTTTGGCCTTCAGTTCCACTCAATCACCTTCTTTCAACTTCTGGGTCACGCTCAGTATCATACATCATTGTGCAGTGAAATTCAGATTTTGGCATCTGCGCCCTAGGGATCTGTGCCTCAATTAACTTTCCCCATTTGCTAATGCTTTTCTCTACATAAGTTCCTAACTTTCCTAAAGCTTTTCTAAAGCTACCATTTGCATTTTAGTTCCCCTACTGTCTATATACACTCTCATCTGGGGAACACCAAATTGGTATTTTTTACACTTGTGTTTTTGGTTTGTAGACAAACTGGACCAGTAACAGGAATTGGCTGAATTTGTCCCGAGAATCCTACTGTCTTTGCAAACTTACCAGACATGGGAAGGTGAGAGGCATAAATTACACTTATACATGTGTAAGCAGCTCAAGTGTCTCATACCCCCTAATTTATTTTCCCCAAATTCTAGGACTCCCTACTGTTGTCCTATGCAGAACTTTAGACTCAGTATAATGGTTACTACTAGTCCTCTTAAGGTGGTGTACTCCCCTAATTGTGTTAATACTCCCTCTGCTGTTCTCTTTTGCCTTACCCAATTCACCTTCCTTAATGCTGGAGATACTTCAATTTCTCGATTACTTATAACCTTGCCTATTTTTTTAAAAAAAACATCCCCAAACCATTGCACAGCTCTGCTGTTAGAACTCCTCCTACAGAGCTCCTCTTCCTCTCTTGTATCCTCTCTCTTCCCCTATTCTCAGATATGGCTCAACCTGCTGAACAATATATGCTGTAAAAAAGTGTAGTAACTATCCAGCTGTCAACTGTCCAGCTTTTATCTATCAGTTCTTGCCAGTTAACATAAGGCCATTCCTCCTCTACTTCTCTTAGATTTATAGTTGCAATCAAAATTATTCAACACCCATTGCAAATCAGGTTTAAATTTTTTTTAATAGACTTTCAGCTGTTTGCAATGAACAAAACAAATGCAATTGAAATAGTTCAACACAACAAATGCTTCATGTGATTTCCCCAAATTCAACTGAAAATGCAATTTATAATGACTTCTCAAAATTATTCAACCCCCTGAATAGAATCCCCCACAACAGCACAAATATGCAAAACAGGTGTTGTCTCAAGCACACTTAATGCAACTAATCAAGGGCTTCATTTGTTGCACCAGGTGTGCTTGAGCTGGAACACATGAAATACCTGAACTGGCTAGGGGCAGAAAATACTTGAAATACCTGGATGGGGCAGAAAAAGGAAGCTATCAATGGCTGCAACCAGATTTCTGAGAAGGCAGGTTGTGAAAAACCCTCGAGTGACTGCAAAAGACCTGCAGCATGACTTGGTGGCAACAGACACTGAGATTTCAGTGAGCACATTATGGCGTGTACTAAACGCAGAAGGTTTCCATGCCAGAACTCCAAGGCGTACACCACTACTGACCCAAAAGCACAAGAAAATTCGGCCCAAAATCATATAAATAAGCCACAGAAGTTTTGGGATTCTGTTCTGTGAAGCGATGAAACAAAACTGGAACTTTTTGGCAGGATGGATCAGCAGTATGTCTGGAGAAAGAAGAATGAAGAAAGAACACTCTGTCCACAGTAAAGCATGGTGGTGGCTGGGTGATGCTCTGGGGCTACTTTGCATCCTCTTGCACTGGAAATCTGCAGCATGTGGAAGGCAAGATGGATTCATTGAAGTATCAGGAAATCCTAGGAGAAAACATCATGCCATCTGTGAGGAAGCTGAAGGTTGGGTGTCATTGGACCTTCCAACAGGATAATGATCCCAAACATACCTCAAATTCCACCAAGGCTTGGTTGCAGAAGAAGTCATGGAAGATTCTACAGGGCCATTGCAGTCACCTGACTTTTTGATTTGAAGAAGGCAAACCCAAGAATATTACTGAACTGGAGGCCATTGCTCATGAGGAATGGGCTAGGACTCCTCAGAAACGCTGCCAGAAGCTGGTGTCTGGCTATGCATCTCGTTTGCAGCAGGTCATAACAGCAAAAAGGTGCTCTACTAAATACTAAAGATGCTTGCCATGAAGGGGTTGAATTATTCTGAAACTTGAGAAGTCATTATAAGTTGCATTTTCAGTTGAATTTGGGGAAACCACTTGAAACATTCTTTGTGTTGAACTATTTCAATTGCTTTTGTTTGATTTGTTTATTGCAAACAGCTGAAAGTCTGATAATTGTGACAAGAAACCTGATTTGCAATGGGGGTTGAATAATTTTGATTGCAACTGTAATATTCTGGTTAACCGCACTAAATATTCATTCTTTTTCTGCTCTGTCAATGGTCGTCTTCTCCCTGAAATATCTAGATAAAATGGTTCTTTCCAAAAATGATTGCTAATTCCATATGTTTCCTGTAGTAATTCTGAATCCATGGAATGCTATAAGTTAGTCCTTAATTTGATGTGCTTCTATAGCTAAAGGAGTAACTTCTCTCATGTATGAGCTTCCCTCTAGATTCGTATATGCTCAATGTACCAAAACGCAAAAGTGAAATTTCAGGCAGCAAAGATGAATTCTTCCCCCTTTGTGTGTAAGGAAAGAATTCTTTTACTCTTTATCTCTGGCATACACAAATCTAAATTGTTAAAATCCTAGCTGTATTAATGAATGATGATCCCAATAACGTGGAACTGAAAAATAGAGTTTATGGGGCAGAAATCTAAACCCCCTAATAATTTTTCTGAAATTCCATTTTCCTAATTCAAAAGACAAAAATGTTTATGATGCACTCTTTTTATTCTATTTCTCCTGCATTATTTGATTGTACCAGTCTCACGGGTGTGTCCTTTTGGAAGTATCAATTCAAATTGATTTAACGGACTCATCACCTCAATATTTGTCCAAATGATGTGATGGAATTCAATTATTTATAATTTTCTGTGAACTGATTTCCCCTATCTTCTACCACTCCATGAACCATAGCTCTAATCGCTACTATTCCACAAGAGTGTGAAAATTCTCTGTATGAAGTCAGGTGAGCGTATATTCTATAGTATGGTCTAAGACCACCCTGTATATACAGTATCTCACAAAAGTGAGTACACCCCTCACATTTTTGTAAATATTTTATTACATCTTTTCATGGGACAACACTGAAGAAATTACACTTTGCTGCAATGTAAAATAGTGAGTGTACAGCTTGTGTAACAGTGTAAATTTGCTGTCCCCTCAAAGTAACTCAACACACAGCCATTAATGTCTAAACCGCTGGCAACAAAAGTGAGTACACCCCTAAGTGAAAATGTCCAAATTGGGCCCAGAGTGTCAATATTTTGTGTGGCCACCATTATTTTCCAGCACTGCCTTAACCCTGTTGGGCATGGAGTTCACCAGAGCTTCACAGGTTGCCACTGGAGTCCTTTTCCACTCCTCCATGATGACATCACAGAGCTGGTGGATGTTAGAGACCTTGCGCTCCTCCACCTTCCATTTGAGGATGCCCCACAGATGCTCAATAGGGTTTAGGTCTGGAGACATGCTTGGCCAGTCCATCACCTTTACCCGCAGCTTCTTTAGCAAGGCAGTGGTCACCTTGGAGGTGTGTTTGGGGTCGTTATACTGTTGGAATACTGCCCTGCAGCCCAGTTTCCGAAGGGAGGGGATCATGCTCTGCTTCAGTATGTCACAGTACATGTCACAGTACACTCCCCAGTGCCGGCAGCACTCATGCAGCCCCAGACCATGAGACTCCCACCACCATGCTTGACTGTAGGCAAGACACACTTGTCTTTGTACGCCTCACCTTGTTGCCGCCACACACGCTTGACACCATCTGAACCAAATAAGTTTATCTTGGTCTCATCAGACCACAGTAATCCATGGTAATCAATGGTTCCAGTAATCCATGTCCTGAGTCTGTTTGTCTTCAGCAAACTGTTTGCAGGCTTTCTTTTGCATCATCTTTAAAAGAGGCTTCCTTCTGGGATGACAGCCATGCAGACCAATTTGATGCAGTGTGCGGCTTATGGTCTGAGCACTGACAGGCTGACCCCCCACCCCTTCAACCTCTGCAGCAATGCTGGCAGCACTCATACGTCTATTCTGCAAAGCCAACCTCTGGATATAATGCTGAGCACGTGCACTCAACTTCTTTGGTCGACCATGGCAAGGCCTGTTCTGAGTGGAACCTGTCCTGTTAAACCGCTGTATGGTCTTGGCCACTGTGCTGCAGCTCAGTTTCAGGGTGTTGGCAATCTTCTTATAGCCTAGGCCATCTTTATGTAGAGCAACAATTCTTTTTTCAGATCCTCAGAGAATTATTTGCCATGAGGTGCCATGTTGAACTTCCAGTGATCAGTATGAGAGAGTGTGAGAGTGATAACACCAAACTTAACATACCTGCTCCCCATTCACACCTGAGACCTTGTAACACCAACAAGTCACATGACACCGGGGAGGGAAAATGGCTAATTGGGCCCAATTTGGACATTTTCACTTAGGGGTGTACTCACTTTTGTTGCCAGCGGTTTAGACATGAATGGCTCTGTGTTGAGTTTTTTTGAGGGGACAGCAAATTTACACTGTTATACAAGCTGTACACTCACTACTTTACATTGTAACAAAGTGTCATCTCGTCAGTGTTGTCCCATGAAAAGATATAATAAAATATTTACAAAAATGTGAGGGGTGTACTCACTTTTGTTAGATACTGTAAATGTTATAAAATGATGTCAACTGATCCTGCTTAGTTGATCTAGGCCTGTGTTTCTTTTTACTGTTTACTAATAAACGCTAAAGTCTTAACAGGAAAAAAGGTATCGAGTATTCAGTTCAGGTAGTAAAAATGCAAGTGACTCGCTCTCTTTACCCCGTTTCCCCCTATCAATTTATGCTGTGTTACTCTCATCCACCCGTATTTGTTATCTGTTCTTTGGACTGGCCTGATACATGCTACTGTATACCCAGGATGTTTTCTAAATGCTTGTCCTATCGGACTTTCAGCGTAACGTTTGGTATAAGGCACAATACTTGGAATCTCTCCTATGATCAGGAGGGTGAAAAGAGGTCTAAATGAATGTCCTCCCCAATATACTACATATAAATTCATGGACTGCTCAACAAAGATTGAGTCACAGACCTATTTGGGTCACAGCGACGGCAATTGGGAGAGTGTCCAAAAAATCTATACATCCACTTTTCAGGAGTATTCTTGTACACAACAGGCCCTTTACCTGGATCGATGTTTGGATCACAATGGTGTTAGGCAAATGTCAAAAATATAAACCAGGTCCTTGGTTGTTCTATAATTTTCAAAACACACACAGCAACTACAGTTCTTTTTATTACACAAGAATCTTCTGTCTGATATTCATGTACATGACAGCACATAAGTATACCTCTTTTATTCACTTCTTTTTTCCAATACAAAGGTTTTGATTCATACATTCACCTGTTGTCTCCTTATGTTTGGAGCTCATTCACCAAAACTTTGTTCCCTTATTTACTGAGAACTCATATATTTCTTACAAGAAAAGTTAGTGATGTCTCCTAATGTAAGGCTCCAGGCACACTGTCTTTGCACAACAGCACCCAATGATGACCCATCCTTCTCTGATTCACTCACTGCACGTATTAGGGACATCAAACACTAGATGTCCATAACTTGTTTATTGGTTCGACTGCCTCAGGCAAAAGGATGGATATGTCATTTGATATTGATGGGGTTCCTGTTAAATCTTCTTCCTCGGTGACACAACTATCTCTTTTGATTCCCATATCAATGCTATAGTTAAAAACTCTTTTTACCACCTTCGTAATATTGCGCGACTTCGATCCTCTCTCACTCTGACTGATGCTGAACTCTTAGTTCATGTGCTAATCACTTCACGTCTGGATTATTGTAATGCCCTATTTATTGGCTTGCCTAAAAAACACATTTCAAAATTACAGTATGTTCAAAACTCAGCTGCAAGGGTTCTCACCTCCACCAGGGGCTCTGTTCATATCACTCCACTTCTGCATGATCTCCACTGGCTACCTGTGGTATCACGTATTCAATTTAAGATACTACTTCTAACATTCAAGGCACTAAATGGTCTTGCCCCTCCTTATTTGTCTGACTTCCTTCACCCATACTGCCCTATTCGGTCCCTTAGATCATCAGAACTTGGCCTCTTGCACATACCTAGATTTCGACTGTCCACTGCAGGTGGAAGGTCATTCTGTGTTGCTGGTCCGAAACTGTGGAACTCACTACCTCTTACTCTCCGTAACATCACTTCTCTGCCTAGTTTCAAGACCCAGCTAAAAATGTATGTTTGAAATGTACTTTCAATGAATACTTTTCTTCCTTGTGTTGTATGTACTTGTATGTATTTGATATATACTGTGTAAAGCGACCTTGAGCTTTGGAAAGGCACTATATAAATAAAACTACTTCTTCTTCAACAAGTGAAATGCTGACCCAACAAATTGGAGCGTTCAATTACTAGATCGATGTGGTGCTTACAATACCCTAAGATGGCGATAAGGGATACAGAGTACCTCACAGCACGTGCTGTGAATGGTTCAGGGTCAGGTCGGCCAGGCCTGACAGGAACTCACCCATAAGAGAAACAATCACCCCCCAGCCCCCAAGATATGGACAATCACAAAGGCACAAGCTCAGTCAGCTTTTTTTTTTTTTTTAAAACGGTTTATTTTTACAACATTATCACAGTTTAAATGCTGATTTGTCACTCAGTCACTCTTAATCATATGCTTGAATGCTGATTTAACACACTTAATATTATGCTCTAGTGTATCATAGTCCACTATGTTGATCTCAGCTTTTCTGTGGTTCTACATTGTCATGATTCAGCATTAACAATTTCTTCATGAATACAGCACACTCAGCACATTCAAAGTCATTCTTAGACCTTTGACGAATTAAGAACTTATTTCGATTTCTTGTTGATTAATTCATTTTTAACTGGACCTGATGGATTACACAATAATCATACTCAAATCAGACTCTGATCAAGTTAAATAATCTATATAAGCAATAAAATGTTAAATAAAGTGTAATCAATAAAACTTTCCCTCATCACAGCCAGTGCTTTGTCTTCTTTAGACAAGTTCATGCTCCGAAACTACTTTCTGAAAGTGTAAGCTGTTAAAAAGCTTAAAACAGCTCATGACAGTAACAGATGAAAAACGTTCTGATAGATTCTCAAACCTGTGCCTTTAATAAAAAAATGTATTATCTATGAAAAAAGTCTTGCATTGAACAGCGTGTGTAAATAAACAAGCGAGTTTCCCCCCTGATGTTTCATGTTTGCTTCACACACGGTGATATGGTCACATTATTGTACATAGGCAGAATTAGAAGTGGCTTAAGTACCCCTAAATTTCTTCTTCAGCACCCCTAAAACATTACTGCCATAACCTGGGCTATATTTTTATAAAAGTTATTGTTTGCAATTGAGATGTATTTGGAAAATATTACTGTGAATTAAATTGTTATTACGAATTTGATTAAACCAGTGGAAGAAATATCACAATGTTTGTGATATGTGCCTCTCTGCTCACCAATGAATGCAGAGCACCACAGATGCACACAAGGCACAACGCACAGTTAGCTAGTGGCAGGGCCGCACGCTAACACGTCAATCCCCCTGTGCCATGCAAAGATGCAAATACACTATTATTTTCTGCATTCAGACGGAATCAGTGTGTTTGAACACTTTTGTATAAGACTTCTAGTTATTTTACCTGGCCAGATTATATTCATCACAGCACCTACTATCACTGCCATATAGTGTGTCATTAAAGTTAATAGTTATGGATTAAATGAAAACTGGTAGTGTATGTGCAGAAAGCGGTTGCCATGAAACTGGCACAAACAAAAAAAAGTTGTCTTAGAGCAGGTGTGATTTTACCATGACCTGAGCACTGGAGCTGAATGTGGACATGAGATGCCATAGGATCTCCAGTAGAGGTATAACAATCCATCGGTATAGATCAATGTATCGATCAAATAACCAATGATCCGATGTATCATTGTAATGCGTAAACATTGATGCATTTATAATTTTTTGTGGCTAATCGGGAGAATTCCCAGTGGGCCGTTCATAAATTGGGCTGGTAGACATACCACTCGCTTGCTTTCTCTCCATACACACACAAAACAGTGCGTTACGTTATTGCGTGACTGATAACTAAAGTAACTAATTACACTACATTTGTATTTAAAGCAGTGCATCAGTTACTTATGCATTAAAAATTGCCATTTTCTCACGTCACTTGGCTCAGAGCGTGCATGCTCGTGAGTGACGCACACACATGCGCGCGCGTACCATGGAGATATAAACAAACCGTTGTCACATGCCGTGGTGGAAGCTGCCAAAAAAAGTGCATTTCTTTTTTAGGAAGGAAACCTGACTGACTGCAGACACAAGTTAACTGTTCATGTCTCTGGAAAAAAAAAAAAAAAAAAACATTTTTGTAATAATAATAATAATAATAATAATAATAATAAATATAGCTGCAAGCATCAATTAAGGGGCCAAGCACAAAAAAGGCAAAGTAAGGAGATAAGCAAGCATGATTTTAGCAAGGTCATGATTTTATGACAAACTGTTCAGAAGTTATAAGCAAAATTAACCATTTTTTCATATCTCGTGACCACTAGGTGGGGCTGTGCCGAAACTGTGCAGGTACCCTCAGGTCATGCATGTAATGACAGCTACCAAGTTTCGTCTAAATAAGCTAAAACTTTTCAGAGATATAGCCTCATGTCCATTTTGGCACGCTCGTCATCAAATTTGTTTGTGGTATAAGAGAAGGGTTTGACTAATCAACTTGGATTCCATAATTTTTTGTCGGCATGGTTTGCAGATGATTTTTTTTTATTTTGGTGAAAAATCGGATAAACGATCTAGTAGGAGTTCGAAAAAATTCATGACTGAATCATGACTAGGACAAACTAATCAAAAGATATTAGCATTTTAAAAAATTTCATCATAATATTTGACCATAAGGTGGCACTGTCTTGAAACTTTGAGTACCTTCCAGGCATCGTACCAAAAACACTGACCAAGTTTCATAACAATATGTCAGTGCGTCTGTAAAATATAGCATTTTATGACATTATTCAAAATGGCCGAAGCCCACAATGGCCGACATGTAAAAATTGGATAGCGTTCGACTCAGTATGCCGCACCGAATTCAAGGAGACCAATCTTATGATTTTTGGTCAAACTGTTCAGAAGTTATAAGCAAAATTGTGCAGCTACCCTCAGGTCATGATTGTGATGACAGCTACCAAGTTTCATCTTAATAGGCTAAAGTGTTGCGGAGACAGCCGTGGCCAAAAGTTCTGAGAATGACACAAATATTAATTTTCACAAAGTCTACTGCTTCAGTGTTTTTAGATCTTTTTGTCAGACGTTACTAACTGGTACTGAAGTATAATCACAAGCATTTCATAAGTGTCAGTGGCTTTTATTGACAATTACATGAAGTTTATGCAAAGAGTCAATATTTGCAGTGTTGACCCTTCTTTTTCAAGACCTCTGCAATTCGCCCTGGCATTCTGTCAATCAACTTCTGGGCCACATCCTGACTGATGGCAGCCCATTCTTGCATAATCAATGCTTGGAGTTTGTCAGAGTTTGTGGGTTTTTGTTTGTCCACCCACCTCTTGAGGATTGACCACAAATTCTCAATGGGATTAAGGTCTGGGGAATTTCCTGGCTATGGACCCAAAATGTCGATGTTTTTTTCCCCGAGCCACTTTGTTATCACTTTTGCCTTGTGGCAAGGTGCCCCATCATGCTGGAAAAGGCATTGTTCATCACCAAACTGTTCTTGGATGGTTGGGAGAAGTTGCTCTCTGAGGATGTTTTTGCACCATTCTTTATTCATGGCTGTGTTCTTAGGCAAAATTGTGAGTGAGCCCACTCCCTTGGCTGAGAAGCAACCCCACACGAGTGGTCTCAAGATGCTTTACTGTTGGCATGAGACAGTACTGATAGTAGCGCTCACCTTTTCTTCTCCAGACAAGCTTTTTTCCAGATGCCCCAAACAATCGGAAAGGGGATTCATCAGAGAAAATGACATTTCCCCAGTCCTCAGCAGTCCAATCCCTGTACTTTTTGCAGAATAGCAGTCTGTCCCTGATGTTTTTCCTGGAGAGAAGTGGCTTCTTTGCTGCCCTTCTTGACACCAGGCCATCCTCCAAAAGTCTTCGCCTTACTGTGCATGCAGACACACTCACACCTGCCTGCTGCCATTCCTGAGCAAGCTCTGCACTGGTGGTGCCCGATCCCGCAGCTGAATCAACTTTACGAGACGGTCCTGGCGCTTGCTGGACTTTCTTGGGCGCCCTGAAGCCTTCTTCACAACAGTTGAACCTCTCTCCTTGAAGGTCTTGATGATCCAATAAATGGTTGATTTAGGTGCAATCTTACTAGCAGCAATATCCTTGCCTGTGAATCCCTTTTTGTGCAAAGCAATGATGGCTGCACGTGTTTCCTTGCAGGTAACCATAGTTAACAGAGGAAGAACAATAATTTCAAGCACCACCCTCCTTTTAAAGCTTCCAGTCTGTTTTTCTAACTCAATCAGCATGACAGAGTGATCTCCAGCCTTGTCCTCGTTAACACTCTCACCTGTGTTAACGAGAGAATCACTGACATGATGTCAGCTGGTCCTTTTGTGGAAGGGCTGAAATGCAGTGGACATGTTTTTTTTGGGATCAAGTTCATTTTCATGGCAAAGAGGGACTTTGAAATTAATTGCAATTCATCTGATCACTCTTCATAACATTCTGGAGTATATGCAAATTGCCATCATAAAAACTGAGGCAGCAGACTTTGTAAAAATTAATATTTGTGTCATTCTCAAAACTTTTGGTCACGGCTGTAGTCTCAAATCCATTTTGGCGTGCTTGCCACTGGATTTGATCGCGCATGATTCGAGAATGGGTTGACTAATCAACTTGAATTCCATAACTTTTTGTTGGTATGGTCTGAAGATAATCTAATTCGATTTCCGAAAATCAGAACAATGGCCTAGGAGGAGTTCGAAAAAGAATATTTTTCAGAAAATTCAAAATGGCGAACACGAATTTTAGTGTACCATGGCATAATTGGTATCATTATTCTCTGCATGACCCAGGGAATCTGTCAACACCAATCTCATGACAATGCGCAAAAGTAGTCAAAAGCTATTAGAATTTTTATTTGCATTATAAAGTACTGACTACAAGGTGGCACTGCCCTGAAACGTTTTGAGTACTTTTGGGGCATGGTTCTGATGACACCTACGAATTTTTGTAACAATGCGCCAAGTGGTTAATAAAATATAGCGTTTAAGACTAAATTCAACATGGCCGACCAGCAAAATGGCTGAAATTCAAAAATGTAATATCAAATGACTTATGCCCCACTGAATCTGTAGAGACCAGTTTTGTGATTGTAGGACAAACCATTCATAGGTTATAAGCAAAAATGTTCTTTTTTTCATCTCATGACCACTAGGTGGCGCTGTTCTGAAACTATACAGGTACCCTCAAGTCATGATGGCTATAACATATACTAAGTTTGGTATGAATACGCTGAAGCATTTCTGAGATATAGCCTCACGTCCATTTTGGCGTGCTTGCCTTCGGATCCGTTCGCGCATTATTCGAGAACGGGTTGACTAATCAACTTGAATTCCATAAGTTTTTGTCAGCATGGTCTGAAGAGGATCTGATTTGATTTCCGTGAAAATCAGAGCAACAGCCTAGGAATTTGAATCTAGTCGATTCTGGCCTAGAAGGAGTTCGATCTAGTTGGGTATTTTGTTTCTATCCCTTATGGTTCAAAAGTTATTAGCATAAACATGAGTGCAAATTTGGACAATTGGCGGTGCTAGAGGGCTTGAGTCGTAGAGTCCAAATTGGCTGTATTAACAGTTCACACTGTCCCTTATCTGTGTGCCAAATTTCATAACTTTCCTGCAAGCAGTTCTATGGGCTGCCATAGACTCAATAGCGGAAGAATAATAATAATAAGAAAACTAATGGATACAATAGGTGCCATCGCACCTTCGGTGCTTGGCCCCTAATAAAGCTGCAAGCAGCATTTTCAGGGGTAAGCACCCAGACTCGGTGAGCTGCACATTCACAGACACGCCACAATTGTTACATAAGCAGAGCCATAACTATAGGCAAAGGGATTCAAGAATGATTTGTAGTTTCATGCATTTGCCAGTCTGTTATGGGAGAATAGTTTTGAATATCAGAGTTCCTTTGATAAATTTCGTTTAGGCAGGTCTCAAGACGATGTGAGCCAAATTTGGTGACGATTGGACAAAATTTGGAGGAGTAGCAGCAAAAATGGTACTTGATGAAAGCATTTTTGGCATCTTATTGTAACTTTTGGCCAGTAAGTGGTGGTCATGAAATTTGTTGCATAGCCTCAGGGCATGGTTCTGAATATGCCTACCAAGATTTGTCAGTGTGCAAGGTCACTGCTGAAATACAGCCTCACATCCTGTTTGGCTGCTTTGCCATTACATTTGTTAGCACATTACAGGCAAACCATTTGGAATATCAACATTCCTTTGATAAATTTTGTCCAGGTCGGTCTGAATGTGATGTGTGCCAAATTTGGTGGTTATTGGACAAAATTTGTATAAGTAGCAAAAAAACTGACAAAATACAAGATGCTAGAAAATCTAATTAGGTGGAAAGGACACCTAATGACACATGGAATCCAGGGATACCTGGCTTTTAAATTTTGGGGACACTGTTCAAAAGTTATGACCATAAACATACTTCCAAATTAGGCCCAAATTTGACCCAATGGTGGTGCTAGAGCATCAGCAACAATGTTCCTTAGACCCTCCCCAATCTGTGTACCAAATTTGCTGAACTTTTTACTAGATGGTTCTATGGGTTGCCACAAACACCCTAAGAAGAAGCAGAAGGAGGAGGAGAAGGAGCCTACACACCTTCGGTGCTTGGCCCCCTAATAATGACATCATAATAAACAGCAGCAATGGCTCACAGGACATTTGTTACTTAATTATTTTCCTCAAAATTCTACAAACAATACCCCATAATGACAATGTGAAAGAAGTTTGTTTGAAATCTTTGCCACTTTATTAAAAATAAAAAACGAAAAAAAAAAAAAAAATCACATGTACATAAGTATTCACAGCCTTTGCTCAATACTTTGTTGAAGTAACTTTGGCACCAGGTACAGCCTCAAGTCTTTTTGAGTATGATGCTATAAGCTTGGCACACCTATTTTTAGGCAGTTTCTCCCATTCTTCTTCACAGGACCTCTCAAGCTCCATCAGGTTGGATGGGGAGCATGGGTGCACAGCCATTTTCAGATCTCTCCAGAGATGTTCATTCGGGTTCAAGTCTGGGCTCTGGCTGGGCCACTCAAGGACATTCACAGAGTTGTCCCGTAGCCACTCCTTTGTTATCTTGGCTGTGTACTTAGGATTGTTGTCCTGTTGGAAGATGAACCTTTGCCCCAGTCTGAGGTCCAGAGTGCTCTGGAGCAGGTTTTCATCAAGGATGTCTCTGTACATTGCTGCATTCATCTTTCCCTCGATCCTGACTAGTCTCACAGTTCCTGCTGCTGAAAAACATCCCCACAGCATGATGCTGCCACCACCATGCTTCACTGTAGGGATGGTATTGGCCAGGTGATGAGCGGTGCCTGGTTTCCTCCAGATATGACGCTTGCTATTCAGGCCAGTGTGTTCAATTTTTGTTTCTCATGGTCTGAGAGTCCTTCATGTGCCTTTTGGCAAACTCCAGGCGGGCCGTCATGTGCCTTTTACTGAGGAGTGGCTTCCGTCTGGCCACTCTACCATACAGGCCTGATTGATGGAGTGCTGCAGAAATGGTTGTTCTTCTGGGAGGTTCTCCTCTCTCCACAGAGAAATGCTGGAGTTCTGTCAGAGTGACCATCGGGTTCTTGGTCACCTCCCTGGCTAAGGCCCTTCTCCCCGGATAGCTCAGTTTGGCCAGGCAGTCCACTCTAGGAAGAGTCCTGGTGGTTCCAAACGTCTTCCATTTATGGATGATGGAGGCCACTGTGCTCATTGGGACCTTCAATGCTGCAGAAATTTTTCTGTACCCTTCCCCAGATCTGTGCCTCAATACAATCCTGTCTTGGAGGTCTGCAGACAATTCTTTGGACTTCATGGCTTGGTTTGTGCTCTGACATACAGTACACTGTTAACTGTGGGACCTTATATAGACAGGTGTGTGCCTTTCCGAATCATGTCCAATCAACTGAATTTACCACAGGTGGACTCCAAACAAGTTGTAGAAACATCTCAAGGATGATCAGTGGAAACAGGATGCACCTGAGCTCAATTTTGAGTGTCATGGCAAATGCTGTGAATACTTATGTACGTGATTTTTTTTGTTTTTTTATTTTTAATAAATTTGCAAAGATTTCAAACAAACTTCTTTCGTGTTGTCATTATGGGGTATTGTTTGTAAAATTTTGAGAAAAATAATGAATTTCATCCATTTTGGAATAAGGCTGTAACATAAAATGTGGAAAAAGTGAAATGCTGTGAATACTTTCCGGATGCACTGTATGCATGTGGTACTACCCAAGGAACATGCCTTCTTCCTGCCCATTGTCATTACCTTGGGATCAGAATATGGATTTTAATACAGTTTCATTTTGACAAAAGCATTTTAAAGCTATTTAAAATATTCCATACAAAATAAATTTATCTAGAAAGCATCCTCTAGTATTGAATTGTAACTACTCAAAGTACTAATTCGTGCTAAAGCAACTTGTTACTTCAAATAGCATAGCTAAACTAGGCTGCACATTAAAACTAGCTTGAAAAGATGTCTATAAGGCATAGGACAAATATAGAGAAATATTCCAGTTTATTTTGTTTTACAAAAATCTGCAGTACTTTGTGCATGGTCTGGATAGTGAAACAACTTCAAACATACACAATTCTAATCTGTTCTTTACAAGTTGGATGGAAGATGCAAAGTGATCTCATACTGGCAGTTCAGTTGAGCCAAGAACAGCTTGTTTTTATATACAAATGAAATCCATAGCATCTATATGACAAGAACAAATCTTTAATTAGTAATACTTCCTAGATAGAAAAACTGCCTTATGTACACTGGTCCAAAGGACAAAACATAAAACGCTGATCAAAAGAATATATCTAAAGCATTAAGTTCAGCATTCTCAATTACAGATTGCTGCTCCCTTGATCCTGAGATTAATTCATCAAGAAAGTTGTCATTGGTGGATGAAGGGTCATTTAGAAGAGGAACTGGAAGCTTAGAAGCTGTCGCCAAGTTCTCCTGAGAGCTGCTTTCTGATGTCCCAGCACTCTGGCTGTTGGTTAGCATCTCTAAGAGGCCTGTGCTATCAGGAGACAGATTGCTGGTACTCATGGCTGGAGATAGAAGCTCAGCAAAGAAATTATCAAATGCTGGGCTATCATAGGCTGATGTACTGGAGGTGACAGAGTATGGTGAGGAAATATCCGTACTGTCTGGCCTGGGAGTAGACTCACCTTCCTCTATACTGAGCAATTGATTTAACTTTGCTAGTTTCTTCTTCTTGGCCTTTAATCTTTTCATCAGTTTCAGTCTGAGTGCTTCAGTGGATGAGACCATTTTTGACAGGGATGAATTTTGGATGTTCTGGCTAGCAGATTTCATCAGCGTGGAAACTGGATCCACAGGCGTTATGCCACCAGGGCAGCTGAATGGCTCCTGTGGAACAGTGGGCAATTTCACAAATGGAGGCCTTAAAAGTCCTCCAGGTAAAACTGGATTTGGTGGATTCTTTGTTCTGTATCCACCAAAGAGTTCAGCAGGCTTAACCAGGAGGGACTCGCTGCAATCAAATCTTACATCAACTTTTGGATGTGTGACATGAAGGGGCACACTTAATGGTGTAGACTGGTGGGAAGGGTGCCGATGAAATAAGAATGATAGGTTGGAGGCACTGGGGTTTGAAGCGTGGAGGACAGGTGGACACTTGCTCACCTTTGGAGAATCTACTGATTCTGATGCTTTTACTACTGAAGGAAGAATCATTTCTGGTGTAGGTGAAACTTCATTAGCATCACCTTTCTTGTTTTTTACACTGCATGGAGTGTGATGATCAGAGCTTTTCTCTAGTAGGTGAAATGGTTCTGTGACGCTAGTCTCTGCCGGCCCCGTTACTTTTTCCTGGGAATCTGGGTTTTCTTCAGCACCTACTTTGACCTCAACCAGTGTAAGAGTGACAATATCACTATGTGAAAGACCCTCAAAATTATCAAGCAGTGTTGTATTGCCTATTGAAGAATCCAAGGTACTGGCAGCCTCATTGTGTTTATTTCCATTCAAGGCCTCTATGATGCATGTATCATCTAGTACAGAATTAGTTATATCTTGAAAGACATCAACCACCTTACTCATCCTCCGAGTAGGGGTGTTATCAGGGAGAGGATCAGGAAGCTGAGACACCTCTTTGGAAACTGCCTCCCAGAAGATGAGGTGGAACTGACTGGCTGGGAGTGTAAATCTCCTGTGGTTTATGCAGTGAGGGTACTTCAAATCATCAAATTCTAACCATAATCCTGTGGGAAAAATTGAAATTGAAATTATTTCACTGCACATTCAAAACATGAGCAAAAGCCTATGGTCAATTCTCATTCGATTTCATTTGAACCAACTTGAGAACAAAAGTGGTAAGTACTTAAGTAATAATGCTTGGTCAACAATACTTATATCATTATATATCACTAATATCATTTTAAACCCCCAACCACATTTACATTATTATATATACACAGGTGCATCTCAATAAATTAGAATGTCATGGAAAAGTTCATTTATTTCAGTAATTCAACTCAAATTGAGAAACTCGTGTATTAAATAAATTCAACGCACACAGACTGAAGTAGTTTAAGTCTTTGGTTCTTTTAATTGTGATGATTTTGGCTCACATTTAACAAAAACCCACCAATTCACTATCTCAACATATTGGAATATGGTGACATGCCAATCAGCTAATCAACTCAAAACACATGAAAAGGTTTCCTGAGCCTTCGAAATGGTCTCTGTTTGGTTCACTAGGTAAGCCACAAACATTCATTGCCAAAGAAGCTGGCTGTTCACAGAGTGCTGTATCCAAGCGTGTTAACAGAAAGTTGAGTGGAAGGAAAAAGTGTGGAAGAAAAAGATGCACAACCAACCTAGAGAACCGCAGCCTTATGAGGATTGTCAAGCAAAATCGATTCAAGAATTTGAGTGAACTTCACAAGGAATGGACTGAAGCTGGGGTCAAGGCATCAAGAGCCACCACACACACACGTGTAAGGGAATTTGGTTACAGTTGTCGTATTCCTCTTGTTAAGCCACTCCTGAACCACAGACAACGTCAGAGGCGTCTTACCTGGGCTAAGGAGAAGAAGAACTGGACTGTTGCCCAGTGGTCCAAAGTCCTCTTTTCAGATGAGAGCAAGTTTTGTATTTCATTTGGAAACCAAGGTCCTAGAGTCTGGAGGAAGGGTGGAGAAGCTCATAGCCCAAGTTGCTTGAAGTCCAGTGTTACGTTTCCACAGTCTGTGATGATTTGGGGTGCAAGGTCATCTGCTGGTGTTGGTCCATTGTGTTTTTTGAAAACCAAAGTCACTGCACCCGTTTACTAAGAAATTTTGGAGCACTTCATGCTTCCTTCTGCTGACCAGCTTTTTGAAGATGCTGATTTCATTTTCCAGCAGGATTTGGCACCTGCCCACACTGCCAAAAGCACCAAAAGTTGGTTAAATGACCATGGTGTTGGTGTGCTTGACTGGCCAGCAAACTCACCAGACCTGAACCCCATAGAGAATCTATGGGGTATTGTGAAGAGGAAAATGAGAAACAAGAGACCAAAAAATGCAGATGAGCTGAAGGCCACTGTCAAAGAAACCTGGGCTTCCATACCACCTCAGCAGTGCCACAAACTGATCACCTCCATGCCACGCCGAATTGAGGCAGTAATTAAAGCAAAAGGAGCCCCTACCAAGTATTGAGTACATGTACAGTAAATGAACATACTTTCCAGAAGGCCAACAATTCACTAAAAATGTTTTTTTTTTAATTGGTCTTATGAAGTATTCTAATTTGTTGAGATGTGAATTTGTGGGTTTTTGTTAAATGTGAGCCAAAATCATCACAATTAAAAGAACCAAAGACTTAAACTACTTCAGTCTGTGTGCATTGAATTTATTTAATACACGAGTTTCACAATTTGAGTTGAATTACTGAAATAAATGAACTTTTCCACGACATTCCACGACATTATTGAGATGCACCTGTACACATCTGTGCAAAAGTTTTAGGCACATGCAAAGACACGCTGTAGAGCAAAGATGTCTTCAAAATAATAATAAATGTCTCTACATTTAAAAAAAAAATACTGTAAAGAGTTTAAAGTAGTAATTTACAGTAGTCAATGAAAAAGTCAATATTTGGTGTGACAAAAAATAAAAGTAATAGTCTCTAGTAGAATTTGTGCAGGTTTATAAGGACATTAGCTCGCAAGTTAAACACACACACACACTTTTTTGTACATTTGCACGTACATTTGCCCACTGACAAAGAAATGATCAGTCTATAATTTTAATGGTAGGTGTATTTTAACAATGAGAGACAGAATAACAAAAAAAATCCAGAAAAACACATTTCACAAAAGTTATAAATTGATTTGCATTTTAATGAGTGAAATAAGTATTTGACTCCTTCGACTTAGTACTTGGTGGCAAAACCCTTGTTGGCAATCACAGAGGTCAGACGTTTCTTGTAGTTGGCCACCAGGTTTGCACACATCTCAGGAGAGATTTTAATAAGGTTGATATTCAAAACTACAAGTATGTAGTTATAAGATGCAGTAATATGCTCTGGTCCCACCCCAATGTGGCGTGGTGATGTAGCTTACAGCAGGCTATGGTCGCTGAACTGCTGGATGTCCAGGTGGTGCTCTGAAAACAATGTAGGATTTATAGATCATTGGAGCAGTTTTGAGGCTGGCCTGTTAGGGCGGGACGGTATCCATCCCACTCGGGAAGGTGCTGCTCTCATTTCTTGCAGCATAGCACATAGTCTCAGAACAGGCCTAGTTAACTGTTGACTATCCAGAGCCAAGGTCAGGGAGCAGACAAGCAGGCTAAACCGACAGTCTGCTAGCTGCACTGAGTCGTCACCTAGGTTCCACAATATCGAGACTGTGTCTGTTCCCAGAGCTGAACAAATATGTAGAAATTTTCGGAAAGTTTGTTTGAGTAACCTAATTAACATAAAATTAGACCATACTGAATGCACAGCCAGCACCTTTGATCTGAAGCTAGGACTGTTAAATATTAGATCTCATGTCTAAAGCACTTATTGTTAATGAAACCATTACCGATCAGGAGTCTAATATAATGTGTTTAACAGAAACATGGATTAAACCAAACGAGTACATAGCACTAAATGAAGCCAGTCCTCCTGGATACAGTTATATACATCAGCCCCGTCTAACTGGCAGAGGAGGAGGTGTCGCACTCATTTATAATGAAAATCTAGGCATCACACAAAAACCTAGCCATAAGTTCAACTCCTTTGAAGTTCTTCATACTAGTATAACATATGCAACCATAAAAAATAAGTCTATCGAGTCGATTCCACTCATTATTTACAGACCCCCAGGGCCATATTCTGAATTCCTTGGTGAATTTGCAGATTTTCTCTCGAACCTGGATGTTTCTCTAGATAAAGCATTGTTGGTGACTTTAATATTCATTTTGAAAACCCGGAAGATCCTCTGAGAACAGTGGTTGTGTCTATTTTAGATTCAGTTGGGGTCAATTGGAATGTAATAGGACCCACTCATAATGGGGGTCACACTCTTGACATTATACTAACATACGGATTAAATATAGAAAATATAGTCACATTTCCGCAGTCTGAAGCTATCTCAGATCATTATCTCATCTCGTGTAAATTGGCATTGATCATAATATATGCACCTTGCCACGCTACTGTGTCAAACGTACATTCACGGCATGTACTGCACAGCGTTTTATCAATAACCTCCCAGAGATATCAACTATGATTCAATCACCGTCTGATCCCATAGAACTTGATCAGGTGACTGAATGCTTAGAGTCAATGTTCCGCTACATGTTAGATAAGGCAGCTCCACTTAAAAGAAAACCGTACCTTAAAACGGATCACTCAACAATTAGAACGTAAATGGCGTCAAAGCAAATTGGTAGTATTGCAAACAGCATGGAAGGGGTGCCTCCTGAACTACAGGAAATCTCTTAGTGCTGCTAGATCAGTCTATCTCTCTACCTTAATTGAAGATAACAAAAATAATCCTAGATTCTTATTTAACACTATAGCAAAATTAACTAGGAATAAAACAGTCACAGACACATGCACACAATCATTATATATCAATGATTTCATGAATTTTTTCATTAGCAAAATTGAAAATATTAGACAAAAAATTCAGACTATTAATTTAAAACCAGACAGTCTAACTAACCCTGTAGATAATATAGCAATATCAGATCAACAATTATAGTGCTTTACTCCCCTTAGAGAGACCCAACTTATTTCATTAATTTCTTCATCAAAATTATAAACTTGTATACTAGATCCCTTACCTACATATTTCTTCAAACAGATTATTCCAGAAATAATCAAATCCCTTCTAAAAATGATCAATTCTTCCCTTAGCACTGGCTATGTACCTAAATCATTTAAACTAGCAGTTATCAAACCCCTGATTAAAAAACCTGACCTCGACCCCCGTCTATTGTCCAGCTATAGGCCAATATCAAATCTCTCCTTTATCTCCAAGATCTTAGAAAAGGTTGTAGCACAGCAGCTATGCTCATACCTAAATAGGAATAACATTCATGAAATGTATCAGTCAGGATTTAGGCCTCATCATAGCACAGAGACAGCACTGGTTAAAGTGGTAAATGACCTACTGCTGGCCTCTGATCAGGGTTGTGTCTCCATGCTTGTGTTGCTTGACCTTAGTGCAGCGTTTGATACAACTGATCATACTATTCTCCTTGATAGATTAGAAAACGTTGTTGGCATTAAGGGAACAGCTCTCTCCTGGCTCAGGTCTTATTTGACTGATCATTATCACTTCGTACATGTAAATGGTGAATTCTCTATGCATACTGAGGTAAAGTTTAGTGTTCCGCAAGGTTCTGTTTTAGGCCCACTGCTTTTTTCTTTATATATGCTACCTCTGGGTCAAATTATTCGTAAACATGGAATTAGCTTCCACTGTTATTCTGATGACACACAGTTGTATGTTTCAGCAAAGCCAGATGACAGACACCAGTTTAATAAAGTCGAGGAATGTGTAAAGAACATTATACGGTGGATGCTTATTAACTTCCCCTTACTAAATTCTGACAAGACAGAAGTACTTACACTAGGACCACATGCAGCTAGAAGTAAGTTTTCTGATTACATAGTAACTCTGGATGGCCTTTCTGTTTCATCATGTGCAGCAGTAAAAGACCTTGGTGTGATTATTGACTCCAGTCTTTCCTTTGACACCTGGGTAGATAATAATACTAGGATAGCCTTCTTTCACCTCAGAAATATTGCTAAGATAAGAAATATATTGTCACTACATGATGCAGAAAAATTAGTCCATGCTTTCGTCACCTCTAGGTTGGATTATTGTAATGCCTTACTGTCTGGATGTTCCAGTAAAAGCATAAACAAACTCCAGTTAGTCCAGAATGCAGCTGCAAGAGTCCTTACTAGAACCAGAAGATATGACCACATCACCCCTATCTTATCCACACTGCACTGGCTCCCAGTGAAATTTCGCATTGATTATAAAATACTACTATTGACTTATAAAGCACTAAATGGCTTTGCGCCACAGTACCTACGCAGACTTTTGGTCTTTTATGATCCGCCACACCTACTTCGATCAAAAGGTGCAGGCTATTTGTTGGTACCTCGAATAGTGAAGGCTACAGCAGGGGGAAGAGCTTTCTCTTACAAAGCCCCACAGTTATGAAACAGCCTTCCAATTAGTGTTCGGGACTCAGACACAGTCTCAGTGTTTAAGTCGAGGCTGAAAACATATTTGTTTAGTCAAGCTTTTTGTGAATAGTTTTTTTCTTAGGTAAAGGAGCAGATCTAGAGGTCTCACAGGCATAGTGTGTTGTGGTGAACTGGGATGTTTGGATGCTGTCGCCCCCCCCCCCCACTTTCACGCGTTCACCCAGGTTTGTTGATGGAGTGGTTGGCCGCCTTATGTCCCAGGGAGCTCTCATGTCTCTGTTACCTTCTGGCTCTCCCTTTTAGCTATGCTGTCATAGCTAGTCTTGTCAGAGTACCTGCTTTCACTCATGCAAAGTACACTGTCCTTAACCATTACAGGACAATAAGCATACCTAATTTTCACTCCCCCCCCCCCCCCCCCCCCAAAAGATGCTTTGATGGCTTTGGACCTCAATTCATATGAACAGTTATGCTATGATGGCTAGGACTGCAATTGCCACAAACAGTTTGGCACTCAAGTCTCCATCAGGGAACAGTGGTGAAGTTCAACAAAACAGACTTCATATAAAAACTGTAATGAATTTTCATGATTTCGCAACTGCTATTTGACCATGTAGTATTGGTACATTTATAGAAGGGATTTATTTATTTATAATTGCACTATCCGGTGTCACCCAGATGAGGATGGGTTCCCTTTTGAGTCTGGTTCCCCTCAAGGTTTCTTCCTCATATCGTCTCACGGAGTTTTTCCTTGCTACCGTCGCCTCTGGCTTGCTCATTGGGGATAAATTCATAAATTTAAAATCTATGTCCTGAATTTATACATTTCTGTAAAGCTGCATTGGGACAATGACCTATACAAATAAACTGAATTTGAACAAGGAAAATTAGCTTTTTCAATCATTTATTCAACAGAATTATCAATAGATGTGATATTTTCCACATCTTTTTACCCCCTTTAGCAGAAATAATGCATTTTGCATAATTTTCCATCAGGTTTGCTGGAATTTTTGACAACTCTTCCATGCAGCATTCTTTCAGTTGCAAGATGTTTGAGGATTATCTTGCATGTACTGCCCGTTTCAAACCCCCCACAACATTTAAATGAGATTCAAATCCAGACTTTGACTAGGCTATTCCACAACCCTCCATTTCTTCTTTTTGAGACATTCCTTCATGGACTTGCTAGTGTGCTTAGGATCATTCAACTTTCGGGCAGATCTTCAAGCCCTCTTTGATATGATTTCAGAATTCATAGTTGAATGAATGAATGCAAGCTGTCCAGTACCTGAGGCAGTGAAGCAACCTCAAACCATAACTGCTTCACAGTTGGTATGAGGTGCTACTCCTGAAAAGCTGTCTTTGATCTGTGCCAAACATGTCTGCTGTTACAGTGGCCAAACAACTCCATCTTTGATTTGTCTGTCCAGAGCACATTATTTCAAAAGGCCTGGTCTTTGCCTATATGCTCGCTGACAAACTGTAGTCTTGCAAAGGTTTTCTCCTGGCACACCTCACAAGCAGGTCAAATTTGTGCAATCTCTTTCTGATTGTAGAAGCACGCACTTTGACACCAACAGTTGTAAGACTTACTAGCAGATCCTGTGATAAAATTTTGGGGTTCTTGGTAGTGTTGTGTCAGAGTCGAGACCAAGTCCTTAACCAATAGAGTCCAGAAAACAGCACAATGTTCCTTTTGACAACACAGTGCTAGTGAACCAGACAATCACATGGTATGCATAACCAATCAGTAACATACTACCTTTTCCACCAACAACCATTGGGTCATATTCTTACAGATCTATCAAAAACTATACAACTGGAACTTCAGGCACACAACCAGTTTCCAATAAAAAAAAGCAAAGTTAATTATAATGACCTTAATTAGAAAAAGAAATACTTTAGCTGAAATGTGTTTCATTGTAAGGCTGACACTCACCATCTGGTTGATGAATCCATGTGACAAAGTGCTCACGTTGTTCATTGTACTGTATAATAGTTCTGATTTTGTAGTGCGTGCCCTGGAAATCAAATGCGTACTTGGAGATGTCTCTCCGTGGCAGTCCCTCCACAAAGTGTAATGCAAGCACTGAAGAAATTCTGGAGAAGAAATAAGAGAAATTACCAAAAATAGAAATAATCAATAAATCTGGCTCACATACATTATAAAATATATAGTACAGCATTAAGAAACATCACTGCTTACTAAAAATCAATAGACTAAAAAGAAATATAAAGCATCTATCATGCCATTACCTCTGTAAGACCAATTTCCTCTTCTGGTTCTTGTTATGACAGTTGCTGCACTGTGCTCGGTGGACTGCTCTGAGTGGATGCCAATCAGCCATGAGCTGTGTAAACGTTGTTACAGTCTTCTCCATGCTGTAAATGAGAACCATGCTTGTGTATATGCATTTATTATTAGATCAGACTTTCTAAGTATAGGAAGTAGGCTTGGACAACTTTTAATTCTCCTGTTCATGATGACAAGTATTAAGGGATGACATAACAGATCTCACCCATCTGATTGGCTTGTCGGTGTGAGTGCACTCATTTGTGCAGTGATGGAGTTTACTTTATAATAATTTTTACAATTATTTTATTTTTATCAAAAGTTAACTGAACCTCAAGAAAGCCTTGATAAACGATAACGTTCCAAGCTCAAAATTAACCATTTTCCATGGCCCCACATGTGCACGTGTCCTTTTGTATTTGGGGTAGGGAAGACAAGCAGGTTAAATTTGTCCAGTGCAAGTTGTGATTGTGACAGGCTAATATTCACACACTTTAATATCGCTAGTAACATATGTAACTGCAGGTCTTAAGAACTCCAGTTGTACCACCAGTGATGGATATAATAACCTGGATAACTCCTTGTGCACATGCATGCTGAAACCGTAATACAGTCACAGAGTGGATATAAAAAGTCTACACACCCGTTAAAGTTGCAGGTTTTTGTGACAGAAAAAAATCAAAGGTAAATTATGTAAGATTTTTTTTCTCTTTAATGTTGTATACAACTATATGGCCAAAAGTTTGTGCTTTACAGTCACACCCATATGTGGGCCTTCCCCAAACTGTTGCCACAAAGTTGGAAACACACAACTGTCTAGAATGTTTCTGTATGCTATAGCTTTAAGATTTTGTTTCACTGGAACTAAGGGGCTGAGCCCTGTTTGTAAATCAAAATGTGATTGGTTGGAGTGAGAATGTGCTATGATTGGTCAGTGCAATGTGGATGTTATCCGATTGGCTTGAGTAGACGTGGCCGAAATCCACCTATTTGGGGATTTGTGTGCAGTCTTGGCACTAGAAATGTTTCAAAATCCCCAAATGCGTGCAGCAGTCCACAAATGCACGGGAGCCATCCACAAATGAATGTCAGGCAGAATTGTGTTGGTGACATAACATATACACATATATATGTATGTGTGTGTATATATACATATATATGTATGTGTGTGTGTGTATATATATATATATATATATATATATATATATATTTTAAAAAAAAAGAAAAAAAAAAGGCAAATTTCATTTTATTTATTTGTGAATTGAATTCATTTTTATAAATCTTGCTACATTTATTTGTGGATCGTAATCTATTTATTTGGAATTATGAAACAATTCTAACCCCATAGACATGATCCAAGTATCAACTGCAGGCATGTGGCCCAGGCAAACCTGCTTGTGAACCATCATTTTACCTACAGGGTGTGTTACCACTCAACCATGCTAGCAGTAAGTTGGGTGGCAGAGATGTGAAAAACTCAGAGAGAACCTGATGCAGAGAGGAGAATAAAGAGTGAATGAAGGGGAACGGACTACAGCCCCAGTGTTGTTTGCTAATCAGCATAGCAGGCTCAACAGCAAACAGGCCATGGTACAGCAAGGGAAAACCAACCACATTAGCAAAACTTAGTCACAGGCTCACCAGTCAGCTAGATAGTAGGGAGTAAAAAGCAAATAATATTGAGGGAGAACCTGTCCTAGTGGGGAGAAAAAGGGGAAAATGGAGGGCTGAACCCTGGCTTCAGCCCCAGTATGTGCTTTAGCTGTATCCAGCTAATCTAGCAAGCTCCATGTCTCCATGCCGTAAAAACGGCTGGTACTGAGCAACACAGCAAATTCCTACAGCTAGCATAGCTAACAGGTCTGGCAATCCTAATGAGGGAAATCCTATTAAGGGAAAACCATGCTAGTGGGCACCAAAGAGTTCTGTAGAATTCCCCAGAAATTTATGAAAAACGAACAATGAAAAGTATAAATAAAACAGACAAGTGTTGAACCTGCTGGTCTCTATGCCTGCCACACCTCCACTGGTGCCCACTTTGTTAGCTGCAGGGTCATCAACTGGGGACCATCTTTATTGTTTTGCCCCTTACCCTGGACCAGCTCCTAGAGATGGGCTCTTCCTCTTACGAGATGCTTATATGCCTTCCACCCATGGCACTGTGAGCTCAACCAGGAGCACTGCTTTTGCACCATGCCTGGCCACAGTGGAGTGCTGCAGATTTTTCCCAGGAAACGCAGGTGCCTGCCAAGGTCCACCACATCCATTCCTGGTGTCAGAAGTTAGGGTGTTGACCTACTATTTGTGATATTTGGTACTCTTCTTGTCTCATGAACAGGATTTCCTGCTGGTTTGCTGCTGTTGCTTGCCTCAGGCCTCCTGCTCTCAACCACCTCTGCTAGCTTTGCGCACCTAGAAGTGTCACTACCAAAATCAACCCTGTGCCAGCACAGTCTTGCACCCTAACCGAAAGTGCTGAAGAGTAGCATTGCAGTGCCAAGCCACTGATGGAGATTTTGGGGGCAGGGTGTCATTTCACCCTAATATGAAAGCTGAGCCAAGCCTGTGGCAGTTTCCACATACCTGCCCAGTTAACCACTCAACTTGCGACTTCCTTCAATGTTGTCCAGTGCCTCTGCTACCCTGTGCCACCACATTTACCCTGTATTTCACCTGCTCCATTTTGGTCACCTCTGTGATTATGAGGCCCTTCCTTTCCTGCCTGCTGGCTTTGGACTATAGGCTGGGCGGACTGCCCCATCCAAGGCCTGTTCAGTCCTTATGGATTCTACCACTTGGTACAGCAGTGTTCTCACTGCCCTGTTCACCTGCTCCACCACACTCCACTTTCTTCCAGTCATACCCACCTAGGCCTCTAAGCCCTTCACCACCTCATCACTAGAGTCCTTCAGCTACATAAGCAGCCTTGATGAGATGTGTATGAACTGAGACAAAGAAAGCAAAAGCTAGCCATATGACAGAACCAGCACACAAAGGTAACTGCCTTGACAGTTAGAATGGGTGAAACTGTGTTTAAGAAAAATATATATTTGAAGGTGTACTCTTTTTTTTTTTTTTTGGACAATATTACACCTTAACATGAATGTGAATTAATGAAATCTAAAAAAGTGGGTGTACAAAGAAACATCCATCCATTCATCCATCCCTATGACCTATAAGGTGCCAAATAAACAGCTAATCTGATATGTTCTACCACTAGGTAGCTGACAGCAGTATCTATGTAAGCAGTGACCAAGCCTGCTGATAAAAAGAAGGGGGGGGGGGAGATACCCAGAAACAAAAAAACAATCACTATAAACAGTTGTAATAATAGTAAATGAACTACCTTGTGCTGAAATTGTATCCACAGCATGTGCACCTAAATTCCCACTGACCAGTATGTTGGAAGAGACTATTAGCCCAGTCATCTGACCTTAGGAGAAGAGGGAGAGCAAAGACAGGCGTCTCCTTCTGACCTGCAAAACAATATTAATATCAAACAATGAAATGTCCTTTTACTTCAAAATTAATGCAACAGTGAAAAAGAGACACTGCACAAATGATGGCTGGCAAACCAGGTGTACAAATTTAATTGACCCCAGAAAAAAATTTAGTTGCTACAGTAGCCAAAAAAGGAAGCCATAAACGAAAAAACAAATCAAAAAAACCCAAGAAAGAGACACAAATTGCACCAAATCAATGGGAGGAAAAAAAAAATAACCCAAAACATTATGAATCCTCAAAATAAGACTAAGCAACCTTCACAAGCTAATCATCAATATGAGTGAGGGCAGATAAATGCATTCTGTAGGGCCTTGAAAGGCACAGTCCCCTCCAAAAGTATTGGAACTGCAATGCTTTTGTTTTTGCTATACACTGAAGACATTTGGGTTTGAGACCAAAAGATGAATAAGACAATAGATGAGAATTTTAGCTTTCATTTTCTGTTTGAACCAAACCATTTTTCAATCAGTAATACTGGAACATGTGACTGACAGGTGTTTCTTGTGGCCCAGGTGTGCCCTGTTCGATAGATGTTTAACAATTAATAACTATGGATGTCTACTCTTGGTTTGAGCCCTGGGTTTTGCCTGTACAGACTGCATTTGTTGTTAAAAATGATAAACAAAAATGAAGACCAGAGAGCTGCCTATTGGAGAAAAGCAACACATTTTGAAGCTGAGAAAAGAGGTGAAATCAATAAGAGCCACTGCGCAAGCACTGAGCATAGCTGATTCAACAATTTGGAATGTTCTGAAAAAAGAAACTATTGGTGTACCAACAACCAGACATTGAAGAGGTTGACCAAGGAAAATAATAGCAATTGATGACAAACATTGTTATTTTGGGGGTTTTCTTCACAGCTCTCACAGTCAGTGACATCAAAAGCCTCCATGGGGTGAAGGTATCACAATCCACCATTCGAAGAAGACTTCAAGAGCAGAAATACAGCCGTGGCCAAAAGTTTTGAGAATGACAAATATTAATTTTTACAAAGTCTGCTGCCTCAGTTTTTATGATGGCAATTTGCATATACTCCAGAATGTTATGAAGAGTGATCAGACGAATTGCAATTAATTTCAAAGTCCCTCTTTGCCATGAAAATGAACTTAATCCCAAAAAAAACATGTCCACTGCATTTCAGCCCTTCCACAAAAGGACCAGCTGACATCATGTCAGTGATTCTCTCATTAACACAGGTGAGAGTGTTAACGAGGACAAGGCTGGAGATCACTCTGTCATGCTGATTGAGTTAGAATAACAGACTGGAAGCTTTAAAAGGAGGGTGGTGCTTGAAATTATTGTTCTTCCTCTGTTAACTATGGTTACCTGCAAGGAAACACGTGCAGCCATCATTGCTTTGCACAAAACGGGATTCACAGGCAAGGATATTGCTGCTAGTAAGATTGCACCTAAATCAACCATTTATCGGATCATCAAGACCTTCAAGGAGAGAGGTTCAACTGTGAACCTCTGAGGGACAAACCTGGCGTCAAGTATGGTCTACAATACCCAGCAAAATTAAGGATCTCATACAACGGCAACAAACATGACTTCACGGATCCAGACAAGGCCGTTGAGATTGCAGAAAACTTCTTCGGATCGGGCCGACCATTCTAAAGTTGCCATGCAATTGAGATAATTGCAAATGATAAATCACTCGTTGAGTGTAATTATTTGGATTAAGCCAAGTGGAAAATTCTTAGAACTATGACCCATTTTATAACTGTTCCATCCTTTTCCTTTTATTTTTTATTTGTTCTGAGATGTTCCTCTGAGATTTTCTATTGTTCAGCTGTGTTGATTTGGAGTTTGAAGGTCATCGAATAAGATATTTATGTTAGGTGTTTTCTAGAATATTTAACTTGTTTGCTATTATCCATATTATTGTTCTGATACTAGTTTGTTATTTTCAATTTACGACGCTGGTTCTAGTTTTGTTGGTCAGATGATGGGGTTGTTAAAGATGGTGGGTGGGTGGATGGGTGGGGTGGGGTTCTGTTTGAGACACTTTAAAGTGGTAAAATGTGTGGTGATAATATATTAGGCCCTTAATGATGCAGAGTAATACTGTAACGTCAAGTAACAGACAAGGGATTATTTTTGCTTCATGGAATGTGAAAGGATTAAAAAAAAAAAAAAAAAAAAAAAAAAAAAAAAAAAAAAAAAAAAATCACCCTGTTAAAAGAAGTAAGGTACTATCACACTTGAAATCGCTCTCTGCAGATATATATTTTTTGTGTGCAGGAAACGCACTTGAAACTTGATTCCAAGGACAAGTTGAAATACAGATGGATAAGACGTATACATCAATCCAATCTTTCTGTTAAAGCTCGAGTCACTGTCCTAATACGAAAAGGTGTACCCTTTAAATTTAAAACCTTAAACAGACAAAGAGGGTCAGTGTATTATCTTGTCTGGTGAGATTAATTCCTTTCCTATTACTTTAGTGAATGTCTACGCCACTATGACGACCCGGATTTTTTCCAAGAAAAAGTGTTCACTCTTATTCCAAATATGTCTCAAACTAAATCTCATTATTGGGCGTGGGGCCTAGATGCGTACTTGGACAGATCATCTTCTAAGAGAGCCCCGTAGTCTAATTCAAGGAACTTTTTAAATGCATTTATTAATAGTTATAATTTAGTGGATACATGGAGACTTTTTCATACAACCAAGAGAAACCATACCTTTCATTCACAGGTTCATAATGTATATACACGCATTGATTAATTTGTTCTCTACCAGAAAGTAATCTCTAATATCTTGAACAAGAAGATCCATGATATACTAATTTCAGATCATGCTCCTGTCACATTTGAACTTGTCTTTGATAACCGAACATCCTCATGTCCAGTGTGGAAAATGGATCCTCAACTTATCAATGATCCTAAATTTTATGATTTCATACTTACACAATTGGAAATATTTTTTGTGAATAATGATACCCCTGAATTTTCTCTGGGAAACACTGAAAACCTTTTAAGAGGCTGTGTCATCTCTTATCAGGGGTTCAGAAATAAACTGTATAAAGCAAAACTTTTAGAGCTAGGGAAACATTCATCAACTAGACAATGAAAATATGCAGAATCCCTCATTAGAAACATAGAAAAAAATTCTACAGTTAAGATATGAGTATAATAAAATTGTTTCAGATAAATTAAGTAAATCATTCCTTTTCATTAAAACAGAAATATTCTGAATTTGGGGAAAAGCTCTTCAGATGCCTGCATCAACAAGCTATGGATAAGTTTCTAAATAAATGTAACCTTCCCTCTCTTGCTCAGGAAGAGCATTATTCCCTTATTAAGGATATATCTTTAGAAGATTTAAAAGGCGCAATAAATTCCTTAAAGAGTGGTAAAACTCCAGGGCCAGATGGCTTACCCGCTGAATTATATATTTATATATAATATATAAAAAATAAAATTACACTTTCTCCCTACTTGCACAAAACATATGAGCAGGCACTAGTGAATGGACTACCATCAACATTCAATGAAGCAATCATAACTTATTCCCAAAAAAAGGTAAAAATGCAGAGGAGGTTGAAGGATACAGACTGATTTCTCTTCTCAATGTTGATCAGAAGATATTGTCAAAGATCCTCGCAAATAGACTTGGTAAATTAATTAGTGGTCCAATTCATCCTGATCAGAATGGATTTATTCCAGCAGGAATGTCTCACAAAATACTAGGCGTCTTTTTAACATAATGCACCACTCCAAAGCTATTCAAGACAATCTGGTAATAATCTCTCGATGCTGAAAAAGCTTTTGATCGAGTGGAAGCTTTTCACAGTGCTAGAAAAATTTGACGTGGGTTATAAAATTATAGACTGGATTAAGATTTTGTATAAATGTCCCACAGCTCAGGTACCTATGTAAAAGTGAAGCACCACTATGAATCAGTCATAACAAAATTGGGTTGAATTCTCTCGATTAGCCACTCCGCCTATGGTCCATCTTAAAAATTATACATGCATTGTTTAATAATCATCGATACATCGGATCATTGGTTATTTGATTGATGCATCAATCCATAATCGATGGATCCTTACACCCCTACTGCGTAGTGACTAAAAACTGAAATTTCCCTGTGTAAATGTGGATGTAACTTTTGAATTTAAGTTGCCAACTTAACCCACCCTGAACAACTTGAATATTAATCTTCATAATTAACATCTGATCTTCGTTGGTGTCCAATATTCCTACCCACAATGCTGCTAAGAATGGCACCAGTGGGATTTAGCCTTTGCTTCAACGCTACCTAAAGATGCTACAGAGATTCATTCCTTTCGTCTGTCCAACTTTCTCCCCTCCTCAAAGCTTCAATTTTCATGCTAATAACACCTTCAACTACATAGCTAGTCATCTTGTGGATCGCTAACTAGATGAGCCAAACTGGCTTTATGTTGGATTTCTCATTAATATGACTTCAAATATCACTGGAAAATGGTCAGTGAGAAAAAAAAAAAAAAAAAAACTCTTGAGAAATCTAACCTTTATGTTTGAGATTGCTAAAATTTTCTCTTCTATGAAACACCATGGTGACAGCAATGCTCACAAATAACCACTAAAGGGAATCATGGCAATACAGCACTAAAACAAATTAACACCAGAATTGCTAAGCATAGCACAAATATTTCAATTCAATAAGTGAAACACATTTGATGTGTTTCAGGGTAGAGTTTCCCTTTAAGTCACTAACTCTGAATACAACCCAATAATGGCTTTCTTACCCAATTCACACTGAAGCTTTGGCTGGAGGAACTGGAAGGCAGACATCCTAAGAGCTTCCAGCTCTTGCTCTACTTTCCGGAGGTCATCAGAAGGCACTCGTACAATGTTGTCTATTGGGAAAAAATAAATATATCTGCATAGCTACCACATGGGCTAAATTATTACCCAAAAACATTTTAATACAACCTCACTAACCTTGGCACCGTTGTTCCTTGGTTTTAATATATACATATGACTTCTTGTATGTTGCACACAAGCTCTTCACAGAATAATTTCTGTCAGTCAAGCAAATATTCTCACAAGAAGCTTCTCCAAGTATCCTGAAGTGTACAAGTGCCACAAGCAATGAGTCTAACCAACACAAGTTCTCCTTATTTCTCCAGAATAAATGCTGCTGAGCGGGTACCATCTGTATCACATCTTGCAGAGTTGCCTCCATTGCTGGTTCCTCCCACATTTTGTCCTGACTGCTAGATACAGGATCTTTGATTTGTGCATAATCAGACAAGCCTGAATCCCCACTAGTGACATGAAAGGCCTCAGTACCCTTATCAGCATTCTCAATCTCTTGCTGCTTCTTGTGATCATTAATTAACAGTCCCGTTTTGATTGACTTGGCAGACACTCTGCAGTCAACATCATCCACAATATCCGGATCCTCTTTCTTCCAACGCTTGGGGGATGGATCAGGGTCTTTGGACTCTAATGTGAGATGAAACTTCCTCTTGCACCCCTGTATGTCTTGAGAAGAAGAAAGGATGGCACGGATATTGTCCAATGGCCCGCTAACTAGAGGGAAAAGGCACTGGATAGGCAGGCAAAAAAATTAGTGTTATTCTCCAATGAATCCAATACAATGATGTACAATTACCAACAGAGTATACAGTGATGCTTGAAAGTTTTTGAACCCAATTTCACATGTATGAGTGCCAAAAGTATGCGAACCTCTAGGATTAGCAGTTAATTTAAGGTGAAATTAGATTCAGGTGATTTCAATCAATAGGATGACAATCATGTGTGAGTGAGCGCCCTGTTATTTAAAGAACAGAGATCTATCAAAGTCTGATCTTCACAGCACGTTTGTGAAAGTGCATCATGGCATGAACAAATGAGATTTTTGAGGTCCTCAGAAAGTGCTTGATGTTGATCAGGCTGGAAAATGTTACAAAACCATCTCTAAAGAGTTTGGACTCCATCAGTCAACAGTCAGTCAGATTGTGAACAAGTGGAGGAAATTCAAGACCCTTTTTACCCTCTGCCAGGTGTGCTCAACCAACAAAGATCACTCCAAGAGCAAAACGTGTAATAGTCCGTGAGGTCACACAGGAACCCAGGGTAACTTCTAAGCAACCAAAAGCCTCTCTCACATTGGCTAATGTTAATGTTCAATGCTCTCCTGATGGTGGACTCATGAACAACAATGGTGTGCATGGCAGGGTGGCAAGGACAAAGCCACTGCTCTCCAAAAAGAACATTGCTGCCCCTCTGCAGTTTGCTAAATCTCATGTGGACAAGTCAGAAGGCTATTGAAACAATATTTTGTGGATTGATGAGACCAAAATAGAATTTTTAGTTTAAATGAGAAGGGTTATGTCTGGAGACAGGAAAACACTGCATTCCAGCATACAAACCTTATCCCATCTGTGAAACATGGTGGTGGTAGTATCATGGTTTGGGCCTGTTTTGCTGCATCTGGGCCCGGACAACTTGCCATCATTGATGGAGTAATGAATTCTGAATTATACCAGCGAATTCTAAAGGAAAATGTCAGGATATCTGTCCATGAACTGAATCTCAAGAGAAAGTTGGTCATGCACTGACCCTAAGCACACAAGTCAATCTACCAAAGAATGGTTAAAGAAGGATGAAGTTAATGTTTCGGAATGGCCAAGTCAAAGTCCTGACCTTAATCCAATAGAAATGCTGTGATAAGACCTGAAGCAAGCAGTTCATGTGAAGAAACCCACCAACATCCCTGAGTCGAAGCTGTTCTGTACCGATGAATGAGCTAAAATTCCTCCAAGCTGATGTGCAGGACTGACTGTTAACCTGAAACATTTAGTTGCAGTTATTGCTGCACAAGGGGGTCACACCGGATACTGAAAGCAAATGTTCCAATACTTTTTGCCACTCACAGATATGTAATATTGGATCATTTACCTCAATAAATAAATGACCAAGTAGAATATTTTTCTCTCATTTGTTTAATAGGGTTCTCTTTATCTACTTTTAGGACTTTTGATGATGTTTTAGGTTTTTCACAATTATGCAGAAATATAGACATTTCTAAAGGTTTCACAAACTTTCAAGCACCACTGTAGCTTATTTGTAATGCTGTTCATTCTGTAACATTATCGAATATTTATTAGATGTTATGTACTGGGTGCTGGGCCAGCTACAGTTCCTGGTTTCTATGAGTAAGGCTGGAGTATAAACATGAATGTCCCCAAGCATGGGGACCATTTTGGCACTCCATTTCAATTAGCATTTATTGATCATTGCTTAAATCAAGATATATAATGGGGGATAAATAATCCACAATATGTTGCAGTTGTACTGACATACAAAGTATCCAGATGGCCAGGGGAAATAGACAGACACTGCTAAAGGTACATTCAGACATACAGCGATTTTATTGCTGCAAGTTGCCAGTTGCTGTACTATGACGTTGCCAGTAGGCGTTCCTACTACTCGTTGCCATAGTAACATTTATCAGTGGGTGGCGCAACTAGCATTTCACTTTTGTCAACAAACCAGTTTTCTTGCCAATAAAATTAAACATAAAATGAACCAGTGTATATATGCATCATACCCTACGAGATGAAGGAGAAGCAGTGTGTGCCCTTTGCCATTGCGGCCATCTATCTGCGGTGAAAGTGCAAGCGCCAGACTGCCAGGGTCACAAAACAATTCGGAATCGCAGGCAGTATGGCGGAATACGTGTGCTCTACTGTCTTCACTCCCACTGGTAATTGTTGCACCAAGTTGCTCCAAATTTGCATAAATTTAAAATTTCTCAACTTTGTTGCGCCGCTGGACACGCTCACATCTATTCGCCAATGGTCACTGTCGCTTATGTCTCCAGAAGTCACTAGCTCTCCTTGAAAATGAACGGTTTCTGGTCACTGCGAGTCGCTGTATGTGTGAATATACCTTAAGTAAAAAGCAAGTTTTTTGAAAAATCTAATCTTGGCCTATATATTTTCCTGATTGGTGTCAAGATAATTCAGCACCAATCCCAAAGACAACCCCAAAAATAATTTGACAATACAATTTAAGCATAATTTGTGTAATTGTATTTTCTGTGCTACAACTACTGACAAATAATGTAAAAAATTTAATCTTACTCAAGTCACAAATCTACATTTCCCACTAGAAAAATAAATATGTATGCATGCAGACTGAGAAGACACTCAGTGGTAACATGTGATGTGGCTTACCAATGGACTAGTACATAGTGTGATGGACTCTTTAAAGTTGAATGCATATGAGCGAAGAACATTTATCTGTCCTTTTTCAGAACACCAAGGGCAGGCTCCACTTACCACTCCTCTTTTTTCAGCCTTAAGAACACAACATAATGACTTAGAATACAATAAAAACATTGATGCAACATCACCAAACCAAACCTTTGGTTAAAAGCAAATTAGAATTATCACCACTCCTGGTGCATGACTAACTTTTTTGTAACTTTCGCCTTTTACAAAGATTTCCTTATTTTTAATACTTTTACAAGTCATTTGAGTAAGAATGGTTTGTCCAATAAATAATCCAATCTGTAAATGTTTTGAAGATAGCTTTGCACATGTGACAGTAGGGGAGAACAGAGCACAACTGACATTTCCCAAATACCCTGCCAGCGCTGGGCTTGGCACACTTAGATCACAGCCTTCACCGTTCATTGGTCCTTCACGCCATTCAATGTTATTTGATGGAGCACCTCGCCATGAACTCAGCATCCGCATGAAGCTGTCCTCACACCCTGGAACAAGAAACATGATTCTCTTAAAACCTTTTAATTTGGAGGAAGAAAAATCATAATTCTAGCATCCTTTAAGTGTCCATGAAAAGGGGAAAATGAAACAAGACATGCCTAAAAAAACAGAGCAGCAAAACAGGAAAACTTCATTCCATACACTATTATGAAATGTTTTGCTTTTTTTTTTTTTTTTTGCTGCATTCTGATGCTTTTATGGAAAATTTCATACTTAAGTGCAATTCTTTATGTAACTAGGTTAAGTGCAATTACATGCTAAAATTTCTTATATATATAGCCAAGAGTGGACACCTGACCCTCACACCCATATTTACATTTATGGCATTTGGCAGACGCCCTTATCCAGAGCGACTTACAGAAATACTTTTAAGTCCATCAAATAGATCATGACACTAGGACACTAAGTCATGGACTAAAAATACAATCAATCTAAAAAAACTCAGTTGGGACATTGTAAAATGTAAATAAAAACAGAATGCAATGATTTGCAAAACTCAAACCCATGTGTTATTCACAATAGAACATAGAAAACATATCAAATGTTTAAACTGAGGAAGTGTACCATTTTATGAAAAAAATAATGTAATTTGGAATTTGATGGCCACAACACGTCTCAAAAAAGTTGGGACGGGGGAACAAAAGGCTGGAAAAGTACGTGTTACTAAAAAGAAACAGCTGGAGGAACATTTTGCCACTAATTTGGTTAATTGGCAACAGGTCAGTAACATGATTGGGTATAAAAAGTGTATCTTAGAGAGGCAGAGTCTCTCAGAAATAAAGATGGGCAGAGGTTCACCAATCTGCGAAAAACCGCATCTACAAATTGAGGAACAATTTCAGAACAATGTTCCTCAATGTAAAATTGCAAAGAATTTGAATATCTCACCATCTACAGTACGTAATATCATCAAAAGATTTTGAGAATCTGGAAAAATCTCGGTGCGCAAGGGACAAGGGTGAAAATCAATATTGCATGCCCGTGATCTCCGGGCCCTCAGACGGCACTGCATTAAAAACAGGCATGATTCTGTAATGGAAATCACTGCATGGGCTCAGAAACACATCCAGAACCCACTGTCTGTGAACACAGCTCGCCGTGCCATCCACAAATGCTGGTTAAAGCTCTATCATGCAAAGAAGCTATATGTGAACATGATCCAGAAACGCTGCAGTCTTCTCTGGGCCAAAGCTCATTTAAAATGGACTGAGGCAAAGTGGAAAACTGTTCTGTGGTCCGACGAACCTAAACTTGAAATTCTTTTTGGAAAATGGCCTCTGGACTAAAAAAAGAAAGGGACCATATGGCTTATCAGAGCTCAGTTCAAAAGCCTGCATCTCTGATTGCATGGGGGTGCATTAGTGCCTATGGGAGAGGTAGCTTGCACATTTGGAAAGACACCATCAATGCTGAAAAGTAGTTGCAATCAAAATTATTCAACCCCCATTGCAAATCAGGTTTGTCAAAATTTACAGACTTTCAGCTGTTTGCAATGAACAAATTAAACAAAAGCAATTGAAATAGCTCAACACAACAAATGCACCAAGTGGTTTCCCCAAATTCAACTGAAAATGCAACTTATAATGACTTCTCCAGTCTCAAAATTATTCAAGGGCTTCATTAGTTGCTTGATCTGGAACACATGAAATACCTCAACTGGCTATGGGCAGAAAATACATGAAATACTTGGACAGAGCAGAAAAAGGAAGCCATCACGGGCTGCAACCAGATTTCTGAGAAGGCAGGTTGTAGAAAACTCTCAAGTGACTGCAAAAGACCTGCAGCAAAACTTGGTGGCAACAGGAACTGAGGTTTCAGTGAGCACAGTATGGTGTGTACTAAACGCAGAAGGTTTCCATGCCAGAACTCCAAGACGTATGCCACTACTGACCCAAAAGCACAAGAAAAGTCAGCTCAAAATCATATAAATAAGCCACAGAAGTTTTGGGATTCTGTTCTGTGGAGCGATGAAACAAAACTGGAACCTTTCGGCACGATGGATCAGTAGTATGTCTGGAGAAAAAAAAAAAGATCACTCTGTCCACAGTCAAGTATGGTGATGGCTCGGTGATGCTATAGGGCTGTTTTGCATCCTCTGGCACTGGAAACCTGCAGTGTGTGGAAGGCAAGATAGATTAATTGAAGTATCAGGAAATCCTAGGAGAAAACTTCATGCCATCTTTGAGGAAGCTGAAGCTTGGGCATCTTTGGACCTTCCAACAGGACAATGATCCCAAGCATACCTCAAATTCCACCGAGGCTTGGTTGCAGAAGTAGTCCTGGAAGATTCTACAGGGCCATCACAGTCACCTGACTTGAACCCCATAGAAAATCTCTGGTGGGATTTGAAGAAGGTGGTTGCAGCACACAAACCCAAAAATATTACTGAACTGGAGGCCACTGCTCATGAGGAATGGGCTAAGATTCCTCAGGAACGCTGCCAGAAGCTGGTGTCTGACTATGCATCTCATTTGCAGCAGGTCATAATAGCAAACGGGTGCTCTACTAAGTTCTAAAGATGCTTGCCATGAAGGAGTTCAATAATTTTGAAACTGGAGAAGTCATTATAAGTTGCATTTTCAGTTGAATTTGGGGAAACCACTTGAAGCATTTGTTGTGTTGAACTATTTCAATTGCTTTTGTTTGATTTGTTCATTGTAAACAGCGTAAAGTCTGTAAATAAACCTGATTTGCAATGGGGTTGAATAATTTTGATTGAAACTGTGTACAGGTTTTAGAGCAACATATGCTTCCATCCAGACGTCTTTTTCAGGGAAGGCCTTGCATATTTCAGCAAGACAATGCTAAACCACATACTGCATCAATTACAACAAGATGGCTTCGTAGTAGAAGTGTCCGGGTGCTTAACTGGCCTGCTTGCAGTCCAAACCTTTAAGCAGTTGAAAACATTTGGCGCATCATGAAACGAAAAATACGACAAGGAAGACCCAGGACTGTTGAGCAGCTAGAATCCCAGACATGAATGGGACAACATTCCTCTCCCAAAACTCCAGCAACCGGTCTCCTCAGTTCCCAAACGTATATGGACTGTTGTTAAAAGAAGAGGGGATGCGACACAGTGGAAAACATGACCCTGTCCACATGTTGCTGCCATCAAATTCAAAATTACCTTATTTTTTCCCCTTAAAATGGTACATTTCCTCAGTTTAAACATTTGATGTTTCCCATGTTCTATTGTGAATAAAATATGGGTTTATGGGACTTGCAAATCATTGCATTCTGTTTTTTTTTTTTTTTTTAATTTTACACAGCATCCCAACTTTTTTGGAACTGGGGCTGTAAGAAAAGCACACAGACAACATTTTTTTTAAAAATTCAAAACTAAAATTAATTTAAGTACAGGTAGGTCTTTAGTCATTGTTTGAAGACTGCTACAGATTCAGCTGTTCAGACATCTAGGGGAAGTGCATTCCACCAGCTAGGTGCCAGAACAGAGAAGAGTTTGGTTCGTGCTTTCCTTGTACCCTGAGGGACCAGTCAGGTAGTGCTAGAAGATCGGAGGGATCTGTAATCTACCTGAGGGAAGACGTGAGCAAAAAGAGAAGTCGTCTTTGACAATTGTAACTTAATATTGATAAACAGATGAAAATATTTTACATTGTAACTTTTAGTGTGTGTAGACCCCAGACCTCATTATTATTATACTCTTTATTGCACAGAAACCTTGAATGACCAATAATGTCTCAAGCACCACCACCCACCAATAATTCTATAAATTCTATTTAATATGAAAAATATGCATGTTAATTTATGTTGGAATAGACCTATATAACTTACTTTCTTCTGTGGAACCCAACGTGTTATTCTGAAGATTAGTACTGCCACTCCTTCCCATGTAATTTCAGGGAGCTTTGAAGCTTCAAAAGGATGCAAATGTGCCATAAAAGTTTTATACAAAGAAAAAAAATTCTATCAGTGTATTGCAACTTAAAATCCATTCTGTTTCTGCCCAAGTAAAATTTTCCTGATAAATCATTATCTGATAAGGTAGATTACAGTAGATGTGTCTGGAGAAAAAAAAATGCTTTCCTCTTCACTGAACGTTATCATTTACTTAATTTGAATTATTTAAAACAAGAAGGCTGACTGTAACGCCAGCTGAAGCAAAAATACCCTGTGCATCCCCTCCAATCATATGCCTTGCCCCCTCGCTGTGCTCCTCTTCCCTTCACTTTTCCCTGTGGAAACCTCGTCTTGCAGTCAGACAATAATTCTTATTACAACATTGTAACTATCAGTGCTTGAAGTGGGGGAAAAAAAGTGCCAGTACTCCCCTTATTCACATGTTGGCATGAGTATCGGCCGGTATTGGCTAATCATTAAGAATTACATTAGAAATTTATCATTTCTAAATAAAAACATTTACTGTAGAAATGTATAAATTTCTACTAAGAGATATCGCTGAGGTTCAAAACAAATTTATTTACTCAAAGGGACAACCATTTGCCGACTATTCATTTTATAATATAGAATAATATAATTTAATAATGTAATATCTGCATTTTACTGTAATAATATAATGTAATATCTGTGTGATACTATATACTATTATTATTATTATTATATTGTGTGTGTGTGTTAATCGGAAATTTGTTGAATGAAAATTCCTTATTCAGAAAATCCACTGAAAGGAGATATACGCGCATGTTCAGTTTCCAAACAGATGCTTAGCTGTAGTCCAAGTATTTAGGAATGGCAACTCAGGCATACTTACAACAACCATGTATACCGGTGTATTCCAATGTCAGTACATATAAACACCGTATTCGGAATATGGCTGCAACCCGAATATAGACCTTAAATGGAATTTGATGTGCATGTAAACATAGTCATTGTCTGACTCATGCATTCTCTTTGTGCCCTTTTGGAGCCAGGCCAACATTATTGGCATTAACATTACTTAGCATTAATTGTTACGTTACTTAGACTAGCATTAATTGTTACGTTACATAATGATAGACTAGCTTTAACATTATTTATCCTGAGACGCAAGATAAAGTCACGGTATGCCAAATAGTAAAATGTAGAAGTGCTGGTACTGTGTGAGTACCGGCCCACTTCGAGCACTGGTAACTACCAGGCTAACGCTTATCGCTGTGTTAATGAGTAGTACGTAACCTTTTCCAGCGTGATGAGCATCAACAACTCTTTTTCTGAGGTCCTCAAAAATCTCCTTTGTTTATGCCATGATACACTTCCACAAACGTGTTGTGAAGATCAGACTTTAATAGATCCCTGTTCTTTAAATAAAATAAGGCCCTCAGTTACACCTGATTGTCACCCCATTGGTTGAAATCACCTGACTCTAATTTCAGCTTCAAATTAAACTGCTAATCCTAGAGGTTCACATACTTTTGCCACTCACAGATATGTAATATTGGATCATTTTCCTCAATAAATAAATGACCAAGTATATGTCTCATTTGTTTAATTGGGTTCTATTTATCTACTTGAAGGAAATATGATCTTTTAGTCATATTTATGCAGAAATATAGAAAATTCATGGTTCAAAAGGGTTCACAAACTTTCAAGCACCACTGTGTGTATATACATACACGCACACAAGACGAGGCTGAATGTGGTTTCTTTACCGTTCCACCTTGAATGATGTTGCGGATATTGTGTCTAAATCAGGCCTTTGATACCACTTGAACCAAGATTTTTATTTTATTTTTTTAACTGGGAAAGTTTTGTTTGTTTGTTTGAACTATTTTCAACCTTAAAGTACCATTCTATGCACAGCACTTTGGTAAACTTTTGTTGCTTTAAATGTGCTTTATAAGTAAAATCTAATTTACTTACTACATGATTTATATTGAGAAATCTAGACATTTTACACATCAATGCACAGACCCGTGTTAAAACGTGTCGAGCCACGTTTGACCATACCTAAACAGGCCACATAGAGCGTTCAGCATAACAATATGCACCGGTATAACCATAATAAAATATTTTGAGCTAGTGGTATTACTTCACGCTAAGCTAGTTACTAAATTGATTAGCCTGCGCTTTCTAGAAACTATATAAACATTTAGATTCACTATAATATACCTAATGGTATTAATTCGAAACACAGGGTACATACCTCTAAGCTGACCAGCCCAACAGATAAGATTAAACCCGGCGTTTATTAGAAACGTTTGAATAACAGACGCAGCACGCCAACATCTCAATGCTCCATGTGTACGCAGCCTCTGACGTAAGGTCAACGTTGAACTTCCGGTCTTGTGATAGCTTCCAGACAGGCAAAAAATATTCAAGCAAAACAACGCCACCACTCGGATTTCACGTGTACTAGCTAAACAACATAAACGTAAACTAGTTTGAATTCGTAATGCAGGATCGTATTGCCATTTTAATATCGTTTCCGTTTCTGTTGGGTTTTTGTCATTTTAATTTCTGATTGTCTTCTCGGGTTGCCTTTGATCAAATGCATTTTATAAAAAAAATAAAACACTGCATCAAAATGATCTAGTAATTTATTAACTATGATCAAGTAATTAATTAGATAAGTGCTTTGGATAAGTTGATGTGGTCAAGCTGATCTATGACTCGTACCCTCCTGCTGCTTATCTATCGGTGTACTGTCAACACAATATATTTTTGCATGGGTTTTAAACAAACAAATAAATAAATAACAGTCACAGTACCCGCCCTCTACACAAATGACTAGTCATATAAAACACCCATAGATGTGGTTGCAGTAAATATAGTAGAGGTATGCTAACTTGTAAAAAACAACAACATTATTGTTGTTGTTGTTGTTATCATCATCATCATCATCTAGATAACTAAGATAACACAATGACAAATTCAAGACAGACAGATAGAGACATACAGGCAGAATGAAAATAAAACATTTAAAATTTCATTCACCCTTTACATTGAAATAAAACAGTTCATTTTGCTGCAGTAAATTTAGTAATAGTGCAGTAGATGACATACGTTCTGCAAAATGATGCGGAGTTAATTCATTATGAAACCTAAGAAAGTATGCTTCTGAATTGACCTTAAACAGCCAAAGGTGAAAAAAATTGGAAATGTATTTAATGGACTGAGTGTGCAAGCATTGGTTCCTTTTTGAAAATAAAAGATGTCATATGAAATTACTTATTGTATGATTATTTCCACTTAACCACACTAACTCCAAAAGGTGTTGTCATGCTATCTTTTGCACATTTTTAGATGCTTTTAAAAACTGTATTGGGTGATTAATAGCAAGTAATTTAAATCCACAATAAATTTTGTAAACTGTAATTGTTATTATGCTAAAATTGATCTAAGAAGGTGGAGACTGTGCGTTTAGCAGGATGGCAGCCTTGAAAATGTTACATATCATATATCATTCAGTATATCATACTAGAGCGCTCCCTGCCACACTCTACATAAACCCACTGACTGAATGCTCCGTGTGGCGCACATAGGACTATAATACTATAGCTTACCCACCGCACACTGTCTACCAACACTGCTTCAATTTCAGCGTTGAAACACCGTGCAGTTTGTATTAGCCCGCCATTTAAAAGATTCATGACGTTTCACAAAAGACATCCAATGCGGTCATGTCTGTTATTGGAACAATGGAAAGTTTTTAGCTAATCAGAGTAACGTTCGGCTTGGCGGTAGCCAATAGGACACGAGCCCTACTGAGAGTAATGTTACAGAGCCGAGACCAGAGTGAGAAGACTGCGTATCGATATTACCTCCACACAGCCATTGCAGTACATTGAGAATCAGCAGCAGCCTTTGGTAAGTGTCATCTGTAGAAAGTACGGGTTAATAAAATGTATTAGGATAATGCAATAACACACAGTTGAATTGCAAACAGGCCTACGATGTCTGCATTTTATGTCTTTATGTTTTTATAAAGGATTTATAAAACAAAATACTCATGGTTTTATCATTTCAGTAAAATGAATATAACCCTACCTAGAGAAATTGTGTGGTAACAAAAAATTTATTTTGCAAATGTTAAATCATTAATGGTCATAATTTTACATGTATTGGATATTATTAATAGCTAACGTTTAACGGGCGACTGGGTGCAAACAAGCTGTATGGACTGTAATACTGGCAGCTAGCGAACTAGCAAATCAGTTAGCTAGCCGTTGCAGTGCATAGCAAGAGATGCATCGCATGTGAAAACATCTAGAGGGAAAAATAACAGAGGAAAAATATAATGTGTGTGTTTTTAATATAAGTTATGTATGCTTGTTCATACGGTAATTTTAGCAGCACTTAAACAAGGATTACAATTCCTCCAGATTTGCTCTTCACTGTGTAATGGCTGACTGTACTCGCTCAAGAAACAAGGCGAAGCCACATAGCCCGTGACAAGCGCAGTTCAGATCAACTTTTTCAAACCGTGTTTTCATAAGTTAATGACCATGAAGCGAGGTACATTTCACTGGAAAATAAAAATTCAATCTTTCATCGTTACAATTAATGTTTTTTATTAATTATCCGTGCATGGAATCGTTGTTTATTTCGCGGTTGAATTGAGGTGGGTATTACGGTCGCTCTGCCCCCTATTTCATGCAGTGTAATGGCTGAGCATTGACACAAAGAGAAGGAGCCATATTCTCAGTGTTAGTGCATGAAGACAAGCGGCCATTCCGAGCCTAGTGCAAACTCTACACAGTCCGCACATAGACTTACTACAGACCAAGTGTATTACTATACACCGGGACGAGTGCATAGGGTTTTCAGATGGAAAAAAAATGGTCAAGAACACTGATTGCTGCGATTTATTTGTCGAGTTAAAAAGCGAACAGGAAGGCGGGTGGAGACATTTTAGGAGTACTTTCTTTCATGAAGAAGCCTTTCTCACAAAATGGAAGGAGAAATATTGCCGTCGTTGTTGACCTCCTTTCCCTCAACAAGACGGCTTGTTCGCCATTGCTCTGTATGATTGCTTATGGGGGGGAAATCGTATTTCAATAGACAATATTTATTATTATTATTATTATTATTATTATTATTTTTTTTTTAAATTACGCTTTATACGATATTATAATATAATTAGAATTTAAATAAATTCTGAATTTGCTTTTACTTATTACTGATTTTGAACTTTATTACATTATTTTGTATTTTTAAAAAAAATTTTTTTTTAAAAAATATATATAAATACATCGCAGTAATCGAGATAGCATGTACCTAATCTTTTGCAAAGTCAAGGTATATGCATTTTAGGGAAAATACCTAAAATGTTGCCATCTGATCTACACAAACAATGAAGCATCCAGACTAAGTCTAACCTAATGGGAGTGCTAATGTTGAATTGGTTTGTGATGTTGAGCATCAATACTTTTTATTTATTTCAGGGATATCAGGAAGATGGGGAAAGACCCAGCAAAACCAAGAGGCAAAATGTCCTCTTATGCCTATTTTGTACAGACCTGTAGAGAGGAACATAAGAAGAAACACCCTGACACATCAGTCAACTTCTCAGAGTTCTCTAAAAAGTGCTCTGAGCGGTGGAAGGTATATAGTACTTTAGTGTAAATATGTAGTTATGTGTAATTCCTTTCTCCTGTCTTTATTGCCATCTATTCTTATTTGACTCAGACTATGTCAGCTAAGGAAAAGGGCAAGTTTGAAGAGATGGCCAGACTTGATAAGGCACGTTATGAGAGAGAGATGAAGAACTATGTTCCTCCCAGAGGTGAAAAGAAGAAGAGGTTTAAGGACCCCAATGCTCCCAAGAGACCCCCGTAAGAATCTTAAAGGTGTCCACTGTATAGCCTAGGTTAATGTTAGCAATGATATGCATAAGTGAGGTGTTTGGTTTTACAGTGTTTGACATGCAAAAAAAATCCCTCTTACTCTTAAGGTCAGCCTTTTTCATTTTCTGTGCGGAATATCGGCCCAAGGTGAAAGAGGAGACCCCAGGTCTGTCTATTGGAGATGTGGCCAAGAAGCTTGGAGAGATGTGGAACAAGACCTCTGCTGAAGAGAAGCAGCCTTATGAGAAGAAGGCAGCCAAGCTGAAGGAGAAATATGAGAAGGTATTTTTTTCCCCAAGTTAAAGAAATGTCTTCGGGTTAGTCTTTTTTTGAATTCATTAGAGCATAATAAACTTGTTAATTTTGAAAACGTTTACTGGTAAAGGGAAGTTAAGTATTAATCACTTTTTTATTTTTATTTTTATGAAAGGACATTGCTGCATATAGAAAGGGAAAAGTTGTAGGGGGCGCTGCCAAAGCCCCCACCAAGCCAGACAAAGCCGATGATGATGATGATGATGATGATGAGGATGAAGATGATGAGGATGATGATGATGATGATGATGATGAGTAAATTGGTTACAAAATAGAGCTTAGATTCTTGTTTATAAAAGCATTTAACCCCCTGTACACACTTAACTATGGCCATAAAATAGGCAAATGTGGAAAAGTGAAAAAGGTAAGACAGTGTATATGATATGTTTTTAAGCTGTACAGTCCCCCCTTTTGTATAGTAACACTACAAAAGTGTAATGTGTTTGTCTCTCCTCCTATCCACTCCTATTTCACAAAACTTAATTTCTTCCCCTTCTTTTTATTTTTTTGGGTAATGGTAGTCCCTAAAGCCACAATTGTCCCCAGTTACAGTCTAGCGGGGGTGGTTGGTGGGTTTGAATTTAAAAAAAAAAATTAGCTTGGAATTGGACATTTAGGTTGTGCATCACACAACCTAGTTTAATGTGAGGTTGTAGTTCATATCTTTTAATGTTTTATTTTATTTCACATCACTATTAGTAAAATGTCGTATCAGTTATTTTACTGTACTTTGAATACCACTGTAATTGCCACAATGACTAAAAGAAGAGAGAAAATGCAATTGTTACATTGACATTCTGGTATGCTTCTGACATCAATAATTTAAAAAAAAATTTTTTTTTTAAATAAAAATGTTTTCAGTTTTCTACATTGCAATAAAATTGGGCTGGGCACTTGAGAATAAAATTGAATTTAGTTTTTTTGTATGTGCGTGTGTGTTGTATGTTACTGTCAAGTAGAATTTTATTCTTAATTTTTTTTTGTATCCCAATTATCAACTACCTGCTTGCTGTTAATGTAGGAAATAAAAGTATATACTGCCATCTAGTGATACTAAATTGTCACAGTATGTGTTTCACTGGACAGCCTTATTTCCTCAAGTGAAAATTTACATGTTCTTGTAGTTCTGTCAAGCAATGGGCATGTCTATAAATATATACGTTTGAAAGCATATTTAACCATTTAGTCAGGGTTGAGCGTTTAATTTTTTTTGTTGAAAAAATGAGCAAAGTGGTCAGTCCCACATTAGCACATAGTCTGGATAGAGTCCAGCTCACTGTGCATAGAGTTTGTAAAATGCTACATATCTTAATCCTCATCTTCTGTTTGGGGTCTGGGAGACTGAACCATCTTTAACAATTCAATAGCACCTAACACTGTTTTATTTACTTTATTCTAAATGACTTTTCCTAATGTACCTGTTTATGAACATGGTCTAAACTAGACGTGTTTTTAGAAATCTTTGGTAAGAATCAAACATGAATTCTTTCAGATCTATTTTTGTTCATTGTTATGTATCCCATATACAATAAAAACCTTGTGTACTAATATTTTATAATTAGGGTGAATTCAGATATATTGGGACAGGTTTTGAATTTCCACATTTTTTTAAGCTTTCTTGTCATTAATAAAACAAAACACATCACCTGAAATGTTTCTGGAATATTTTCATGGCTGTTATTAAATCTGAGTGAAATCCACTTTTAATGACATTTGGAATTTGGGGCACACATTATCATTGGTTTAGACATTTACTTTCATCCTCAATGACACATTTAATAACATTTATTTGCAGCACAATTATTCATGCCATCAATAAATAAAATTTCAATAACAGGATTTTAAAAATCTCCAAATTCATCAACATATTTTAATATTATAATCTACAACTGAATAAATAAAAAATAATACATAAGATATTGGCATAACATTATGTAATTCAGTAACAGGATAACCAAAAAAAAAAAAAAAAAAAAGGTTATAACAAATTGATAGTCTTATAAAAATAATTCTCATTCCTCATTTTTGAGGTCAACATACAGTTGTTATAGGATACCACATGAACTGTCATATTATATCTATCAAGCAGTTCCACTGCAAGGGATTAATAATACTAGTTATGCATGTAACTGTGGTTCTGTGAACGCCTTCTAACTGCCATGGGTGGTGTTTAACATCTGGAGAACATCTTGAGTGCATACACACGACCACGACCGTACCACAAAGCCCCCAGTGAGACATCATCCTTAGTGATGTGGTATGCTGCATTGGCGGCCACATAGTCTTTTAATGGAGATGGACACTTTCCACCATCTAACAGTCCTTGAAGAAAGGCTAGTGCTTTTGGCACTTAACTGTGTACTGGGTCCATATGATGAATTGCAGATCATTCATGGAACAGTTTCCAGTGTACAAGGAGTGTGTCCTGGGGGGACTTGCCTTCAAGAGTATCTCTTGAACTGCAGAGGCAGAGTCTTCAGCTGGTGCTTCATTGACCTACAGGCCAAACCTACAGGATCAGGTAACCTGGCTCAGGGTGCCAAATCATTCTGTTCAATTGGGACAACAGATCTGATCAAGGAAAAAGCTGCCAAGACATTCTATCCACCAGTGAAATCATCAGTGAAACCAAAGCCTTGCAGGCCACTTTGGGGCCACAAGCAAGACTCTGGTCTGATTGCTGAACTCTGTGCAATTTTACCACAATCAGTGATAAAGGTGGAAACATGAACAGTAGGCCGTGAGGTCAATCATTGGGTAGTGTGTCCTGATTAGGGTTGTGCAATATTGACAAAAAAAAAAGATATTGATATTTTCTGGGATTTTGTTGATAACATTAAGTAGACAATATTTTGCATCCTTCAAAAATGTGTTTCTAAAAAATATTATATTGTACTAGCTCGCTCTTGTTAATAGTATTAATTGCTGCTTACTAATGATATTAATGGAAACAACATATTTAAGGAAAATAGGTCTTATTTATTTAGCTACTTAAAACTGAAGTATTCAGGTAAAACAATACAAAAACCACCAGCGTTTATGTCATCATCTGTTGCTTTTCTTGTCGTAAGGCGCTTTTCTTGTCTTAAGGCACTTTTTTGCAGAAAGATTCCGCTAAAGTTTGCTGAGTGTGTTTTTGTGGTGGTACCTTGGCTGATTTAGACGTGTCGTGGACAGCTGACTCCCGAAGCTTCTCATATTCTTCACGCAGATTGCCATCTCTCGAGCAACATCTGTCTTTCAAAGCAAAACTACCTGCATGCGAGTGAGGATGAACCACGTCAATTAAATCTAACGGCGTAGATCACTCATCTTTAATTTCAGTCATGCATTTTTAGGCAGCCAACTTAACTTGCACACTGCATTCTAGGCTACATCTCAATGCTATCCTAGTAGACTACCTCACGCAGAGAATGCCTGGACACTCAAGGCATTTTTTTTTGTTTGTTTGTTTTTTGTTTTTTGCAAAATGAGTGGCATACTCAATAATCTCAACTCGCACATTATTAAAACAACAATTAATAAATTGTAGAGGATATATATTGCACACCCCTAGTCCTGACCTAACAGACTGTCCTGCTCCACAAGTGAGAACCACAGTCAAAAATAAGTTGCTCTGGCATAGATGAAGTCTGCCTGTGCCCTACCAAAAAAATTTCCCAGCCCTGGGACATCACTTAGTGTATGTGCTGCCTCAACTGCAGAAATGCAGAAACCCACCCACTGCAGAAATGTGCTGTCTCGGTATTTCAGTCATTCACAGTGAGGCTAACCATGTGTAGGCCCACTTGAGTAGCTTCCAAAGTGACCACCATCCAGCCTCGTGCCATGATTGGCAGACTGACGTATCTAACCAACATTGGGCAACATTGTCCGAATGGACCAACAGGTGGCCTTGTCTCAAAACTGGTAAGAAAAAAATTTGAGGGGCTTTTTGAAGATAAAGCATGTTTCTCCAGAGATTTAGGTCTTATGTCCTTCTCAGTGAGACTAGGATGCATTTCTGGTCTGTGGTATTTCGGGTTTAGCCACAGACTGATGACCCACTGAAATTTCCTTAACTCCAATAGCCCTAGGGGGATTAGTCTAAACTACAGGGTCCTAAACCACACATAACAACCTGCTCAAATTTGTTTTAAGAGTGTAATAATGTTCACCACATGCTGGAATGACAGTCCAACTTCATGATAGTCTGTGTTTTCGAATCTTTTGCCTGGAGTTTCTTGCCTGTATCGGCATTTAAACTATACCATTTTCATCAGTAATTTTCAATATTGTTTTCATTTGTTGTATTTTTCACTTTCCCCTTCTGCCGCATTTTCATTTTCTTGAAGGTTTTTTTTTAAGAAAGCAAACAGAGGCCATCCATGTCAGTTCTTTCTAAAATATTCTCAACAAATCTTTGACTAAGGTACATTTAACACTGAACATATACAAATATTCAGCTTGTTCAGTGTGTTGAGTGCAGGATGTTCAGTCCATGTTTTCCCATGTTACAACACCGAGGTGAGCCTAGGGGAGACGCAGAGTCATTAATGGGTGGTTTACCAGTGTGAACAGGAGACTGGCCAGCTGGGCTTGTAAACACCAACCTACAAACAAAAGCAAAACCAAAAATATCTAACTACACTAGTCTTCCCTCATGAACATAAATATATACATATTTATACCCATAAATACATGGGTCGGCACTTGCCCCTTTCCTAGGGTGTTTAGACAGTTAGTTTTACTATGTGTTGTGCAATATGTGAGTGCGCTCTTGCTTGCCTGTCCAAGCCCCGTCAAACTGTAAAACAGCGCACACAAGGCGGCAACTGTAGAAGTATCACAAACATGAATCACAAAAGTGAATCAGAACACGAAACCATTGATCAGCTGCTCTCAAAACAAAACACTCAAAACTCGTCTGCATTGGCGCCACACTCACTCTCTTTTATCTCTGTCCTCCTCCTCATGACCGTGATTGGATGAGACAGAGATGTACGATTTCATGAACAATCTGCAATGTCCAAAAGACTTTATATACACAAACAAAATTAGGAATATGTGCTGTAGCATGTAACACACCCCCCTCAAAAAGGACTAGCCCAATAGAACATTTTAAACTCTAGAAAGAGCATCAGCTATTTTGTTTTCAACACTTTTCTTGTGTTTTACCTCTATGTTATATTCCTGTATTACTAGAAACCACCTCATGAGCCTTTGGTTTTGTTTATACATCCTCGATAAAAACACAAGAGGATTGTGGTCTGTATAAAGAACTACAGGTAACGGAATTGCGCCTACATACACCTCAAAGTGTTGCACAGCTAGAAGTAAAGCCAACGCTTCTCTCTCTATTGTAGAGTACTTTGTTTGGTATTTGTTGAGCTTTCGTAAGTAGTAGCATACTGGATGATCTATTTGGCTCCGCTCTTTTTCATTCTTGTGGGTGATTGTATTTGGAGTTATATGGTTGTTTTGTATTGTGTTTTTTTGGTTGCTTTCTGTGTTTTATTGTTAAGTTGTCATCAACTAACTCAATCTCGGTAGTAATCTAGTGCCCATGGTCAGTTGCCTTTCAAGGTTGTGGATGGTGTGTTAGAGTGGGCCATAGTTGTGCCTCTAAATACCGTTTGAGTGCCACCAGGATTGAGGGTTTTTGTTTCTTTTTTTTTTTTTTCTATCAAATGACATTTTATCCTGTCTAAGTGTTTTGGGGTATTTCTTTCTGATTTTGGAAATGGTCATTATTGTGTCCTGGTGTCAATTAATTGTTTGTTGTTTGTTAAACTGTGTGTGTGTGTGTGTGTGTGTTCCCAGGTGCTGCAGGCCCAAGAGTAAACGGGCTAGCTGTCTTGTGTGGTGGTGGTTTTCCCTGCATGGAGTGCTGTGCGCAATAGATTTAAATGGAAGTGTGTGGTGTGAGGTATTGTGCATGTGTGAGTAATTTATTTATCTATGCCCTGGCCTAACCCGTTCTACTATTGGTAAGCCTGTGCCCTGGGATTTTCAGTAGGTGTATAGGCTATTGTTACTTTGAAGCAGTGCCCTGATTCTTGTCACTGCCAATTGCGGGTATGTTTATGGTCCTGTTATGAGACGGATATGAACAGTGTGCATTTTATTCTATTTTAACTATTGATTGTTGCGTAATAAAGATGTTTGTTATATATTCACGTCTCATGGTCCCTTTTTGAGAGTTTGAATCTGGGTCCTTTGGACATTTCCCTGGTATGTACACCAGGGTGGCATAGTCAGATTTTGTTATTTTTGTTGATTGTACTTTTTTCATCCTAAATTAACACACAATGCCACATTCTTGGCATAGTCGGCAGGGCTCTCAATATTTGGGGCAGAGATGTGGATGTATATATTTGGTATTTGTATTTTGTAAATTGTTGTTTCTGGTTTCAGGAGCAAAACAGCAGCATTGTCAGTAGGCCAGGAATGTCTTTTTGGTGGGTTCCCTTTTTGGGTAAGGTCCCTCGTGCCGTGGTATTTGTGGTAAGTTCTATCGTGTTTTGTGATAAGGGAAGACGAATTGCAGGAACTGAGGGATCTTGTAGCCCAGTTAAGGGAAGATAATGCAAAATTATGCCAAGCCAAGGCCCTGGCTAGTTTGCCAGGTCCTAGTAGTGGTTCTTCCAGTGCATCTTGTCCATCACCCATTGCTTCTCAGCCCGTTGATACTGGTGCTGCATTGCAGGAATGATATGTTTTTATACCCTGGGATAGAAAGTGTCCAGAATTTAATGGTAGGTCCGGTATAGGGATAAATGAGTGGGTTGAGGAGGCTCAGGCTTGTATGCGGACCCGCATTTGTCTGTTGCGGACCAATCTTTCATGGGAGGAGATATGATAGATACGATATCGGAGGAGATACGATATCGGCCAGGCAGGGAACGGGAGGACCCCGATCAGATTGATGCAGTGGATTTGTCTCTTGTGCCTAGGAAAGAACAGGGTAAGGTTCGGGCCCTCCTCAGTAAATATCAATCTGTCTTCTCTGCCTTTGAAGGGATTTGGGGTGTACAGACCTCGTTTTGCATGACATCCCGCTCTTGGATGACATTCTGGTTCGACAACAGTATCGTTGAATACTTCCATCCGAATATGAAGTGGTAAGGGTACATATCAACCAGTTGTTGGAAGCACAGGTAATATGGGAGAGTTGCAGTCCATATGCCTCTCCGATTGTGCTGGTTAAAAAGAAGGACGGTAGCCTACACTTGTATGTGGACTACTGTCAATTAAAGTCCAAAACTAGGAAGGACTGCACTGCAGGTGCCTGGTGGTTTTCCACCATGGATTTAGCCAGCAGGTATAATCAAGTTCCCGTCTCCGAGGGGATAGGCCAAAGACAACTTTTTGTACTCCTTTTGGCTTATTCGAGTGGAATCGTATGCCATTTGGGCTTTGTAATGCTCCCAGTATGTTCCAGTGGCTAATGGAATGGTTATTTGGTGATCAGCAGTGCCAATCACTACTTTTGTACTTGGATGACATTGTTGTGTTTTCATCCTCTATAGAGCAACATCTGGAGAGATTGGAGGTTGTTTTGAGTCGGTTGGAGCGGGAGGGTCTTACGGCTAAGATGGAAAAATGTGCATTCTTTCAGACTGAGGTGAAGTATTTGGGCCATGTTATATCAGCAAAGTGTGTGGTAACAGATCCTGGTAAAATTGAGTCTGTGGCCCATTGGCACCGCCCATCTTATGTGATGGAGTTACGTTCTTTTATTGGCTTTGCTAGTTACTATAGGCATTTTGTGGAGGTGTTTTCTAAATTTGCAGCCCCTCTGCATAGGCTGGTGGCTGAATTTTCAAGTGATAAGTCCAAGATTAAGAAATGAGTGGGGTTGAGTTTCGGTAGTGCCTGGAGTGAGCAGTGTCAGGTGAGTTTTGAGGAATTAAGGGGAAAACTCACCACCACCCCAGTACTTGCATACGCTGATTTCTCGCAGCTTTTTATCCTAGAGGTTGACGCCAGTCACGGGGGATTGGGAGCAGTCCTTTTCCAGCAACAAGGAGGTAAGGTGAGACCCATTGTCTATGCGAGTTGCAGTCTCAGGCCCACTGAGTGGAATATGTCTAATTACAGCTCTATGAAGCTGGAATTCTTGGCGCTCAAGTGGGCCATGACCGAGAAGTTTAGAGTGTACCTGTTGGGCCATAAGTGTGTGGTTTTTACTGATAATAACCCTCTTAGCCATCTGACATCTGCGAAACTTGGTGCCACAGAACAGCGTTGGGCTGCTCAGCTGGCTGCTTTTGATTTTAAGATCTGTCTGGGAGAAGTAATAAGAATGCCAACGCTCTCTCCCAGCAGAATCCACCTGAGCAGAGTGTAGTGGGAGGTGTAGTGCCATGGATGATCGTGTATGGCTCATTGCGCCATGCTGTGGCAATAGCACCTACAGTTGAGGTGTGACCAACATGTGGTTACTTGCCTAGTTCTTCAACTGCTGATCTGGGTTTATTGCAGGGAGCAGATCCTGCTATTTCGGAGGTTCTGCCATTTTGGAGGCAGAAGGCACGCCCTGGGTGGGAGGCACGTCAACGGATGTCTACTCCGGCTTTGACATTGTTTCGGCAGTGGGATCGTTTAGTGGAGAGGGACGGAGTGCTCTATCGCAGAGTCCTTTCTCCCAATGGGGGGAGGAGATCTTGCAGTTACTTTTGCCCATTGCCCTGAGGTCTGAAGTTCTGATGCAGTTGCATCAGCAACATGTTATTGGCCAGACTTGTCATCAGATGTTGCTCGGTGTTTTGAAGAATGTGAGAGACGTCGGTCTGATAAGGATGCCCAGCCATTAGTTCAAAGCTTCATGGATCATCTGTTGCGATGTATTGGTCATCAAAGCGACGTATTGGCGCAAGGTAAAACATGACTTGCAAGTCAAGGATACACCCCTGGTGGAGGGCCAGTTAGTGTATCTTTGTGAGTATGGCGTGACAGGGCACCATAAGGTTCATGACCTGTGGAACCCAGTGGTGTATCAGGGTGCCTCGAGCAGGGGGTGCAGTTTATAGCATAGCACCAGCGGATGACCTAAGTAAAATAAAGAGTGTACATGGTTCATTGCTTAAGAGTCGTGCCCAGAGGGATTTGTCTGGCCAGGTTCTCATCAGCATCTATAGTGATCCCTTGGAAGACGGGTCATTGCAGGAAGATGAAGAGGAGTTAGACTTGGTTGGTGTAGTGCTGGAGAGTTCAATTTCAGTTTATTTGTATAGCGCTGTTAACAATGGACATTGTCCCAAAGCAGCTTTACAGAAGTATATAAATTCAGGACATAGATTTTAAATTTATGAATTTATCCCCAATGAGCAAGCCAGCAGCGACGGTGGCAAGGAAAAACTCCCTGAGATGATATAAGGAAGAAACCTTGAGAGGAACCAGACTCAAAAGGGAACCCATCCTCATCTGGGTAACACCGGATAGTGCAATTATAAATAAATAAATCCCTTCTATAAATGTATCAGTACAACACGGTCAGATAGCAGTTGTGAGACCATGAAAAATTTATTACAGTTTTTATATGAAGTCTGTTTTGTTGAACTTCACCACTGTAATCTCAATGATCTTTAGGCTGCACCGTGTGGGGCCATCCTCAGCAGCATCATGTGACTTCAATTGATGAGGTCTCCAACCAGAAGTAGGGCATCAGAATGGATCGGGCAGGTCCAGAGAGCAGAAGGGGTTGGGATCACTGGCATCTCAGGAGTATCATGTGAAGCTCGACAGAAGGGGAGGGAGAGAGAGCGAGAGAGCGAGCGAGAGAGAGAGAGAGAGAGAGAGAGAGGGGGGGGGGGGGGGGGAAGAGTGAGAGAGAGACATCATTAGGTATGCTTACTGTCCCGTAATGGTTAAGGACAATGTACTTTGCGTAAGTGAAAGCAGGTACTCTGGCAAGACTAGCTTATGACAGGATAACTAAAAGGGAGAGCCAGAGGGTAACACAGACATGAGGGCTCCCTGGGACAAGGCGGCCAGCCACCCCACCACCAACAAACTTTGGTGGACGCCTGAAGGTGAGGGGGTGACAGCATCCAGACATCCCAGTTCACCACAACACACTATGCCCATGAGACCTCTAGATCTGCTCCTTTACCTAAGGAAAAAAACTATTCACGAAAGGCTTGATTAAACAAATATTTTTTCAGCCTGTACTTAAACACTGAGACTGTGTCTGAGTCCCGAATACTAATTGGAAGGCTGTTCCATAACTGTGGGGCTTTGTAAGAGAAAGCGCTTCCCCCTGCTGTAGCCTTCAGTATTCGAGGTACTGACAAATAGCCTGCGCCTTTTGATCGAAGTAGACGTGGCGGATCATAAAAGACCAAAAGTTCACTTAGGTACTGTGGCGCGAAGCCATTTAGCGCTTTATAAGTCAATAGTAGTATTTTATAATCAATGCGGAATTTCACTGGGAGCCAATGCAGTGTGGATAAGATAGGGGTGATGTGGTCATATCTTCTAGTTCTAGTAAGGACTCTTGCAGCTGCATTCTGGACTAACTGGAGTTTGTTTATGCTCCTACTGGATCATCCAGACAGTAAGGCATTACAATAATCCAACCTAGAGGTGACGAAAGCATGGACTAATTTTTCTGCATCATGTAGTGACAACATATTTCTTATCTTAGCAATATTTCTGAGGTGAAAGAAGGCTATCCTAGTAATATTACCTACATGGGCGTCAAAGGAAAGACTGGAGTCAATAATCACATCAAGGTCTTTTACTGCTGCACATGATGAAACAGAAAGGCCATCCAGAGTTACTATGTAATCAGAAAACTTACTTCTAGCTGCATGTGGTCCTAGTACAAGTACTTCTGTCTTGTCAGAATTTAGTAAGAGGAAGTTAATGAGCATCCACTGTCTAATGTTATTTACACATTCCTTGACATTATTAAACTGGTGTCTGTCATCTGGCTTTGCTGAAACATACAACTGTGTGTCATCAGCATAACAGTGTAAGCTAATTCCATGTTTACAGATAATTTGACCCAGAAGTAACATATATAAAGAAAAGAGCAGTGGGCCTAAAACAGAACCTTGCGGAACACCAAACTTTACCTCAGTATGCACAAAGAATTCACCATTTACATCTACGAAGTGATAACGATCAGTCAAATAAGACCTGACCCAGGAGAGGGCCGTTCCCTTAATGCCAACAACGTTTTCTAGTCTACCAAGGAGAATAGTATGATCAATTGTATCAAAAGCTGCACTAAGGTCAAGCAACAAAAGCATGGAGACACAACCCTGATCAGACGCCATCAGTAAGTCATTTACCACTTTAACCAGTGCTGTCTCAGTGCTATGATGAGGCCTAAATCCTGACTGATATATTTCATGAATGTTATTCCTATTTAGGTACGAGCATAGCTGCTTTGCTACAACCTTTTCTAAGATCTTGGAGATAAAGGGGAGATTTGATACTGGCCTATAGCTGGACAATTGACAGGGGTCGAGGTCAGGTTTTTTAATCAGGAGTTTGATAACTGCTAATTTAAATGATTTAGGTACATAGCCAGTACTAAGGGAAGAGTTGATTATTTTTTAGAAGGGGTTTGATTATTTCTGGAGTAATCTGTTTGAAGAAACATGTAGGTAGGTGATCTAGTATACAAGTTGATGATTTTGAAGAAGAAATTAATGAAATTAGTTTGGTCTCTCTAAGTGGAGTAAAGCACTCTAATCGTTGATCTGATATTGCTATATTATTATCTACAGGGTTAGTAAGACTGTTTGGTTTTAAATTAATAGTCTGAATTTCTTGTCTAATATTTTCAATTTTGCCAATAAAAAAACTCATGAAATCATCGCTGCTATATAATGATTGTGTGCCTGTTTCTGTGGCGGTTTTATTCCTAGTTAATTTTGCTATAGTATTAAATAAGAATCTAGGATTATTTTTGTTATCTTCAATTAAGGTAGAGAGATAGGCTGATCTAGCAGCACTAAGAAATTTCCTGTAGTTCAGGAGGCTCTCCTTCCATGCTGTTTGAAATACTACCAATTTGGTTTGACGCCATTTACGTTCTAATTGTCGAGTGATCTGTTTTAAGGTGTGTGTGTGATCATTATATCAGGGTGCTAGCTTTTTCTCTCTAATTATTTTTCTTTTAAGTGGAGCTACCTTATCTAACGTGTAACGGAACATTGACTCTAAGCATTCAGTCGCCTGATCAAGTTCTATGGGATCAGACGGTGATCGAATCATAGTTGATATCTCTGGGAGGTTATCGATAAAACTCTGTGCAGTAGCTGACGTGAATGTACGTTTGACACAGTAGCGTGGTAAAGTGCATATATTATGATCAATGCGCAATTTACATGAGATGAGATAATGATCTGAGATAGCTTCAGACTGCGGAAATGTGACTATTGTAGCGAAAATTATACAAAAAGGGGCATTATTATGCATTATTCTTTTAAGCCAGAATAATGAAATGGATCAACTTTAAACATGAAACGAAACAGAAGCGCACGCTTGGATTCAACGCACCCTTTTAAAGGAGACGAGTTTTAAAGCGTGCCCGCGTTATCTACAGGAATGTGTAGTAACTCGAATGAATCTGCAACGTTTAAAATAATATTCTCCACCAGTTACAATTTATGTAACAAATAAAAAAAAAGATGTTTAACACGTTTAAATGTATTCTCCAATTTATGTGAGGAATTGGCTCGAGTGGCGTGAAATATATCTATATATCTAATCAACGCGTGTTGTGACCAGTTATAAATATACATCAGCCATGAAAGGGAATTTATATAGGTGCACATATACATATAGATAATTAACTACAACGGATTATAATTAATTATTACTATGTATGTGGCCTAGATCAGCTTTATGAACTCTAAAGAGTGAGTTTATCCTTCTGGCCAGGAAGAATTAACTCACGAAGTGTATTATTAAAGATAGAGCGGGTAACGAAGATCTTATGCAGTATTTAAGGGACTCATCTCATGACCAAAAACAGAGAAAATCAAGCGTGGGATAATAGATTTTAATAGCTATTTGTGACTATGGATACACACGACTAATTCTAAGCAAAACATACATATATACACATCTATATACAGGGAGAGAAAAGGGATAGAGAGAAAGTGATGAAAGAAAGGGAAGCAGACAAAAACACAACTAATTAGCCTTTTTCAGAACCAGCACGAACTTAATTCTCCTGTAACACAGGGGTCCAATCTTAACGCAGATATAGGTCATTAACTATACTTGCATGGCCTCAAGGTTGAGAGTTTGTGCGAGGTCGGGTAGAGTTCGCTGGTTTGTTGTTGTTTGGAAAGGCGTGAGCCCGGAGGTAGTTGCATCTTGTGTCCGGAGAGAGAGAGATCCTGGCTTCCTCTTCCCGGGGCACGTGGCCCCGGGGGAGAGAAACCGGAAGAAGTGAAGTTGAGAAGTGAAGTCAAACTCTGAAGTCTAACTCTCAAATCCGAAGAGAAAAAAAGAGAGAGTGAAGTGAGTGAAGTGAGCGTGGTGTTGTTTTAAAACAACACCAGCGCACACGCCTCTTTGGGCTATGGGCCAATCAGGAAGTTGGGTTTGCATGTCCGGATGACTCTCTTTGTCTGGTCTCGGACCCTAATTTAAATGTCCAGGGAGGAGCTGGCTTATACCGTGTTATAAATGAAATTAAGTGAAAACATGAAATGATGTATCCCATTGCAATATGATATGCATAATCAATCCGGGTATCTCGAGACGATTAACTACATACCAAATTCGATGGATTTGTGAAGAATATTACAAATAAAACCTGGTTACAGACATTTAAAATGATATGCTAGATTAAAACTATTTAAAGTCATTAAGGTTAGTTAAACACACAATATATGTAAACAAAATAACATCACACTATTTAGACATGGAATAATTACATATAATTACACGTTACATTGAAGAGAGAGGGGTTTCTCCATTGTGTGTGTAAGGTAAGTGTGGGGGTGTGTGTGTGTGTGTGTGTCGTAAAGTAAGTGTGTGTGCGTGTGTGTGTGTGTTGGATCCCTGCTGACGAACTAATCATGAAGTTTCCCAGAAGTTCAGTCATCACAGGTTTCTTTTATTGCAGGGGTAAGTCCTGTGTGGGTCCCAGAGAGACTTTTTGCATTCCAAAGCGGCATCTGGCCGCAGGAGGCCTCTCGGGGTTACTTTATGTTTAGTTTGGGTTAATGTAGAAATCAGTTTGAGAATAGATCATACGCTACACTATATTTTCTATATTTAATCCGTATGTTAGTATAATGTCAAGAGTGTGACCCCCATTATGAGTGGGCCCTATTACATTCTGATTGACCCCTACTGAATCTAAAATAGACACAACCGCTGTTCTCAGAGGATCTTCCGGGTTATCAAAGTGAATATTAAAGTCACCGACAATTAATGCTTTGTCTAAAGAAACAACCAGGTTCGAGATAAAAACTGCAAATTCACCAAGAAATTCAGAGTATGGCCCTGGGGGTCTGTAAATAATAATAAGTGGAATCGACTTGATAGACTCATTTTTAGTGGTTACATATGTTATACTAGTATGAAGAACTTCAAAAGAGTTGAACATATGGCTAGATTTTTGTGTGACGCCTAGATTTTCATTATAAATGAGTGCAACACCTCCTCCTCTGCCAGTAAGACGGGGTTGATGTATATAACTATATCCAGGAGGACTGGCTTCATTTAATGCTATGTACTCGTTTGGTTTAATACATGTTTCTGTTAAACACATTATATTAAACTCCTGTTCAGTAATAGTTTCATTAACAAGAAGTGCTTTAGACGTAAGAGATCTAATATTTAACAGTCCTAGCTTCAGATCAAAGGTGCTGGCTGTGCATTCAGTATGGTCTAATTTTATGTTAATTAGGTTACTCAAACAAACTTTCCAAAAATTTCTACATATTTGTTTAGCTCGGGGAACAGACACAGTCTCAATAGGATAAACTACAGATGTCGTATTGTCATTTAAGTGATTCGAACATTGACTATCATAACTGTTAGTTATTTGAATTTGTACTTACGTGGTCATGCCGGGTCTAGTTCTATGGTGGGAAGAATTAGTTTTGCCTGTGCAGGCTGACCCCCAGGCAGTAACAGAGTTTTTAAATCCAGCTTTGAGGAGACTGGCGACCCTTGGTGAAGTGGGGGTTGTAGGAAACAACCTCTTGCCTGAAACAGTTCCCTTGTCTGCAGATCAGCCTCGTAAGGGTGAGGTTGCTTTGCGACGTACTGACAGTTACCGCTGGTTGTCATTCAAACCCTAATCACCTTCCTCGGTCTGTAAGGGAGGTAGTTCCTCTCAGCGTTATCGCTAGTTCTGTTATTGCTATTTTTAGACCCTGGAGCTGAGCGCTGTGGTGGCCATTGGGTTGTCCATCATCGGGGTGACGATGCAAGAAGGGGCGGGTAGATTGTAGTATAGGGCAGCCAAGTGCTGCACACCCTTCCTATGGCATCTCCCCACCCCTTTAAGTGTGCACATTGTTAGCAGTTATTCCGGAAGTGTATATAAGGTGGCTGTATGCCGCCAGGTATTGCGACTCTTTTGGTCAACCATCAATTCCGGTCCTATCCTTTCCAGAGTTGAAGTAGCATGTGTGTATACTCTGGGTATGCGTGGCTGACTGAGTGCCCTCGCCAGTGTTGTGCTCGCATGCTCCAACATAAATCGTTATTGGTATCCATATAATAATGTCATTGGAAGGCTGCTGCTAGTTCCATCCAGCCATTTTCCTGGGGAGTCAGGAGTTTGGGCTACTTATGAATAGTGTGATTCCTGCGTGTTTGATGAGCTAAGTAGCATGCCTGTGTGCGTCTCTCCGCGTTGGGGCTGCCTGGCTTGACTTTCAGCGCTGCTATTTTGCTTTCGCTCTTATGCTGTTCTGCCTGCTCCTTTGGTTCGTGGCTCTGCTGCTGGGCTGCTTGCTTTTTTTGTTTATTCTTTTTTTGCTTATTCTATTTGGCTCCGCTCTTTTTCATTCTTGTGGGTGATTGTATTTGGAGTTATATGGTTGTTTTGTAATGTGTTTTTTTGGTTGCTTTCTGTATTTTATTGTTGTCATTGACTAACTCAAACCTGGTAGTAATCTAGTACCCATGGTTAGTTGCCTTTCAAAGTTGTGGATGGTGTGTTAGAGCAGGCCATAGTTGTGCCTCTAAACTCCGTTTGAGTTTCTTTTTTTCTTTTTCTATCAAATGACTTTTTGTCCTGTCTAAGTGTTTTTGGTCAATCTTTTTGGAAGTAATAATTATTGTGTCCTGGTGTCAATTAATTGTTTGTTGTTTGTTAAACTTTGTGTGTGTGTGTTCCCAGGTGCTGCAGGCCCAAGAGTAAATGGGCTAGCTGTCTTGTGTGGTGGTGGTTTCTCCTGCATGGAGTGCTGTGTTCAGTAGATTTAAATGGAAGTGTGTGGTGTGAGGTATTGTGCACGTGTGGGTAATTTATTTATCCAAGCCCTGGGCTAGCCCGTTCTACTATTGGTAAGCTTGTGCCCTGGGATTTTGGGTAGGCGTGTAGGCTATTGTTACTTTGAAGCGGTGCCTTGATTCTTGTCACCGCCAATTGCAGGTATGTTTATGGTCCTGTTATGAGACAGATAAGAACAGTGTGCATTTTATTCTATTTTAACTATTGATTGTTGCGTGATAAAGATGTTTGTTATATATTCACGTCTCATGGTCCCTTTTTGAGAGTTCGAATCTGTGTGTCCTTTGGACATTTCCATGGTATGTGCACCAGGGTGGCATAGTCGGATTTTGTTATTTTTGTTGATTGTACTTTTTTCATCCTAAATTAATACACATTGCCACACTTAACTTTAGCCTCCAAAGGGCAAACTATTCCTTGGCCAACCCTCAAACCCAAGAACAGTATTAACGAGCCTCTGAAAGGTAGCCAGTGAATTTTTTAACCCAAAAGGCATCGCTGTGTACTGTAGAACAGCATCTGGGGTCACGAAAGCTGACAACTCTGAAGCTCTTGGTGTTAGTGGAACCTGCCAATATCACTTGACGAGATCCAAGTTGGTAACAAAACAAGCATTACCAACAGTGTCAATGCAATCATCAATTCGTGGCAGAGGAAATGAATCAGTCAAGGTTATGGCATTGAGTTTTCTATAATCTGTACAAAGTTTGAAAGTACCGTCAGGTTTTGGCACTAACACACACAACGAGCTCCATGAACTACAATTGGGAAAGGCTAACCCATGTTTTAAAAGATATTCAACTTCTTTACACATAATTTCATGTTTTGCTGAATTTACATAATAGGGATGTTGTTTTAAAGTTGTTTTATTTCTTAAAACTTTAATGTTCTGTTGTATGACTGAATATCTGTGTGGGTACATCACTGAATATGGAGGGAAATTCACTGATTAAGCTACAATATCTTTATGCTGAAGGTCAGGTAAATGACCAACCAAAAACTAATGATCAGAATCAAGAGTTTCTAACAACTGAGAATTTACCAGTTTAGCATCTAACTGAGTTGATGATCGACTAAGCAAAAATTCACCATTTTCACCAGACACTGGAGACACAGAAATGTACAATACTGCTACAGCAGCTTTCTTCTCACCTTCACTAACCTCTGGTGGTGAAGGAACATCTACAAGCATTTCCCGATCCAGAAATGGCTCATATTTATATCATCATATTTATATAAAAGAATCCTTAATTTCATTTACTCTAGAGGTCCACTTACACATTAACAACCCATCATCTAAAATGGAAGCCACTTGTTTCTTGTCTACCTCAGTCAATTCATGCACAGCACAAAAGGAAGGGACTTAAACTCTTGCCACAATAATGAGCAGAAATTAATTCTTCTCTAGCAACATTTTACTAGACAAGGGACATTGACAAAAGTGCTCCAACACTCGGTTTAGGCATATATACAGAGGCTTCCTGTGATAAAAATGAATCAGAAAGATCCAGAACATCACCAGTACGTTTTGCTTGGGACAAAGTTACAACACAAGCAGAGAAAAACGCTGGGAGCATACCTGCCAGTTCGTCAGAATGTTAATCAACACAAATTTCAGACTCTTCAACCATTGGCACAACTTTTGCACCAGCTAAGTCATTTCCTAGAATGAAATCCACATCAACAGGTAAAACCAACTACCCGTCACAACACCAGACCTCACCTACAGTGTCATGCAAAATGACAATATGCTTTTCGTCACCTTCAGAAACAGATACATGAGAAAGAAAATGTTTGTAATACTTATCTGTACTAACCCCAGACTCTTGGGAAATAGTTTTCACAAACCCAACACCCTTTGGCTATTTGCTATCAAGGCCGTGACTCTTTTCCTGTCTCTCCGGTTTTCGTAGTGAAGCCATCAGCAACCACATGACCAAGCCTCTGACAATAAAAACACTCAACAGCTAGTGACCTTGTTTTAGTGCGACCAGTGGAACTGGCCATTCCAGACTGTTCCTGTTTGGACTTCTGTTCACATGGCCTTGGCTGTCTTGGCTTTGAGTAAAAACACAGTTTTGTGAGTTAAAACAAATTTATCAGCCAACACAGCAGCTTGAGAAGGAGTGGTAACCTTACATTCATTTAAATAAACAACAACACAATCAGGCAGACAGTTTTTAAAGTCTTCTATAAGCATGAGTTCCCTCAACAATTCTCGACTATTAGCTGTAGTCCACTTATCAAATAGGAGAGCCTTCTCTCTTGCAAACTCCACATAAGTTTGTGTCTGTGTCTTTCAGAAGTTCCTAAATCTCTGACCGATTTAGGCACAAGCTTATAAGCATGAAGGATAGCAGCTTTAACAGTGTCATAATTCATGCTATCAGGTAAAGACAATGACAAACAAACCTGACCTTTTCCAACCAGCTTACATTGGAGTAACAACGTCCACAATTCCTTTGGCCACTGCAGAGAGATTACAATTCTCTCAAATACACTGAAATATGTATCAACTTTGGTCTTTCTAAAAGGCGGCACCAGCACAATATGCTTCGTAATGGCAAAAGAAGGGCTTGAATCCCCAACCTCCTCAGGACTGATTACAACTGGAGGGGGAGCTGGAGGCTCAGGACTAGAAGTAGGGAGAAGAGGTAAACTCGGGTGGGTAGGAGATTGTAAGGTGAACTCCACCTTCAGATCTAACTCCCGTAACTGAATTTCCTTTTTCACTTTCAGATCCAGGTGTCCAACTGTGAGCTTCAACTCATTTTCAGCCTACCTCAGCTCCGCTCGCTCCTCCCTTTCCATTTCTAAATGTACTACACACACACTTCATACAGGCCTCTTCTCTGGACCCGGACGTCTGAGGAGATATTGGATTGAACCGAAGTAAGGTTGCTTTAATTTTAGAAAAGTGCAGTTCAGACTCCAGTCAGGTTTGACTTCAAGTGCCTCAGTAGAAGTACTCAGGCCAGGAACATTTACAGGTTCAACTGAAGGACCTAAAAGACACAACTCAGGCCAGGAACATTTACAGGTTCAACTGAAGGACCTAAAAGACGCAACTCATCAAGCTTCTCCATTACAAGTGTGGCGAGCAGGGAGGGATCGACGACGCACTGGTGGAGATGTATTAAACACCACCTGGCTACATGACTAGAGAGATCTTACTATTACAAACAATTAGTGATTTATCTAGATTCATAATAAATCTAGATTACATACTGAGAACCGACTACGCCACCCTGTTATACAGGGAAATAAACCCACACCCAAAACCAAGACACACAGGTCCGTTTGTTCAAGAGATGGACTCAGACGTGGCTATATGTACAAACAATCTTTATTTCACACTATGGCATATAAAACACATTGTATAAAAATGGACTCATCATAGCAGGCACTCACTCCCCAATATCCCTGTAAGCTTGACCACAGTACTTGACACACAAATATGTGGAGTTGAGCTTACCAGTGGCAGATAGGCTAGATACTAACAAATCTCCTCCCGTAAAAGGATCCCGTACCGTACCCCTATACAGCTCATGTCACACAAGTACACAGGTGAAATCACACATGCATGCATGTCACCCCAAAAGCAGCACCACCACACAACGGTGAGGAGAAAGGGAGCTAGTTATCTGCCCTGGATTTCAACTCCTAAACAAAAAGAAAAGAAATCAAGCATCACATAACACACACACACACACACACACACACACACACACACACACACACACAAACAGTTCACAATAACACAAATTTACCCACAGAAACTTAAAAGGATCCCCTTAATAAGTCACACAATTAGTTACCAATAAACTCAGGGCTAGACAACATACCCCGCTAGCCCCTATAGTTCACGTTAACCGAAGCATCCACCGGTTTCCCAAAAAGGATACTCGGCAAAAACACACTCTTCGGTTAACAATTGGTAGCTTAATTAAGGAAAGATCACAGATACAAAAGAAACCCAAAACAAGGAAATAAACAATACAAAACCATAAAGAAACCCAAATAAACTACCAAAAGACATAAAATAAACAAAAGAGGACACAACAACTTAAACAATTAGCAAGCCCAGCACCCCAGCAGCGGTTAGCCGTGCAAGCAAAGTCAGCAGCAGTAAGCCAAAGCTGACGCAGCGATGAGCCACAGAAAGCAGCCATAGCGACGATAAGCTGCAGAAAGCAGGAGAGACAAAGCAGCAGTTCCAAAACACCACCCAGTAGGCTCAATCCAACGAAGGCTCTCTCTAACACGGATTAAGCCTCCTAAAAAATTACACACAGGGTTATCTACGAGACCCTTATCTAATCCTCCATGTACAACATGAGGAAGGATTCACCTACCTCAAATGTAGCTACTACAACCATAACACTATTAGCGCTTCGAAGCTGCTAACATACCCGCACCAACAACAGACGCCAGCACGCCACTAATACCGCGATCCCAGAAGGGAGCAGGGGAGACGCGGGGAAATGGCCATCACCACAGACAACATCAGTAACCTTTCTGCATTGGCAAAGGCTCTAAAAGGATCATTAAAATGTTAGCTCAACCTGGGCACCGTAATATTACTAAACGTCAGACCAAACATACCTCTGGAGCGGAAGCACCACCAAACCGGAAGAGCCTTCTGGTAATGACGCACACCAGGCGATACCCGGGAGCCTCCTTTTATACACTCCTTTTATACCCAATCAAAATCACCGCTGGCAAATATTTGATTGATATGTGTAAGGGATCCCTCTACACTCTGATCAAGTGTAAGATTTAAACAACTGTGAAGAAATCCCGTTGTGATTCTGTGTGCATGGCAGCGAAGAAATCCTGCCCACATTTCTTGTGCATAAATAGCACAAAAGGATCCCTGAGATCTAAAAAGTTCTCTGTTCTCATGGTCAAGCATGAAATCGCCATTAAAGCCGTCTCCTAGGGAATGCGTGCCGATTTCACTTCCGGTCTGAGTTTAGGGTAGGTAGGGCTCAGTACCTCTGACTGACCACCAGAGGGCCGCCCTCTTGCGCGTCTAACGCATGGTAACCTAACCCCCTCCTTACTCACGGTGGCGTAAGCCCACTGTCGCCACCTTGTGGTCCTTCTTAGCTAGGTCCACTCTATTTCCTTTTTAATTTCATTTGACTCCGCTTTTTATTTCAACTTCCCCCTTTCTACTTTATCTTCATTTCTAGTCTTTGGACTACTATTGGGGTTTTTCCCTTTTTATATTTTCATCCCTTACATTTCTTTTATTTCATTTTCGGTAACTCTTTTATTTCAGCCTTTCTTACGATGCACGCTTGCTTAGTTTGAACTAAAGCCAAGTTTAAGTAAGATTTAAATCAGGCTTCTGTGTTGTCCATTAGTGCATCCCTCTTAGTAGGACTTCTCCTCAGGACATTCACAGATAGAGAAGGCTTCCTTCTCTTTTCTCTTTTAATTCGTGCCTCAAATTTTCATGTACGGTTCATTATTTCCTTATGTCTATACTTCTATCTTTCTCATTAATTGAGTGAGTCTGATTACTATAGGTATCAGCTTTATCTCTTACCCTACACCTGCTTTAATTTAGATTTAATTTAAACAAGGTTTAAATTGAAATTGTAAATTAATATCAAGTTGGATTTGTTCAGCCATTTGTATACTTGCAGGTAATGCTCCCCCTAGTGCTCTGCGGAGAAGCGACGGTTGTCCCCAGGTTGAATTCGGTGAATGGAGTCGCCTGGACTGGCGGACCCAGCGCTGGCTGTGGGTGTGCGCGTCGGACGCCTCCGGCCTCGTACCATTGGTAGGCGGCACACGGGCAACGTCAGCACTTGAGCACTCCAGGTGAAAAGGCAGACGAGGCCAACTGACCACCAGAGCAGTTGGGTTACGTACCCACAGTAAGGCTCCGTACCGACGGACCTGCCTGTCTGGCGCAGCTTGCCACAGAGGCAGCTGGCCCCGGAAAGGGTTTTAGGAGGAAACCCGATTCCAGCTCTGCAGCCTGGCAGTTGGCATGCCTCACCTGACCGCTGCCCAATTGTGCTAAAGGTCATAGCTGGTTGAGTGGTCGCACCATGGTACGGGAAAGCGAGGGGCCCTGAGTCACACTGCAGTTGAGTGTTTGGGGACCGTCAGGTAGGTTGGCTTCACCACTGATTCTCATCTGAGCAACCTCAATTCACCCCAGGCATAGCTAAAGGGCATACGGCCCATCCACTTAGTATAAGCCATGGCATGTCTGATTATTTAAGTGTTTGGCCCAGCTCTCTCTCTCTCTTTCTCTCTCTCTCTCTTAAGCCATACCATCTCCATAGGGCTTATGACTCAACAGCGCCCCCACTCCGGCAGGCCTGTCATAAACCCTATGTGTGATAGCTAACTTAAGTCTTCTATTTTCCTCTAGCTATACCTGTTTTCATTTGCATCTTGCTTTACATTTCCCTCCTCTAATTGTTTCAATTTTGTTTTCCTTTGTGTTAGCTGCAGTTCTGTTGTGACTTGTCTCCCAAAGTTCACATACAGGCAGAGCCTATGAGAACCAGCAAGGAAAAAGCTAAATGCTAGATTGACGACCCAGGCAGCCAGTGTCTTTAAGATGACCCACTAGACTACTGCCTGTCCAAATTTCTTTTAGATCCGGCGTGTACCCACACAAATTGGCCCTCCCTGGCCATTTACGGCCAAAAACCATAAGTATCTGGTCTACATACTACTAACTGTCTACACCAGTTAGCCAAATTTATACTCCCTGCGTACCAAATTCAGTATCACTGTAGCTCATTAATTCTGCGCGGACTTGTATGGCCTTTGGTGTTCTTTCTCTCTCGCCAACAGTGAGCTATCGTATCCCAATCATCCAGTCCTGCTACCCACTGGGACCACCTTGAGACCTGGCTGTGTGTCGTGATGACTGTGTCTCTGCTCCAAGCTGCTGGCGACCTATAGCACCTAAGCAGAGAGCAGCTGGATGACGACGTAAGCAGACAGACGGCCCACAATCTGATCCAGAACCCCAAAGGATGGGCAGAGATCATCAGGAGCCTCGCACACAACCTCGTCGCCCAGGCACGACTCAGCGAAATGAGCAGCGTCCACCTGGAGCAAGAAGCAGCAGCGTGCTCAAGCTCCAGAACGAGGAGGCCTGAAGGAACCAGGCCCACGCTCAAAACTGCCTAGATCAGCATACTCCTCAAGACCCAGGACCAGCGCGGGACAGAAGGTGAAATGGACCCAGAGCTCTGAGAGGCAGTGGAAAAACTACAAAGGGCCTCATACAGAGACCGAGCACCGAGAGCAGTTGGAGAGAGAACCCAGAGAGGAACTCCATCAGGAAACTCCAACAAGTAAAGCTCTCCTAACCAGAGCAAAAAGTGAACTGAACAGAAAGGAACGCTAAGGTCAAAGCCTGCAAAAACAACCTGCTGGCGACCCGAGCTGAAATCCATACTTCAGCACAACCAGGGTACACATTCACTGATGAACTTAACACTGTTCACAGAGAACTGAACTGGTCATACCTTCTGCAAAATGACCAGAGAAGGTAAACGCTCACCACAGAGTTTTCCTTGACCAGTGGGCGCAAGCCTCCCAGCCACCACTCCCTAATTCCAAAAGGGGTGTGGAAGCCCACTGCTCAATGTGTCACCAGGCAGAATCCACAAGGCCTACGCCAAACAGAGGACTGCTGCCGAAAAGGCTGTGGAAGAGACCAACCATTGACCCTGTCTCTGAACTGGCCCTAGAGGGCGCACGCATAAACACACATCAAGATGGACCCTCAGCCTGAGGAAGCAAAGGCTGAGGACATTTGGGAGCCACCCGCTGATCGATCAGTTTGATCCACTTGTCATCCGATCACCATGACGACTGTCGCCCAACGATGTCCACACCTGGACATCCTTGTCCGAAAAGGGGGGGACTGTAACGTATGACGGTGCCCAAACTGATTTCTGAATTAACCCAGACAGAACATAAAAAATTTCATCACTCAGGTGACCGAGAGTAACCCCGAGAGGCCTCCTGCGGCCAGATGCCCTTTGGAATGCAAAAGACTCTTTGGAACCCACACAGGACTTACCCCTGCAAAAAAGAAACCTTTGATGACTGAACGTCTGGGAAACTTCACGATTAGTTCGTCAGCAGGGGTCCACCAAAACTCTGACCAAGGGCCTGTAAATCTCTGATCTAATCTCTGATTACGACCACATGGATTAGCCTCAGAGTCGGCAAGGCCAGAAGAGAAAATGTCCTCCCTAAAGGTCACCCTGTGGTGACCAAGGACCGGTGGGACATTAGAAGAACGCCAGCCCCCTCTTCTGGACATACACATGCACACACACACACACACACACACACACACACACACACACACACACACACACACACACACAAGCTTACCTTACACGCACAATGGAGAAATCTCTCTCTTTTCAATGTAACATGTAATTATATATAATTATTCGATGCCTAAGTAGTGTGATGTTATCTTGTTTACATATATTGTGTGTTTATGTAACTAACCTTAATGATTTTAGATAGTTTTAATTTAGCATATCATTTTAAATGTTTGTAACCAGGTTTTATTCGCAATATTCTTTACAAGTCCATCGAATGTGGTATGTAGTTAATTGTCTCGAGATACCCTGATTGATTATGCATATCATATTGCAATGGGATACATTATTACATGTTTTCTCGTAATTTCATATATAATACGATATAAACCAGCTCCTCCCAGGACATTTAAATTAGGGTCCGAGACCAGACAAAGAGAGTTCATCCGGACATGCAAATCCAACTTCCTGATTGGCCCATAGCCCAAAGAGGCGTGTGTGTTGGTGTTGTTTTTAAAACAACACCATGCTCTTCTTCAGCTTCAGCTCAGGCTCAGTCTTCTCTCAGTCTCTTCAACTTCACTTCTACACTCCTTCCGGTTTCTCTTCCCTGGGGCCACGTGCCCCAGGAAGAGGAAGCCAGGATCTCTCTCTCCCAGACAAAGAATGCAACCGCTTCACGCCACGCCTTTTTGCAAATGGCGCAACGAACCAGCGAACTCTACATGACCTCGCGCAAACTTTCAAAACCGAAGCCATGCAAGTATAGTTAATGAACCTATATCTGCGTTCAAGATTGTACCCCTGTGTTACAGGAGAATTAAGTTCGTTTCTGGTTCTTGAAAAAGGCTAATTAGTTGTGTTTTTGTCTGCTTCCCTTTTATTTCATTACTTTCTCTCTATTCCTTTTCTCTCCTTGTATATAGATGTACATATGTATGTTTGCTTAGAGTTAGTCGTGTGTATCCATAGTTACATCTAGCTATTAAAATCTATTATCCCACGCTTGATTTTCTCTGTTTTGTCACGTGATGAGTCAATTAAACGCTGCATAAGATCTCGGTTACCCGCTCTAATCTTTAATAACAGACTTCGTGGGTTAATTCTTCCTGGCCAGAAGGATAAACTCACTCTTTAGAGTTCATAAATCTAAACTAGACTACAGTTTAAAGACCACATACATAGTCATAATTAATTATAATCCATAGTAGTTAATTATCTATATGTATATGTGCACCTACATGAATTCCCTTTCATGGCTGATGTATATTTATAACTGGTCACAACACGCGTTGATTAGATATATAGATATATTTCACGCCAGTCGAGCTAATTCCATATATAAATTGGAGAATACATTTAAACATGTTAAACATCTTTTAATGTGTTACATAAATTGTAACTGGTGGAGAATATTTTTAAACGTTGCAGATTCATCCGAGTTACTACACATTCCGGTAGATAATGCAGGCACGCTTTAAAACTCGTCTCCTTTAAAAAGGTGCTTCGAATCCAAGCGTGCGATTCTGTTTTCGTTTCATGTTTAAAGTTGATCCATTTCATTATTCTGGTGGAAAAGAATAATGCTAGTAATGCTTTTGATTCATTACAATAAAATTCACCAGTGTATATATGCATCATATCCTGTGAGATGAAGCCGTGTGTGCTCTTTCCCATTGCGGCTGTCTATCTGCGGACAAAAAGTGCAAGCACCAATTAGCTTAGCTTAGCTTATGGCCTTAGCACATTCAAAGCAAAATAATAATAATGAAACACACTCACTTTTTGTTGCAATTGAGCAAAACCGCTTCTTTTCTTTTATATATATTTTTGCTTTAAACCCGCTAAGATCCTAAGCTAAGCTAAGCTAACTGGCTACTTCCGCAATGGCGCTTCTTCTGTTAGAGAGCAGGGGTGGCTACAGATAATGTGCGCTCTACTGTCTTCACTCCCATTGGTAGTCGCTGCACCAAGTCACTCCAAATTTGCCTAAAGTTAAATTTTTCTCAACTTTCAAAGTCACTGGACACGCCCACATCTAGTCGCCAAGGGTCGCCGTTACTCATGTCACCAGAAGTCGCCAGCTCTCATTGAAAATGAATGGTTTTGGATGAACCGGGATTGAATGAGACAGTGATGAACGGTGACACATGCCAATGAGCAATCTGCAATGTCCAAAAGATTTTATACACACAAACAAAATTAAGAATACGTGCCCTGACACATAACACTCCATCATTAGGAATAGCTTTATTTTATGATAAATGTATCATGGTGCTACATAAAACAACACACTAAACCACATGGGACGACAGAACTAAAGATCTTCACATTCTACATAAAGTGCACATGCAAACAACACAAGACAGTACAGTAACTCCTAAAACAGGACAATGGGCACAGTAAGTAACAGTGTCGCGCCGACCAGTACACAGTTCTAGTATGAAAATATCAAGTATACAGGTAGTGCAAAAAGATAACAGAAGAATAACAATATAATTAAAAGATGCTATGAATCTAAACATAACATACTATGACACAGTATTCAGCAGATTAGCTTATACCATATATGGACATAGTTATTGCAGTAGCAGTCAGGTTAAAGTGTATGATAGTGAATAAATTAACGTGAGAAGGAGAATAAACCCATCTGAAAAATAATAATAATAATTAAAAAAAAACTTTGAAACATAATATCTTTATAAGTTTAGCAGCAAAAGTACAGGTGGCCGTTACGAAAAGTGCAAAAATTGCAAGGGGAGTGGGGTGGTGTTCAATTCAGTATGTGTGTGTGTGTGTGTGTGTGTGTGTGTGTGTGTGTGTGTGTGTCAGTCCAGTCTGAGTATTGAGGAGTCTGATGGCTTGGGAGAAGAAACTGTTACACAGTCTGGCCATGAAGGCCCGAATGCTTCGGTACCTTTTCCCAGATGGCAGTAGGGTGAAGAGGTTGTGTGAGGGGTGTGTGGGATCATCCACAATGCTGGTGGCTTTGCGAATGCAGCGTGTGGTGAAAATGTCTGTGATGGTGGGAAGAGAGACCCCGATGATCTTCTCAGTTGTCCTCACTACCCGCTGCAGGGTCTTGCGGTCCAATACAGTGCAATTTCCGAACCAGGCAGTGATGCAGCTGCTCAGGATGCTCTCAATAGAATGTTCCGTTGTAGAATGTGGTGAGGATGGGGAGAGGGAGATGGGCTTTTTTCAGCCTTCTCAGAAAGTACAGACACTGCTGGGCTTTCTTAGTGATGGAGCTGGTGTTGAGGTACCAGGTGAGGTTTTCCTCCAGGTGAACACCAAGGAATTTGGTGCTCCTGACGATCTCCACGGAGGAGCCATCGATGTTCAGCGGAGAGTGGTCGCTCTGTGCTCTCCTGAAGTCAACAACCATCTCTTTTGTTTTGTCCACATTCAGACAGGTTGTTGGCTCTGCACCAGTCCGTTAGCCGCTGCACCTCCTCTCTGTATGTTGACTCGTCGTTCATGCTGATGAGACCCACCATGGTCATTCATTTCATTGTCGAACTCGATGTAATTGGAGCAGTGCATTGCTGCACAATCGTGAGTCAGCAGAGTGAACAGCAGTGGACTGAGCACACAGCCCTGGGGAGCACCAGTGCTCAGTGTGGTGGTGCTAGAGATGCTGTTCCCGATCCGGACTGACTGAGGTCTCCCAGTCAGGAAATCCAGGATCCAGTTGCAGAGGGAGGTGTTCAAGCCCAGCAGGCTCAGCTTTCCAATCAGGTACTGAGGAATTATTGTGTTGAATGCTGAACTGAAGTCTGTGAACAGCATTCGAACATAGGTGTCCTTTTTGTCCAGGTGGGTGAGGGCCAGATGTAGGGTGGTGGAGATGGCATCATCTGTTGAGCAGTTGGGATGATATGTGAATTGCAGGGGATCCAGTGAGGGGGTAGCAGGGTCTTGATGTGCCTCATGACGAAACTCTCGAAGCACTTCATGATGATGGGTGTGAGTGCAACAGTGGTTGAGGCAGGACACTCAAAACTTCTTCGGCACGGGGACAATGGTGGTGACCTTGAAGCACGTTGGAATGATGGTGCTGCTCAGGGAGATATTGAAGATGTCAGTGAGAACATCCGCCAGCTGGTCTGCACATCCTCTGAGCACTCTTCCAGGAATGTTGTCTGGTCCAGCAGCTTTCTGTGGGTTGACTCTGCATAGAGTTATTCTCACATCAGCCATGGTTAGACACAGCACCTGGTCGTTAGGAGGAGGGGTGGTCTTCCTCGCCGTCACATCATTCTGTGCCTCAAACCAAACGAAGAAGTAGTTCAGCGCATCTGGAAGGGTGGCATCACTGTCACAGGCTCGTGATGTTGTCCCGTAGTTGCTGGTGGCCTGGATGCCCTGCCACATGCACCGCGTGTCACCACTGTCCTTGAAGTGCCTGTAGATTTTCTGGGCGTGTGTGTGCTTTGCCTCTCTGATGGCCCAGGACAGTTTGACTCTCGCTGTTCTTAGGGCCGCCTTGTCACCTGCCCTGAAGGTGGAATCTTGGGTCCTCAGCATTGCACGCACCTCCACAGTCATCCACGGCTTCTGGTTGGAGCATGTAGTGATTGGAGACAGTGACGTCATCAATGCACTTCCTAATGTAGCTGGTCACTGATGCCGTGTATTCCTCCAAGTTGGTGGAGTCGCTGTTGGTTGCAGCTTCCCTGAACATGTGCCAGTCAGTGTGCTCAAAACAGTCCTGAATAGCAGAGATGGCGCCTGCTGGCCAGGTTTTCAGTTGCTTCAGAACCGGTTTGGAGCATCTGACGAGCAGTCTGTATGCTGGGATTAGCATAACAGAGATGTGGTCTGAGTAGCCGAGGTGGGGGCGGGGCTCCGCCTGGTACATGCCGGGGATGTTTGTGTAAACAAGATCCAGTGCGTTCACCCCTCTCGTTGCAAAGTTCACATGTTGGTGAAATTTAGGGAGCACTGATTTAAGATTCGCATGGTTGAAACCTCCGGCAATCATAAACAGTCCATCAGTGTTCTGCAGTTCGCTAATAGCCCCATATAGTTCACAGAGCACTTCCTTAGCATTAGCACTAGGGGGAATGTATACTATGATTATAAAGACAGTGGTGAATTCCCGTGGTAAATAAAATGGTCTGCATCTAACAGTCACAAACTCCATCAGCGATGAGCAGTAACTAGAAACTGGCACCGAGTTCTTGCACCATTCAGAGTTGATGTAAACACATAAGCCACCACCGCGAGCCTTACCACACAGAGCTGCGTTTCTGTCGGCACGAAACGAGGCGAGCCAATCTAGCTGAATGGCGGCGTCCGGAACCCTGTCGCTGAGCCATGTCTCCTTGAAAACAACTGTTGCGTAACAGTCTCTAATCTCACGCCGCGTTGCCTGCTGGAGTCGGATGTAGTCCAATTTATTGTCCAGGGAGCAGACATGGACGGGAGAGTCGGCCGGCTAGGGTTTGTTTTTAGCCTAGCACGGACATCCGCCCTTTTGCCGCACTTCCACTTCCTCGCACACCGCTTACGACGTCCCCTCCCCCGGCCACCGGCATCAGTCGAGCTGAGAAATAAAAAAGCACCATTTTGGATCCAGAGAGGCTGATGCGTGCTACTGCCACGCTGCCATCTTGAAAACATACTGAAAACAAATCTTTGCTGTAGTTGGTAGCAATAATGAATGGTATCATAATGCATTTTGCTTTTTACATGTGTAACTCAGTTATTGAATTTTTCTTTATAAAAAGTTAAATTGAGTTTGTAAAATCTATTTGCTGTAGTATAGTTGGTAGCAATAATAGACTATATTATATTGCATTCGGTTTTACATGTGCAACTCATATAGTCAAAGTTACTGAATTTTGATTATTTTCTTAAAAAAATGTAAAAACTGAATTTTTAAAAATCTGTTTAGTGTAGTTAGTAGCAATAATGAACAGTATCATATTACATTTGGTTTTACATGTGTAACTCATACAGTCAAAGTTATTGAATTTAGATTATTTTTCTTTTTAAAAAATTTAAATAGAAAATTTAAAAAACTGAGTTATTAAAAATCTATTTGTTGTAGCTGGTAGCAATAATATACTGTGTCATATTGCATTTGGTTTTACATGTGTAACTCTTACAGTTGAATTTTGATTATTTTTCATTTAAAAAAATTTAAAACAGTTTTAAAAATCGATTTGCTGCAGTTCCTAGGAAGAATAAATGCTATCATCATGCATTTGGTTTCACACTCCTACAGTCAAAAAGTTATTACATTTAAATTGGTTTTCTCTTTTGTAAAATAAAAATCATGAACTGTTTTTTATTTTTAAATTATAACAAAATAAAAATAATTAAAAACAGATTTCAAAATTCTATTTACTGTAGCTGACAGCAATAATCAGCTATATCATAGTACATTTGGTTTTACATGTTACTCCTACAAGCAATAAGTTATTGAATTTTAATTATTTTTCTTTTTTAAACAAAACAAAACAAAAAAAAAAACCTTGATTATTTTCAAAATAGAGTTGTTTTTGATAAGAGGAATGGAGTATAATATAGTGTGAATCATAAAATTAAGTTTCATTTCTATTTGTTTACAGAAACATTTACAGCATTTTGCTGTAGTTGCTATGACTAACTCTGGGTTTTATATGGCACAATATGTGTAATAAAAATGTATATCATTAATCATAAAATATATGCTATAAAAAATAAACAAATACTTTATCTATACTGTATCCTAACACTGCAATACGTTAGATATCCTGCAAAGAATCTTATACAGTTGCCCAGGTCATGCACTTTTTAGACGGTCACTTACTGCCTCCATTATTATAAAGCGCTGATGACCTGCATTGCTGAAAGATTGGCTTCAGCTGGCTTTAACTGGAGAAATTTTTTAAAATATGTTCATTTGTACTTGGTTGTCTGCCCACTCCGGAGTAAGTGTCCTTTTTGTGTGTTTATTTATTGAGAAATAGAAGAGAGACATGTCATCTATCACCCACTAACTATATATTTATATTCAGTTACCTGTAATTGTCCGGGATTTGCTATCTGACGGTTATCCATCTTTCTTCACCTGTCAACACAACAGCCATGAGTCGCAGTGGAGTGACGTCAAATCCCCTCTTCGATTGATTGGCTATCAATCTAGAACTAGTGGACCAATGGTGATGCTAAAGCCCACCCTGATTTACATAAAACTCGAACTGCAACATTTGGAAAAACAAGCGGAATGAGCAGAAACTGTCAGTGAGCACAAAAAAGAGTAATATAACAAAGGAAAACATGATTTCGTGTGTGATTAAGAAAACTTTGAATTCATGTTTCAGTTTTGTGCAATATAATTGTAAATGCGTGTTTACATTTTTGATTCACACTTATTATTTTTCAGTCCATGACCATGTTGTTTGCTATTCTGATAACTTTGCATTTATTTTTCAGTTTTGTACAATATATTTTTACATGTGTTTTTAAATGTTTGATTCACGCATATTATTTTTTGATCCGAGTTTTTCTTTTCAGTTTTTAATTAGCCTTTATATTCTGTAAATGCGCGGTAGCCCTTCGTAAGTGTGTTGCCAGTTATCTGCTTGAATAGAGAAGCGCAGCGGCTGTGCTGCACTGTGCTGACAGATCAATCAGTGTTTCGCGAAACGTCCAGACTCCAGGGTAGAAAGTTATAGAAGGAATATTTTCTATGTTTTTTTTGTTTTTTGTTTTTTTTTACTCGTTTTTAGCTAGCATGCAGGTTGCATCTATGCATTTGATGTCTGCTCTGCAATGTCTAAGGAAATTTGACATCCCAAATTAGCTAGTGGTAGTTAATAATCATCCAGTTTAAAAATCAGTAAAAATCAGTAATCCTGGCTTGTGGCTAATAATGATGTGATGGCTAACAATTTTATAATGTTGTTTACATTTGTGCCATTGTGAAATTTGGCAGTGGCATTCACTTTACCTGAGTTTAACCTACACAAATAACATTTCTGTCTGTAGCCCAGTGCTCACACACATACACACACACAAATAAGATACAACATTCAAAGACATACTTGTTTTATTATAGATGGATATACGACTTTGTTTTTAAAGGACAGGGAGTGCAAGGCTGGTGAGACAGTTAGAGAAGCTGAAGGGGTCACAGTGACAGGAGACAGCCCAGATAGCATGTAGTAATCGGCCCGAGCTCGGCAGCCCCATGGCACCTGCGGCTCAGACTCGACATCGGCATGTATTATCCAGGCCAACTGTGGCCTCAGCTTGCTCTGATACGTGCTTTTGTTAAGGTGGTAAAGCACTGGGCCAATTCTTGTTCACCCTAACTAGCTCGGATCTGGCTATAGAGTCTGGGCCATGACTCGGCTTGGTTCAATCAGATGGTTACATTAATGTAGCAATAATTACATGCTTAACATAAAATTTACTTAAAATTGTCAAAAAATAAAGTATCTGCGGTAAAACAAATTAAAAATAATAATAGTATAGTATAAGACAGAATATGCACTAATATTTATAACAGTAGTAAATATATTTAGATATAATGCAGCAGATCATTCTTTTATATGCTTTTATTTAATTTAAATGCACTTCATTGCGCTCTCAGGTGATTTCATCTACACTCGCACAGCAGTGGGAGGGCTCTTGTACCTGTGGTAGTGGGAGATGTCCGCCATGTTTGTGCGGTTTGGACGCAAACAAAACAACCCAAGGGGCGTTACATTTCTGACACCCTCGTGAGGTTTTTGGCCAATTGCAATGGGTCAGCTGGCCAATCAGAGCACTCTGGGCTTTTTGTAAGGAGGAGCTTTGGAGAACTCGGAGCATTTCAGGCAGCCTTGGAATAGAGGCACTGCAATAATAGTAGTTGTAACATACACTTTCTGTCAAAAAGTCATATTGATTTATGACCCTATGTAATTTATGACCCTTCACGTCATCCCGATCGCATTTATGCGAACTCCTAAAACCCCTAGACTAGCGATGTGTATTTCAACAGCAAGAGGTCCTGTTGAAATGAGAGAGGAATTGACTTTTGCGCCAAGGAAAAAACAAAATGTTAGTTTAACAAAGTTTCTTCATGAAGATGTGGATATTGTAAAGATGCTGGTGTTTCACCCAGAGCAGGGTGTTACCAAACCCAAAGACTGGCTCTTAAGTCTGCCCTCATATTACAGCCATTAAAAATGTCTGCAGATCAGTACATTCGCTACATACATACACAATGTCTCAAGAATCTACGTCTATCTACTGCTACAGCAATACGCCTGAGGCAGCCCCGGCGATGCCTGATGACAACGTGACACCGTTGGAATCCCTCCCACGAACATGTGACAACAGTTGGTTGGATAAATTTTGTATGGATCTGGGGTATCACAACATGACATTCCTTACAACACCGTACGGCACTGCTGGAGAGATAGCTGGAGCTGCGGGCTATGCTTGGATTGACGGCTTTAAAATCATAAAAGCGACTGTCTTGATCCTTCTGGAACATCTTGTTAACAAAAAGCTGAAAGAACTCTGTTTGGGGTGTGAGGTGGACCATCTGTGTCAGCTTAGACATTCCTGTCTGTTCGAACCTGACTCCTATTTTTTTAACGTCTATTTTGAGAAACTGTCACGTAATCTGGTTAAACCGGGACTTAAACACATCATAGCCCAAGCACTGAGCCGGCGTGGTTTGAGGATTCACCCCGAGAGGATTCAGGGGGTGGTGGACACTATTTTGCATGAACTGCGTGATGAAGTTTACATCATGGAAAAGCTTTGAGAAGTCAGAGAGAAAATTGTGGATGTTAACAGCGAACAGATTGTCTATGATGCCGTGGACAGCTGGAAAGGATCCGCGCAAGTTGCTTGAGTGTGGTTGAGGTCTGACAAAGTATCTACTTAAACGTCGTATTAGATGTGAGAAGACCAACAATGTACAAGATCATTAATGAAAGTGTTGATGCATCTATTGCTGTAAACGGATGTGACTTTGATCCCAAATGTTTAACAACCCTCATGAAGCAAATGTGTATTAATGTGGGCGATTCAGTTTGTGCAACTATCAGAAAAATACTAGACCTGATGACTGAATGTGGCAGTTGTATTAGAATTGCTGACATAATGTGTTTGTGTGCGTATGTGACTGATTTATGTGTAATCACGTTGTCAAGAAATGAACAGACTGATGTTTGTGAAATTGTTGAAACATTAGTTGATTACGTTGTTGAGAAAAACACTGTGATGTGTATAAAATTTCTACAGCACGTCAATGTTGTATGATGACGTTGTTTTCTTTTACCGAAATAAAATCCCAAAACATTTAAACCATCTGAGTTATTCTTTTGTGGAGTCTGAACCGTCAATATGGCCAAGGAAATGAGAAATATTTATTATACTCCTTCTAACCCGGGTTCTTTAGGTGGTAAAAAAACACATTTAAAAGATGGTGTTTTAAAAGAAACGGGTGTTAGTTTAACCGATAAACAAGTTTCGGACTGTCTGGCCACTGAGGATGCTTACACACTACACAGAGCTGCTCCTCTAAAATACAAAAGGAATCAGGTTTTTGTCTATGGTATTGACATGCAGTTCCAAGCTGATCTAGTTGATATGTCTGCATAAGCCGAGGAAAATGACAACAATCATTTTCTGTTGACGTGCATAGATCTGTTTAGTAAATACACCTGGACGCGTATAGTAAAAAACAAGAGTGGCGCCGAGGTGACTAAAGCTTTTGAATCTATACCTTCGCCCAGAAGCTACGGGACACCTGCAGGAGGTGGTTGTTGGCTGAGGAGCATGACGCGGAGGAAGTGATTGACCTGGTGGTGCTGGAGCAGTTCATCACCCGGCTTCCCGACGGGATGGCGGAGTGTGTCCAGTGCCATCGTCCCACGTCGCTAGATGAGGCGGTTCAGCTGGCAGAGGATCACCTGGCGGCGTATCCAGGGGCAGGCGAGCCCCACCCTTCTTCCTCTCTCTCTCTCTCTCGACCTCATGCCTCTCCTCGTCCTTTTCCTGTCTGTACCCCCCGGAGACGCGGGCTGGGTCCACCCCGACCCATGCCACGCACCCGTCCCTTTCCCCCTCCCCTTCCCACTCCCTCAGCTCTCTCTGTTTCTGTCTCTTCTGCTCCTCAGGTGGGTGAATCTAGAGCTGCTGGTGCAGGAGGAATGCCTGGGTCGGCGTGCTGGCATTGCGGGGAGCCAGGCCGCCCCCGATCAAGCAGGGACGTACTGCATTTCAGTGAGTGTTTAAGGGGGTACATACCAAGCCTTGGTGGATTCAGGATGCAATCAAACCTCAATTCACCAAGGCTTGGTTCAAGGGGAGGCATTGGAAAATGCACGTTTGGTGAAGGTGAGGTGTGTGCACGGGGATATTCATGAGTACCCACTAGTGCCCATTGTCATCAAATTTCGAGGGAAAAAAAATATAATGGAGGTGGCGGTTAGTCCCCGTCTCACCCATCCACTAATTTTGGGAACTAATTGGCCGGGGTTTCGTTTATTAGCGAGAGAAATGTTTGTGGATGGGTCCTGCATTAGGGAGAGGTGGTGTGGAATGTGCGCAGCCTTGGCGGGAGAGGTGGTGCCAGGGCCGTCGACAACAGCTCCACGTCAGCATGACAACGAGAGCGGGGGGAGTGGCTCTCCCCCCCCTTAGCAGGGATTCCCCTCTGGGGTTTTCCCTTGGAGCAGTCGGGCGACGAAAACCTGAAGCACGCCTTTGATCAAGTGAGAGTAATCGATGGTCAGCCGATCCAGCCCAATGTTGTGCTCTCCCACCCCTACTTCGATTATTAAAGATAGGATTTATAGAGTGACGCAGGACACTCAGACACAGGAAAATGTGACCCAATTGTTGTTTCCGAAGAACCGTCGGGAAGTATTATTCCAGGCGGCTCATTATAACCCTATGGCAGGGCACTTAGGGCAGGCGAAAACATTAGGTTGGCTCTTGGCTCACTTCTATTGGCCGGGCATTCATGGCAACGTTCGCCGTTGCGCTGAGGTCAAATTGGCATGGACCTCGTCGGACCATTAGACCGATCTGCACGGGGGTATCGCTTTGTGTTCGTATTAGTGGACTACGCAACACGATACCCGGAAGCGGTGCCTCTATGCAATATCTCCACGAGGAATGTTGCAGATGCACTCTTCCGTGTTATCTCCCGGGTTGGGATCCCGAAAGAGATCCTAACTGATCAGGGCACATCTTTTATGTCATGCACCCTGCGCGAGCTGTACGAATTGTTGGGGGTTAAAGCGATTCGCACCAGCGTTTATCATCTGCAAACGGATGGGCTGGTGGAGCGCTTTAATCAAACGCTTAAAAATATTATTCGTAAGTTTGTGCAGGAAGATACACAGAATTGGGATAAGTGGCTAGAGCCCCTGTTATTTGCAGTACGAGAGGTCCCGCAAGCCTCCACGGGGTTCTCTCCATTTGAATTATTGTATGGAAGCAAGCCGCGCGGCGTACTTGACATCATACGGGAAAATTGGGAGGAGGGGCCTTCAACCAGCAAGAATTAAATTCAGTACCTTTTGGACCTGAGAGCAAAACTCCACACATTAAGTCACATAAGGCAGGAGAATTTGCTACAGGCACAAGAACGTCAATCCCGGCTGTATAACAGGGGTGCACGGCTACACGAGTTCACGCCGGGAGATAAAGTGCTCTTGTTACTACCCACGTCGAGCTCCAAATTACTCGCCAAGCAGCAAGGACCCTTTGAGGTCACATGGTGAGTCAGGGATGTCGACTATGAGGTAAGGCGAACGGATAGAGGCGGGGCGCGGAAGATTTATCATCTCAACCTGCTAAAACTATGGAGGGAGATGGCGTTGGTAGCATTGGCAATGGTAGTTCCTGAAAGGGAGGAGCTAGGACTGGAGGTAGATGTAAAATTGGCGAGTCAATCCCCTCCGGTGCCGTGCAGGGACCACCTCTCCCCAGCCCAAATTACAGACATTAAAAACCTACAGGCAGAGTTTTCTGACGTGTTCTCACCTCTCCCCGGCCGCACTAACCTCATAGAGCACCACAATGAGACAGCCCCAGGGGTGGTGGTTCGCAGCCGCCCCTATCGGCTCCCCAAACACAAAAAAATGTTATCTGGGATGAACTTAAGGCCATGCTCAAAATGGGAGTAATTGAGGAGTCCCACAGTGACTGGAGCAGCCCGGTGGTCTTGGTTCCCAAGGCCGACGGGACGGTCCGGTTTTGTGTGGACTTTAGAAAAGTCAACGTGGTGTCTAAATTCGACGCATATCCAATGCCTCGCACTGACGAACTGCTCGATCGGTTGGGCGCGGCTCGCTTTTATTTGACACTGGATTTGACAAAGGGATATTGGCAGATCCCCTTGACTCCAATGTCCCGGGAAAAAACGGCCTTTTCCACCCCATTTGGCTTACACCAATTCGTGACCCTTCCTTTTGGGTTGTTCAGGGCTCCCGCGATGTTCCAGCGGCTCATGGACCGAATACTCCGTCCTCACGCTGCATATACCGCTGCCTATTTAGACGACATTATTATATACAGTAATGACTGGCAGTGACACATGCAGCACTTAAGGGCGGTGCTGAGGTCGCTGAGGAGTGCGGGACTCACGGCCAACCCAAGAAGTGCGCGATTGGATGGGTGGAAGTACGGTATCTGGGCTTCCACTTGGGTCATGGACAGGTGCGTCCCCAAATTGATAAGACAGCAGCGATTGCGACCTGCCCAAGGCCCAAGACCAAAAAGGAGGTGAGACGGTTCCTGGGGTTGGCTGGCTATTATCGTAGGTTTGTGCCTAATTATTCGGACGTCACCAGCCCGCTGACTGAGCTCACTAAAAAGGGGGCACCAGGCCTGGTCCAGTGGACGGAGCCATGCCAACAGGCTTTCACTCAGGTAAAAGCTGCACTGTGTGGCGGACCACTTTTACATTCTCCTGACTTCTCTCTCCCTTTTGTTTTGCAGACGGATGTGTCGGACAGGGGGTTGGGGGCCGTGCTGTCCCAGGTGGTGGAGGGGGTGGAGCGCCCCATGCTGTACATCAGCCGCAAGCTTTCGGTACGGGAGACAAAGTACAGCACAATTGAGAAAGAGTGCCTGGCCATCAAGTGGGTGGTCCTCACCCTCCGCTACTATCTGCTGGGGTGGCCCTTCACCCTCTGTTCGGATCACGCCCCGCTCCAGTGGCTCCACTGCACGAAAGATGCCAATGCGTGGATCACTTGTTGGTACCTGGCACTTCAGCCTTTTAAGTTCGAGGTGATCCACAGACCGGGGGCGCAGATGGCTGTGGCGGACTTCCTCTCTCGGCAAGGGGGGGGAGTCAGTGGCAGGCCGGATGGCTCCCTGGCCTGAGTCGGGCGGTGGGGGTATGTGGAGGCGGGGGTGTGGTCGAGCACCGGTTTGGGAATGGAGGGCGGAGCCGGAGAAAGCAAGTGGTAAGGTTTACACACCTGTAGGAAATTTAGACTAACGAGTGTTCTGTGTTGCAGTGAGGAGAAAAGGAGGAGAGACACGCGCCTCGAGAGAGAGAAAATGACGCCGACACAGAGCCACATGTCTGCGTGCATGTGTGTGTGTGTATATGCGGGAAAGTAAAAGAAAAACCCAAATACCGAGAAAAAAAGAAAGATATAAAAGTGTCCGAGTTGGATTAAGCCTGTCTCCCTTCTGGTTCCTCCGTACCCGACCTTAAAAGTGTTACACCTTTCTTTTATATTCTCCTCACTGCAACACAGGACAATCATTAGTCTCATTTCCTACAGGTGTGCCATCCATTCACAAACTGGTGCTCGTCCATGCCCCCACCGCCCAACTCAGACCGGGGAGCCATCCGGCCTGCTGCCACTCGGACAACTGGGACAGCACAGCCTCTAGCCCCCTGTCTGACGCATCCGTCTGTAAAATAAAAGGGAGAGAGAAGTCAGGATAATGTAGGAGTGGTTCGCCACACAGTGCAGCTTTTACCTTCGTAAATGCCTATTGGCATGGCTCCGTCCACTGGACCGGATCTTGTGCCCCCTTTTTAGTGAGATCAGTCAGCGGGCTGGTGACGTCTGAATAATTAGGCATGAACCTACGATAATAGCCAGCCAACCCCAGAAACTGTCTCACCTCCTTTTTGGTCTTGGGCCTTGGACAGGCCGCACCTGCCCATGGCCCAAGTGGAAACCCAGATAATGTACTTCCACCGGTGGAAGTTGAAGTGTGTGGATGCAGTATTCTGTCCATGAGCCGCTGGAATGTTGCGGGGACCCTGAACAACCCAAAAGGAAGGGTCATGAATTGGTGTAAGCCAAACAGGGTGGAAAAGGCAGTTTTTTTCCCGAGACATTGGAGTCAAGGTGATCTGCCAATATCCCTTTGTTAAATCCAGTGTCAAATAAAAGCGAGCCGCACCTAACCGATTGAACGGTTCGTCAATGTGAGGCATTGGATATGCGTCGAATTTAGACACCACGTTGACTTTTCTAAAGTCCACACAAAACCGGACCGTCCCCTCGGCCTTGGGAATCAAAACCACTGGGCTGGTCCAGTCACTGTGGAACTCCTCGATTACCCCAATTTTGAGCATAGCTTTGAGTTCGTCCCGGACAACATTTTTTTGTGTTCGGGCAGCCAATAGGTGCAGCTACGGACTACCACCTCTGGGGTTGTCTCAATGTGGTGCTTTATGAGGTTGGTACGGCCGGGGAGAGGCAAGAACACATCGGAAAATACTGCCTGTAATTTTGTAATGTCTGGGATTTGGGCTGGAGAGAGGTGGTCTCCATAAGGGACCGGGGTGGATTGAATCGCTGATGTTAAGTTTACCTCCGGTCCTAGCTCCTCTCTCTTGGGAACGATGTTTCCATGGTTTTAGTAGTTTGAGATGGTACACCTGTCGCGCCCCGCCTCTATCTGTTCGCCTTACCTCATAGTCGAAATCTCTGACTCGATTAATGGAAGTGGGCGCAACGGTGCTTTTGGGGTGGCCGGTGGATTCACCAGCTGACATTCATGGCATGCTGCGCACCACCTGCGAACATCGCCACGAATGCCCGGCCAATAAAAGTCAGATCTAATGTTTTCCCCTGCCCTAAGTGCCCCGCCATGGGATTAGAATGGAACCAATAACTGCGTTATAATTTCCTGTGTCTGAGTGTCCTGCGTCACTCGATATAACCTATCCTTAATAACAGGAAAATAGGGGTGGGAGAGTGCAACACTGGGCTGGATTGGCTGACAATCGATTACTCTCACTTGGTCGAATGCATGCATATGGCACGACGCGCACCACCGGTGAACAACGCCACGAATGCCTGGCCAATAGAAGCAAGCCAAGAGCTGACCTAATGTTTTTGCCTGTCCTAAGTGCCCCGCCATAGGGTTATAATGAGCCGCCTGGAATAATAATTCCCGATGGTTCTTCGGAACCAACAATTGGGTCACATTTTCCTGCGTCTGAGTGTCCTGCATCACTCTATATATCCTATCTGTAATAATCGCGAAGTAGGGGTGGGAGAGTGCAACATTGGGCTGGATCGGCTGACCATCGATTACTCTCACTTGATCAAAGGCGTGCTTCAGGGTTTCGTTGCGTGACTGCTCCAAGGGAAAATCCCCGAGGGGAATTCCTGCTAAGAGGGGGGGCAGAGCCACTCCCCCCACTCTCATTGTCTCGCTGTCATGGAGCTGCTGTCGATGGCCTGGGCACTGCCTCTCCCGCCAAAGCTGTGCACATTTCACACCGTTCCCCACTATGGCAGGACCCATCCACAAACATTTCTTTCGCCAATAATTGGAACCCTGGCCAATTGGTCCCTAAAATTAGTGGATGGGTGAGGCGAGGACTAACCGCCGCCTCCACTATATTTTTTTGCCCCCAAAATTTGATGACAATGGGCACTATTGGGTACTTGTGAACATCCACATGCACACACCTCACCTTCACCACACGTGCATTCTCCAATGCCTCCCCTTGAACCAAGCATTGGTGAACTGAGGTCTGATTGCATCCTGAATCCACCAATGCTTGGTATGTACCCCCCTGAGCACTCACTGGGGGTGGCCTGCATTGCATCAGGGAGCTGGACCACTGCTCCCACCTCTATTATGGGGCACTGGTTCTGGAAATGCCCAGGCTCCCTGCAACGCCAGCATGTCGACCCAGGCATCACTCCTGAACCTGCAGCCCCGGATTCACCAACCTGTGGAACAGAGGAGACAGAAACAGGGGTGGGGGGGTGAAAGGACAGGGAGAGACACGAGGTCGAGAGAGAGAGGGAGATTAAGAAGGGTGGGGCTTGTCTTTCCCTGGATACTCTGCCAGCTGGACCACCTCCTCGAGCGATGCGGAACGATGGCACTGGACCCACTCTGCCATTCCTTCTAGAAGCCATGCGCCGAACTGCTCCAGCACCACCAGGTCGATCACCTCCTCGGTGTCGTGTCCCTCAGCCAACAACCACCTCTGGCAGGTGTCCCAGAGCTTCTGGGCGAAGGTTAACGAGTGGCCGAGCTCTGGGAAGGTCAGCAATTGAAAGCGCTGACGGTGTTGTTCTGGGGTTCGGCCGACCCGCTGCAAAATTGGCCGTTGCAGGTCCGGGTATTTCAGCATGTTGGCAACGGGCAGCTGCTGAGCTGCAAGCTGGGCCTCACCAGACAGGAGCGGCAACAGGCGGGCCGCCCACTGACCCTCAGGCCAGCCCCATGTCAGCGCTAAATGCTCATACAGTTCCAAGAAAGTCTCCGGGTCATCCTGCGGTCCCATCTTGGCAAGCGTGACGTGGGGTGGAGCTGTGGGAGCCACTGGGGTGGCGGCTGGAAAATCCGGCGGTCCTCGGCCTGAGCGTCAAGGAGATCTTTGATTCTCTGTGCCTGGTCTCTGCACAGCTGTAGGAGGGCCTGGTGTTGGGTCTGGTGGAGGTTGACCAGGGATGTGATGAGCTCGGCCAGTGGTGAGTTTTCCATGGCGGGGATTTCCTCTCAGTCCCGGGTTTCGGCACCAGTGTAACACTTTCCCTTTGACACTTTGAGAGAAAATGCGGAGGCAGGCTTGATCCACTTAATCTTTTCTTTTCCTCGCTCTTCGGTGTCTTAAATGCACATATGCACCTACGCACACACACACACACACACACACACAGCTGTCTGCCGGTGTCTCTCTCTCTCTCTCGAGGCGCGTGTCTCCCCTTCTTTTATCTTCTCCTCACTGCAACACAGAACAATCATTAGTCTCATTTCCTACAGGTGTGCCATCCTTACCACTCGCTTTCCATTCACAAACCGGTGCTCGTCCATGCTCCCACCTCCACACCGCATATCTAGTTATACAACCAGGTTGGCGAGAACTATAAACCTAAAAGGAGAATGGCAAGTCGGATTAATCGAATTTGAATATCCTGTGTCATGGTACACATTTAATGAGGAAGATGCTGCGTTCATTTTCAGCTATGATGAAACAAAGTCGACAGAATCACAGGAGGAGTGGTCAAACGCGGAAGAAAACCAAACATACGCCTAAGAAAGCATCAGTTGTAAAGCGCAAGCGCGAGGAGACAACAAAACGTGCTACATCAAAAAGACCAAAGATCTGTGTTAAAACAATATTTTAGATCATGTCTTTACTACACAACATGTCAGAAGAGTGTTTAAAAACCAAACTGGACCTGTTCACAGTGCCGATGACTCAAACCGCTATTGAAAAAAATACTTATATAGAAGTACCACCATTATCAGCGATATCAGTCTCATCACCTTTAGAGTTTTTTATCAAGGGGACTGGAGAGGATTATGTAGACCTAAACAACATGCTGGTGTTTTTGCGTCTCAAAATCACTAATGCTGACGGCACAGATATTGTGGACGGAGCCCCCGTGGGTCTTATTAACTATGCAGGGCAACAAGATTTTCACAAGTGGATGTGTCGCTCGGAGACTGTCTTATATCACAGAGTTCTAGCACGTACCATTCTCGGTGCATAATAGAGTGTCTTACCAATTATGATAAAGATGCCCTTGAAACACTTTTCTCTGCAGGGCTCTTTTACAAAGACACGGCTGGACATATGGACGTGGCAGACCCCGCTGGGGGTAATCACGGCCTGACAAAGATGAATTCTGCTTGATGAGGAGCGACGCTGTAGCCTATAAACTAAACATCCTATCAGCCTAGCTATTTGTGAAAAAAGTGTCTATCACCAGCTGTGAGATTGGGACATGCAGAAATATTGTTATCATCAAATGCAAAATATCCGAGAGACAGAGTGTGTCTGAAAAACTTTTCAGTCCCTGCAGGCTCATGTGTCTGCAATCAAGAAAACCAGCTTCTGGCAGCATTCCTGAGGAATCTTAGCCCATTCCTCATGAGCAATGGCCTCCAGTTCAGTAACATTCTGTAACATTAGGGATAGGGAAATGAAGCCTAGTGTCCATTGGTTGCACACTGCAAAATCTCGCCGGAAGCAGTATGCCATCCGGGTATTTCTCGCCTACTCTTTCTCGCCTATTGAGAATTCATTATACTACCCCTCTGGCGTACTGCTTTTCGCCTACTATATAGTAGGTACAGTATGTGGTTTCGGACGCAGCCTGTGTTTCGTGCTCGAAACCTGCCTCGAAGCTTCAGTGTCATACGTAACATCCCTACTCCCTGATGGTATTGCATAATGGATAAGTATCTGCCTGTACTTCTCAGCATTGAGGAGACCATTATTTCTGACCAAATTCCCAACTCCACAATGCAGCCCCAAACTTGCAAGGAACCTCCACCATGCTTCACTGTATGTGATGTATGTATATATATATATATATATATATATATATATATATATATATATATATATATATATATATATATATATATATATATATATATAAATTAAGGCAAATTAAAGCAAGGGAGTGATCCTTTTTCCAACTCAGTGATTCTGTTTTTTGTTTTGTTTTTTTCCTGACATGTTGGTGTTATATCTTTCACTTGGATGTTATAAGTTACACTGAGTAAATACAGTTGGATAAAACAAAAACTGTGTCTGTCTTCATTTCAGGCTGAAAAGCAACAAAATGTGATTAAGGGGTGTGATTCTTTTTATACCCACTGTATGGCTTCTGCTTTGCATAGTAAAGCCTTAACTTGCATCTGTGGATGCAGCAGCGAATGGTGTTGACTGACAAAGGTTTACCAAAGTATTCCCAATCACATACAAGGGAATCATACAAGGTAAAGACTGAAAATGGTCGAGTGTTCAGAAGGAATCGGCGTAGTTTGTTAAAGACTCCTGAGCCGTTTTCTGAGCAATATGAACATTCTGAACAAAAAAAATGTACAAAAAATCTGATGTACATTCTGAAATTGATCTTCCACAAAAATCTGATGGATATTCTGAAATTGATCTTTCACAAAAATTTGATGGACATTCTGAAATTGATCTTTCACAAAAATCTGATGAGCGTTCTAATTTGCCTGTGTTGAGAAGATCTAGTCGTATAGTAAAGAAACCTGACAGACTAAATCTTTGAGTCAAAGAAATGTGTTTGTGATATTGAAAATCTGATATCAGTAAGGTAAACACATCAGAATGGTGAATAATTCTTTGTGATATTCAAGTTTGAATATGATTCAATGTAAAAACATGCTAATTGATTGTCGAAAGGTTGGTTCTTGATAATCTTTTATGTTTTGATAATCTTTTATGTAATGCTGTATTGCTTATGTAATGCTTATGTAATGTTATTGCTTGAGTTGTTTTAGTCACTTAAAGAAAAAGGGGGATTTAATGATGATATTATTGTAAGTACCAATTTGTACCACTAGATGTCAATGTTGAGATGATGCCTCTATGTTAAGTATAAAAGCGACATAGAAGAAGACAGCAACAGGACACTTGTAGCATGATACACGGCATGTGGCTGATTAAAGAAAAGTCAAGATGTTCATTAAGACTTTGAGTATTCTTTAATATATATAAGTAAATGAACACAACAGTCAGGATATCCATTACAGACTCATGACGGTTTTTAAGACAGTGATGTTTGAGGGATCAGAGATCACCGACATTCAGAAGTGGTTTTTGGCCTTGCTCTTTACGCACCAAGATTTGATTGGATTCCTTGAATCTTTTAATTATATTGTGCACTGTAAAAGGTGATATGCCCAAAATCCTACCGATTTGTCTTTGGGGAATGTTGTTCTCAAAGTGTTGGATTATTCGCTGACGCATCTGTTGGCAGATTGGCGAGCCTCGACCCATCCTTGCTCTTGAAGGACTAGGCCTTTTTTGGAGGCTCCTTATCACATCACCTTCTTATTTCAACTTGTCACATCTCTATTAGTCCTAAATTGCCTCTGTCCCAACTTTTTTGGAACATGTTGCATGCATCAATTTCAAAAAATTATCTTCAAAAAAAAAAAAAACTATGCAGTTGATTAGGTAAATACCTTGAATACCTTGTGTTTATACATTTTTTTGTTATTTTTGTTATATTTTAACAAGTTAAAATACATTTACAAATCATTCCTCTTTGTTTTTATTAACATTTTCCATACTGTCCCAACTTTTTTGGAATTGGGGTTGTACTATAAGAGTTTAATCGTTGTAAAAATTAATCATATGCAATCAATATGCCACTAGTACACTTCGCTCTAGGAATGCTATAGGAAAGTAGCTGACTGAGATTCTACCAGAAATACGTCATTTCGTGCACTTCTATTGAGTTCTCTTTAGCAGCTTAATACGCTTGGAAGGTCAAATAAATACTCACACATCATGTCAAAATGCAGGTCTGGCCGAGTATTCATGTAAACACAGTCGGTTATGCTTTAAGTGAATGTAAACAGTTGGGAACAAATTGAAGGTGTGCCAATAAAGTATATTGGATCTGTGCATTATGTCTTAAGAGCCATTCTACCGAATGGGTGACATTTGCCTGTTGTAACTTTTAAAAATTAAACTTGATTTTTTATCTTTTTTCAACACTGAATCTAATAGCACACATATTCCACTGTTAAAAATCTATATTGGTCAATCTCGGGTAACTTTATTTCATTTTTTACAAGGTTTCAAAGTGGGAGATGGATGCATTTTTCTCAGTCCTGTTACCAAAAATCATGTGTTTTAAAAAGCAAGTTTAAAAGCAATGTCAACTAATTTCTTTGTTTTCCTCTCACAAAAGTGTTTATTTTAAAGAAATGGTTGGTTGCATGTTTAAATAATTGATATTTATCACAAAAAAATCACTATATATGCACACAATGTGTATTTTTTTTTTTAAATGCAAAGCCATTTTTTCATTTCAAAGGAGATCTAAACCTCAGGTTTAATTTATTTTTTCCATCATGTAATTAATTAAACTATTGGTTAAATGATGGACACAACACAAATGAGAAAAGCAGTGGTTTAAGTTTATTTTTTAGAGAAAAACAATTTAATAACAGGAATGAACATTGTGTAACAGGTATGAACACTGAGTAACAGGAATGTGTATCTGGACTGTGTGTGTGTGTGTGTGTGTGTGTGTGTGTGTGTGTGTGTGTGTGTGTGTGTGAGAGTGTATGTCTGTGAGTGTATGTGTGTGTGTGTGTGTGTGTGTATGTCTGTGAGTGTGTGTGTACAGTGAGGGAAAAAAGTATTTGATCCCTTGCTGATTTTGTACGTTTGCCCACTGACAAAGAAATGATCAGTCTATAATTTTAATGGTAGGTGTATTTTAACAGTGAGAGACAGAATAACAACAAAAAAATCCAGAAAAATGTATTTCAAAAAAGTTATAAATTGATTTGCATTTTAATGAGTGAAATAAGTATTTGATCCCCTATCATTCAGCAAGATTTCTGGCTCACAGGTGTCTTTTCCACAGGTAATGAGCTGAGATTAGGAGCACTCTCTTAAAGGGAGTGCTCCTAATCTCAGCTCGTTACCTGTATAAAAGATATCTGTCCACAGAAGCAATCAATCAGATCAATCAATCAGATTCCAAACTCTCCACCATGGCCAAGACCAAAGAGCTGTCCAAGGATGTCAGGGACAAGATTGTAGACCTACACAAGGCTGGAATGGGCTACAAGACCGTTGCCAAGCAGCTTGGTGAGAAGGTGACAACAGTTGGTGCGATTATTCACAAATGGAAGAAACACAAAATAGCTGTCAGTCTCCCTTGGTCTGGGGCTCCATGCAAGATCTCACCTCATGGAGTTTCAATGATCATGAGAACGGTGAGGAATCAGCCCAGAACTACACTGGAGGACCTTGTTAATGATCTCAAGGCAGCTGGGACCATAGTCACCAAGAAAACAATTGGTAACACACTACGCCGTGAAGGACTGAAATCCTGCAGCGCCCGCAGGGTCCCCCTGCTCAAGAAAGCACATGTACAGGCCCGTCTGAAGTTTGCCTGAATGATTCAGAGAAGAACTGGGTGAAAGTGTTGTGGTCATATGAGACCAAAATTGAGCTCTTTGGCATCAACTCAACTCGCCGTGTTTGGAGGAGGAGGAATGCTGCCTATGACCCCAAGAACACCATCCCCACCGTCAAACATGGAGGTGGAAACATTATGCTTTGGGGGTGTTTTTCTGCTAAGGGGACAGGACAACTGCACCGCATCAAAGGGACGATGGCCGGGACCATGTACCATCAAATCTTGTGTGAGAACGTCCTTCCCTCAGCCAGGGCATTGAAAATGGGTCGTTCCTGGGTATTCCAGCATGACAATGACCCAAAACACACAGCCAAGGCAACAAAGGAGTGATTCAAGAAGAAGCACATTAAGGTCCTGGAGTGGCCTAGCCAGTCTCCAGACCTTAATCCCATAGAAAATCTGTGGAGGGAGCTGAAGGTTTGAGTTGCAAAACGTCAGCCTCGAGACCTTAATGACTAATGGAGAGGATCTGCAAAGAGGAGTGGGACAAAATCCCTCCTGAGATGTGTGCAAACCTGGTGGCCAACTACAAGAAATGTCTGACCTCTGTGATTGCCAACAAGGGTTTTGCCACCAAATACTAAGTCGAAGGGGTCAAATACTTATTTCACTCATTAAAATGCAAATCAATTTATAACTTTTTTGAAATGTGTTTTTCTGGATTTTTTTTGTTGTTATTCTGTCTCTCACTGTTAAAATACACCTACCATTAAAATTATAGATTGATCATTTATTTGTCAGTGGACAAACGTACAAAATCAGCAGGGGATCAAATACTTTTTTCCCCCACTGCATGTCTGTGAGTGTGTGTGTGTGTGTGTGTGTGTGTGTGTGTGTGTGTGTGTGTATGTCTGTGAGTGTGTGTGTGTGTGTGTGTATGTCTGTGAGTGAGTGTGTGTGTGTGTGTGTGTGTGTGTATGTCTGTGAGTGTGTGTGTGTGTGTGTATGTCTGTGAGTGTGTGTGTGTATATGTCTGTGAGTGTGTGTGTGTGTATGTCTGTGAGTGTGTGTACGTCTGTGAGTGTGTGTGTATGTCTGTGAGTGTGTGTGTGTGTGTGTATGTCTGTGAGTGAGTGTGTGTGTGTGTGTGTGTGTGTGTGTATGTCTGTGAGTGTGTGTGTGTGTGTATGTCTGTGAGTGTGTGTGTGTGTATATGTCTGTGAGTGTGTGTGTGTGTATGTCTGTGAGTGTGTGTACGTCTGTGAGTGTGTGTGTGTGTGTGTGTGTGTGTGTGTGTGTATGTCTGTGAGTGTGTGTGTATGTCTGTGAGTGTGTGTGTGTGTGTGTGTGTGTGTGTGTGTGTGTGTGTGTGTGTCTGTGAGTGTGTGTGTGTATGTCTGTGAGTGTTTGTGGGTATGTCTGTAAGTGTGTGTGTGTGTGTGTGTGTGTGTGTGTGTGTGTGTGTGTGTCGGTATGTCTGTAAGTGTGTGTGAGTGTGTGTGTGTGTGTATGTCTGTGAGTGTGTGTGTGTGTCCCACACCATCCGGGGCACCCTTCCCGTGGCTCGCCTTGAAAAAGTTCCACGTACCGGCAGTGAATCCTCGCCTGAAGAGCTTTTCTGCAGCACTTAGTGGTGGATTGGCTCCCTGTAAGCACGGCATTCACGCTGTAAAACTGATACCTCTATATCTTAAGTAACAGTAACTATAAAACTTAAAAATCAAGTAAATTGTATTACATAAAATAATATTCACACTAATAAATCAATACACCATAGGATGATACTCACAACTGTTACCTATTACTCAGTCCTATTATGGTTTATATGAGTAACAGGACTGAAGGTAACAGGACTGAGTTTTTAGCATAGAATTAGCAAATACATGAAATATAGCCACATGGCATACATGCTTATAGCATGAGGATACTGAGCAAATTCTAGTGATTTACCAAAAATGTGTATATTTAAAATAAACAAATAACATCTACAAAATAATTTAGGTAACAGGATAGTACGTTGAGATTGAACCTCTTAGACATAGCTGCAATATCATCAAATATACAAAAAAGAAAATGAGCTGGACTTACTTTTGGTCTTCCCATTGCCTTCAGAAGATTCAAATGACGCAACTTCCTGTTGAAAATGTGTCTTGTGGAATGTTCCAAGTTTTTCAAGGAGGGCAATGTGTGAAACAGGACTGAGTGAAAACCCGGGGACACGACTAAAATGTGTATTTTATCTAAAATGTTATGGATTTCTCATGAAAAAAAACAAAAACATTTTAAATCATAGACTGGATATAAAGTCACAGAACAATGGGAAAAAAAAAAGATTTCTGAAGGACTTTAATCATTATATTTCAATGTAAAGTACAGAGATAGAGATTGGGGACATGCAAAAAAATGCTATTTTTTAGCGTTCTAGGTAGTTTTTATTAATGTTTTTAATTATATATTTTAAATTTGCAGTTAGGTTCATGTGTAGGACACTTTGCTTAATAATAAAATGTATTTTAGAGTTAATTGTCATGCATTTTTATACATATAATGTTCTGGGGACAGAAATGGCACCCATTTGGTGGAATGGCTCTTAAAGTGACAGCGGTCTAATAAACCTGCTGCTGTCTGTGTCATTAATATTAATCAAAACAAAAGACAAAGAGAAAATCACTCTCATTTGACTGAATAACTTCAGTAAATTGAATAAGAATCACTGTATATGTCATACAGTGAAGTCTATTTTATTTTATATTCAATTGCTTTATTCAATTTCTGTAGTATTTCTTTCTTGAATACTACTGATAGAACTAACTGAGAAAACATATTGTTATCATGAAATAAGACTGTAGTCATATCGCCCACCCCTAAACATTAGCATATGGTGATTCCAGTCCTGAATTTCACATAAAAGGTGAAATGTACTTCTTAATGTAGTAAATATCATAAACCCTGCTGATAGGGATTTTTTTTTTCCATTTTAGGAATTAAAATGTGTTCAGAAATGAGTTTGTTGTCATTCATAAACAAATTAAAAGCAGTAATAATGCATGAAACTTGTTATGACATGCTGCTAAATGTAAGTTTACTCTGTACTCTCTCTCTCAGCCTATATAACTGGGGGAGCAGCATCAAATAATTGAAATGTCAACTCTAACTGGAGGACACAATGTACAATTCTTCTTCTTTTCCTTTCGGCTGTTCCCTTCAGGGGTCGCCACAGCGAATCATCTGCCTCCATCTAGCCCTATCCCCTGCATCCTCTTCTCTCAGACCGACTACCTTCATGTCCTCCTTCACTACATCCATAAACCTCCTCTTTGGTCTTCCTCTCGGCCTCCTGCCTGGCAGCTCTAACCTCAGCATCCTTTTACCGATATATTCACTCTCCCTCCTCTGAACATGTCCAAACCATCTCAACCTGGCCTCTCTAACTTTGTCTCCAAAACATCTCACATGTGCTGTCCCCCTGATGTACTCATTCCTGATCCTATCCATCCTCGTCACTCCCAAAGTGAACCTCAACATCTTCAGCTCTGCTACCTCTAACTCTTCCTCCTGTCTTTTCCTCAGTGCAACTGTCTCCAAACCATACAACATCGCTGGTCTGACTACTGTCCTGTACACCTTTCCTTTCATTCTTGCTGGTACTCTTTTATCACACAACAGACCTGACACTTTTCTCCACCCATTCCAACATGCCTGCACACGCTTCTTCACCTATTTTCCACACTCCCCGTTGCTCTGGACTGTTGACCCTAAGTACTTAAAATCCTGCACCTTCTTTATCTCTTCTCCCTGTAACCTCACTGTTCCACTTGGATCCCTCTCATTCACACACATGTATTCTGTCTTGCTGCGACTAACCTTCATTCCTCTTCTCTCCAGAGCAAACCTCCACCTCTCTAGAGTTTCCTCCACCTGCTCCCTGCTCTCACTACAGATCACAATGTCATCCGCAAACATCATAGTCCATGGAGATTCCTGTCTGACCTCATCTGTCAGCCTGTCCATCACCACCGCAAACAAGAAGGGGCTCAGAGCCGATCCTTGATGCAGTCCCACCTTCACTGTGAACTCCTCTGTCACACCTACCGCACACCTTATCATTGTCCTACTGCTCTCATACATATCCTGCACCACTCTAACATACTTCTCTGCCACTCCAGACCTCCTCATACAATACCACAGCTTCTCTCTTGGCACCCTGTCATACGCTTTCTCTAAATCTACAAAGACACAATGCAGCTCTTTCTGACTCTCTCTGTACTTCTCCATCAACATTCTCAAAGCAAATATTGCATCTGTAGTGCTCTTTCTTGGCATGAAACCATACTGCTGCTCACAAATGCTCACTTCTCCCCTTAGCCTTGCTTCCACTACTCTTTCCCACAACTTCATTGTATGGCTCATCAGCTTAATACCTCTGTAGTTTCCACAACTCTGCACATCTCCCTTGTTCTTAAAAATCGGCACCAAAACACTTCTCCTCCATTCCTCAGGCATCCTCTCACTCTCTAAGACCTCGTTGAACAACCTAGTTAAAAACTCTACTGCCATCTCTCCTAGACACTTCCATACCTCCACTGGTATGTCATCAGGACCAACCGCCTTTCCTCTCTGCATCCTCTTCAAAGCTCTCCTAACTTCACCCTTGCTAATCCTTTCTACTTCCTGCTCAACAATATTTGCCTCTACTACTCTTCTCTCTCTGTCATTTTCCTCATTCATCAGTTCCTCAAAGTACTCCTTCCATCTTTCCATCACCCTCCTGTCACCTGTCAACACATTTCCATCTCTATCTTTAATCACTCTAACCTGCTGCACATCCTTACCATCTCTATCCCTCTGCCTCACCAACCGATACAAATCCCTCTCACCTTCCTTACTATCTAACCTTGCATACATGTCCTCATAAGGTTTCTGTTTGGCCTTTGCCACCTCTGTCTTAACCTCACGCTGCATCTCCCTATATTCCTGTCTACTTTCCTCCATCCTCTCACTGTCCCACTTCTTCCTAGCTAACCTCTTCTTCTGGATACTCTCCTGAACTTCCTCATTCCACCACCAAGTCTCCTTGTCTTCTTTCCTCCTTCCAGATGACACACCTAGCACCTTCCTACCTGTCTCCCTGATCACTTTGGCTGTAGTAGTCCAGTCATCTGGAAGCACCTCCTGACCGCCTAAAGCCTGTCTCAACTCCTCCCTGAAAACCGGACAGCACTCTTCCTTTTCCAACTTCCACCACTTTGTCTTCTGCTCTGCCTTTGCTCTCTTCATCTTCCTCACCACCAGAGTCATCTTACACACCACCATCCTATGCTGTCTAGCTACACTCTCTCCTGCCACTACTTTGCAATCGCTTATCTCCATCAGATTACAGTGTCTACATAAGATATAGTCCACCTGTGTGCTCCTGCCACCACTCTTATATGTCACCCTGTGTTCCTGCCTCTTCTGAAAGTACGTGTTCACCACAGCCATATCCATACTTTTAGCAAAGTCTACCAACCTCTGTCCTTCTGGGTTCCTTACCTGAAGACCAAACCTGCCCATCAGTTCCTCATCCCCACTATTCCCTTCACCAACATGTCCATTAAAGTCTGCCCCTATCACCACTCTCTCACATCTGGGAACACTCTGCATCACATCCTCAAGCTCGCTCCAGAATCTGTCTTTCTCCTCTTGCTCACAATCTACTTGTGGAGCGTAAGCACTAACAACATTCAACATCACACGTTCAATTTCCAGCTTCAGACTCATCAACCTATCTGACACTCTCTTTACCTCCAGAACATTCTTCACAATCTCCTCCTTCAGAATCACTCCTACTCCATTTCTCTTCCTGTCCCCACCATGATAAAACAGTTTAAACCCTGCTCCAATGCTTCTAGCCTTGCTCCCTTTCCACCTGGTCTCCTGGACACACAGAATGTCGATTTTCCTCCTCTGCATCATATCTATCAGCTCTCTGCCTTTACCTGTCATCGTACCAACATTCAAAGTCCCTACTTTCAGTCCTAAACTCCTGCCTTTCCTCTTCTCTCTCTGCCTACGGACACGCCTTCCTCCTCTAACACACCCTCCTCCTCTCCTTCTTCGACCAACAGTAGCCCAATTTCCACCGGTGCCCTGTAGGTCAACGGCACCGATGGCGGTCGTTGTTAACCCGGGCCCCGACCGATCCGGTATGGAAGTCATGTTCGTGATTCGCACATTGAATTTGGCAAAAGTTTTACGTCGGATGCCCTTCCTGACACAACCCTCTCTATTTATCCGGGCTTGGGACCGGCACAAAAAGTATACTGGCTTGTGATCCCCTGTGGCTAGATTACACAATGTACAATTGCAAATCAAAATTATTCAACCCCTATTGCAAATTAGGTTTATTGTCAAAATTTACAGACTTCCAGCTGAACAAATCAAACAAAAGCAATTGAAACAGCTCGACACAAAGAATGCTTCAAGTGGTTTCCCCAAATTCAATGGAAAATGTAACTTAGAATGACTTCTCCAGTCTCAAAATTATTCAACCCCTTCATGGCAAGCATCTTTAGTACTTAGTAGAGCACCGTTTTGCTGTTATGACCTGCTGCAAATGAGATGCATAGCCAGACACCAGCTTCTGGCAGCATTCCTGAGGAATCTTAACCCATTCCTCATGCGTAATGGCTCCAGTTCAGTAATGTTCTTGGGTTTGCGTGCTGCAACTGCCTTCTCCAAATCAAAAAGTCAGGTGACTGTGATGGCCGTGTAGAATCTTCCAGAATTTCTTCTGCAACCAAGCCTTGGTGGAATTTGAGGTATGCTTGGGATCATTGTCCTGTTGGAAGGTCCAGTGATGCCCAAGCTTCAGCTTCCTCACAGACAGCATTGACGTTTTCTCCTAGAATTTCCTGATACTTCAATGAATCCATCTTGCCTTCACATGCTACAGTTTGCCAGTGCCAGAGGATGCAAAGCAGCCCCAGAGCCTCACCAAGCCACCACAGAGTGTTATTTTCAGCATATGTCTTCCTCCAGACATACCGCTGATCCATCGTGCCGAAAAGTTCCAGTTTTGTTTTATCACTCCACAGAACAGAATCCCAAATTTATATGATTTTGAGCATATTGGAGCCGACTTTTATTGTGCTTTTGGGTCAGTAGTGGTGAACGTCTTGGAGTTTTGGCATGGAAACCTTCTGTGTTTAGTACGTGCCTTATTGTGCTCACTGAAACCTCAGTGCCTGTTGCCACCAGCTTTTGCTGCAGGTCTTTTGCAGTCACTCGAGGGTTTTTCACAACCTGCCTTTTCAGAAATCTAGTTGCAGCCGTTGATGGCTTCCTTTTTCTACCCCGTCCAGGTAGTGTAACCACTGTTCCCATAACTTTGAACTTGTGAACTATGCTTCTAATGGTGTCTCTAGGAACATTCAATGCCTTTGCTCTATTTGTATCCTGTTCCTTGTTTGTGAAGGGTGATGATCTCTTCTCTTAACTTTTTGGACCATTCTTTTTAAAAGTGGTAAATGACCTACTGCTGGCCTCTGATCAGGGTTGTGTCTCCATGCTTGTGTTGCTTGAACTTAGTGCAGCTTTTGATACAATTGATCATAGTATTCTCCTTGGTAGACTAGAAAACGTTGTTGGCATTAAGGGAACGGCTCTCTCCTGGCTCAGGTCTTATTTGACTGATAGTCATCAGTTCGTAGATGTAAATGGTGAATTCTCTATGCATACTGAGGTAAAGTTTAGTGTTCCGCAAGGTTCTGTTTTAGGCCCACTGCTTTTTTCTTTATATATGCTACCTTTGGGTCAAATTATTCGTAAACATGGAATTAGCTTCCATTGTTATGCTGATGACACACAGTTGTATGTTTCAGCGAAGCCAGATGACAGACACCAGTTTAATAAAGTCGAGGAATGTGTAAAGAACATTAGACAGTGGATGCTTATTAACTTCCTCTTACTAAATTCTGACAAGACAGAAATACTTATACTAGGACCACATGCAGCTAGAAGTAAGTTTTCTGATTACATAGTAACTCTGGATGGCCTTTCTGTTTCATCATGTGCAGCAGTAAAAGACCTTGGTGTGATTATTGACTCCAGTCTTTCCTTTGACGCCCATGTAGGTAATATTACTAGGATAGCCTTCTTTCACCTCAGAAATATTGCTAAGATAAGAAATATATTGTCACTACATGATGCAGAAAAATTAGTCCATGCTTTCGTCACCTCTAGGTTGGATTATTGTAATGCCTTACTGTCTGGATGTTCCAGTAGGAGCATAAACAAGCTCCAGTTAGTTCAGAATGCAGCTGCAAGGGTCCTTACTAGAACCAGAAGATATGACCACATCACTCCTATCTTATCCACACTGCATTGGCTCCCAGTGAAATTTCGCATTGATTATAAAATACTACTATTGACTTATAAAGCACTAAATGGCTTCGCGCCACAGTACCTAAGCGAACTTTTGGTCTTTTATGATCCGCCACGCCTAGTTCGATCAAAAGGTGCAGGATATTTGTCGGTGCCTCAAATAGTGAAGGCTACTGCAGGGGGAAGAGCTTTCTCTTACAAAGCCCCACAGTTATGGAACAGCCTTCCAATTAGTGTTCGGGACTCAGACACAGTCTCAGTGTTTAAGTCGAGGCTGAAAACATATTTGTTTAGTCAAGCCTTTCGTGAATAGTTTTTTCTTTAGGTAAAGGAGCAGATCTAGAGGTCTCACGGGCATAGTGTGTTGTGGTGAACTGGGATGTTTGGATGCTGTCATCCCCCCACCTTCACTCGTTCACCCAGGTTTGTTGGTGGTGGGGTGGCTGGCCGCCTTGTCCCAGGGAGCCCTCATGTCTGTGTTACCTTCTGGCTCTCCCTTTTAGTTATGCTGTCATAGCTAGTCTTGCTGAAGTACCTACTTTTACTCACGCAAAGTACACTGCCCTTAACCATTACGGGACAATAAGCATACCTAATTCTCTCCCTCTCCCTCTCTCTCTCTCTCCCTCTCTCTCCCCCCCTCTCCTCTTCTGTTGAGCCACACATGATACCCCTGAGATGCCAGTGATCCCGACCCCTTCTGCTCTCTGGACCTGCCTGATCCATCCTGATGCCCTACTTCTGGTTGGAGATCTCATCAGTTGGAAGTCACATGCTGCTGCTGAGGATGGCCCCACAGGGTGCAGCCTAAAGATCATTGAGATTACAGTGGTGAAGTTCAACAAAACAGACTTCATATAAAAACTGTAATGAATTTTCATGGTCTCACAACTGCTATTTGACCATGTGGTACTGGTACATTTATAGAAGAGATTTATTTATTTATAATCGCACTATCCGGTGTTACCCAGATGAGGATGGGTTCCCTTTTGAGTCTGGTTCCTCTCAAGGTTTCTTCCTCATATCGTCTCAGGGAGCTTTTCCTTGCCACCGTTGCCACTGGCTTGCTCATTGGGGATAAATTAATAAATTTAAAATCTATGTCCTGAATTTATATACTTCTGTAAAGCTGTTTTGGGACAATGTCCATTGTTAAAAGCGCTATACAAATAAACTGAACTTGAACTTGAACTTTTGACTTAGCCATATTTCTAACATGCAGTCAAACATGACACTCAACAAACCCCTAGCCAGTTCAGGTATTTCATGTGTTCCAGCTCAAGCCCACCTGGTGCAATTAATGAAGCCATTGATTCCTTGCATCAGGGGTGCTTGAGACAACAAGTTGTGAGGGATTCTATTCAGGGGGTTGAATAATTTTGAGACTGGAGAAGTCATAATAAGTTGCATTTTCAGTTGAATTTGGGAAAACCACTTGAAGCATTCATTGTGTTTAGCTATTTCAATTGCTTTTGTTTAATTTGTTCATTGCAAACAGCTGAAAGTCTGTAAATTTTGACAATAAACCTGATTTGCAATGGGGGTTGAATAATTTTGATTGCAACCGTAAGTACATTCGTAGCTTCATTATCATCATTCACTAATGCTAGCTTTAATTACATGGAGCTTCCTTACAAGGCCTTTAAATTAGTAGCACTCAGTGCATTTATTTGTGCTCGGTGCCACACATCCCTAGTAAATATAATTTTTTAGAACAGAACATATTCAACTTTTACATGTTCCTACCTTAATGTCAAGTCCAGTATGCTTTTTAATGTAGCAAATTCACTCCCTCAAAAACTCATGACAACCCTATCTTTTTGTCTTTCTTTTGTCGTTTGACATTTGATCATACAAAATCTGTTTCATCTTTACGTCATAATTATTATACATTGATTACACATTCAACATTTTCCAATGAGGTTTCCAGAGTATACAGAACCATGCAACTGTTGCCAGTTTTGCCTGTTTACTGAACCTGCACTCTCTCAGGAATACATATCTTGTCACACCAATCATTTGGGTCTTTTGGGTATCTTTAGAGAATAAATTAAAGGGCATATTGCATGTGTTGAGAGACAGTCCTAACAAACAGTGATAATTGCCTTTTCTTCATTCCCCAAGGCATACATAGAAACATATTGTCATGTTTTTAATTGGCCTAACTTTTTGTTCATCTGTTTGTGATGTAAAGTCCAGGCTAAATTGGAATAATGAAATAATTAATAATAATAGAACAATGAATAATATCATATCCCTGATCATAATGTAAAAAGAAAACATTTTATTAAGGAAGACAAAATAAAATAAAATTTCACTTGCTGTATAGCGAGGGTAAATGGTTATGGATTGTTGTCATAGATAACATGATGTGTCATGTATGACGACAAAGCAAAACTTAATAAAACAGACATCCTATAATAGTCAAAATAGTCAATATTATAATACTCTGAGTCCAAGCTAATTATTTACTTCACCCTAAACTGCTTTAGGCCTGTTACTAGTGTTGGATTCAAGACCACCTTAGGTGAGACCGAGTCAGGACCAAGACCATGGCCAATGGAGTCCGTCAAGACGAGACCAACACCACACATGGTCAAGTCCATGTCAAGACCAAGACCAGACTCAGATGTGTTAATTTGCTAAACTATATTCCTAACCTGATATGACAAATTTCTTTTAAAAATAACCCATCTACTTTGGTATTATCATTTTGTACAAAAAAGTACACAGGACAGAGATTTATACACTTAAGGAATACTTTATTAGGAACACATGTACAGCTACGCAATCATGCAATCATCTAATCAGCCAATCATGTGGCAGCAATGCAATGCATAAAATCATGCAGATACGGGCCAGCAGCTTCGGGTAATTTTCGTGTCAGAATCAGATTGGGGAAAAATGTGATCTCAGTGATTTTGACAGTGGCATGATTGTTGGTGCTAGACAGGCTGGTTTGAGTATTTCTATAACTGCTGATCTCCTGGGATTTTCATGCACAGCAGTCTCTAGAGTTTACTCAGAATGGTGCAATTAAAAAAAAAAAAAAAAAACATCCAGTGAGCGGCAGAAATGCCTTGTTGATGGGAGATCAGCAGAGTATGGCCAGACTGGTTCGAGCTGACAGAAAGGCTACAGTAACTCAGATAACCACTCTGTAAGATTGTGGTGAGCAGAAAAGCATCTCATAATGCACAAAGCCTCAAACTTGTGGTGGATGGGCTACAACAGCAGAAGACCATGTCAGGTTCCACTTCTGTTAGCCAAGAACAGAAAGCTGAGGCTGAAGTGGACACATGTTCACCAAAACTGGACAGTTTAAGTCTGTAAAACAGGGGTGCTCATTATGTTCATCGCGATCGACCAGTTGATTGCAAGACAACCAATGGTTGATCTTCCCGTCCCTTTGTGCTTTCAGTGACTCCCGTAACCAGAGAAAGAGAGAGAGAGACACACACACACACACACGCACACACGCACGCACGCACGCACACACACCAAAAAGCATGTACTTCCAAGCCAACACACCCATGTGGGGCCCAAAGGGTTTGCACCTGGGCTGATATTTGGGGCCCACCTGGGCTACCCAACTGGGGCCCAGCTAATTTTGTCCTCAGTTTCCATGGAGGCCCCACATGGGTTAGCCCAGATGGGTTGATGATGGGCCCTTGATGGGCTCCATATAGGGCCCATATGTGTAACCCAGGTTTCTCCCATTTGGAGCCTACAGGAGTCTGCCTACATGGGTTGATGATGGGACCCAGCTAGTTCTTATCTAGTGCTCTTATGGGCCACAACAGATATGGCCTACCATATTTGTCTGCTTGGGTTACCTTATTTTACAGTAAATACAAATATTACATTTAACCCACTAAAGTACACTAAAATGTAAAATGTATTGCTTCAATGAAGAGAGACCAGTAGTTCATGCTTTATTTATTAAGCAAGGTTTTAGTGGGAATAATTCGTACATAACTATAATAACTTGTAAATAACTTTTGAAAACTTGTAAAATATTCCAAAAAAAGAAAAATGCAGTGAAGCCCCTGCCAGATTTTAACTTGTACTGTTCATATCTGCATATCTGAAATGAAGTATTCCAAAAACAAAGCAAAATAAACAAACAAACAAACAAACAAAAAAAATGCAGTGCAGCTCCTCACTCCTTTGTCCCATTTGAAAAGAGAAAATAAATTAATCAACCATTTGGCACTCTTTTTTATTCCCTTTGACAGTTAAAACAGATGCATTTATGACAAAGAACTGCACAGATGCAGATGTCATGACAATCTATCAATAAATCCTTGTGTAAAATATAGCGGCTGTGGATGAGAGGAGAGTTGACTGCTGGATGTCATATTTAAGTTTATGTTCTGCTTGTTCAACAGTTTTTTAAAAATAAAGTAGTATTAAACACATTCGGACAGATTTGAATTGCTAGTTTTATTCTCAATTCTTATCGTTTTGGTTATGGGGTGCCAGAAATTGAGGAAAAATGGTATTCCATCTTCTAACAGTAAAAAAGAGGCGTGAACTCTGAGGGAGTTAGCTACCCAGTGATGTTAGCTAGCTGTAATTCTAACGTGACAAGAAACCAAAATAATGTTTTGGTTAACATTATGTTGTGAAAACAATGTATTTCTTACACATTTCAGTTTTAATTTTGATACAATAATGTAGTTCTAACCTTGGGTACACTGACTAACAGTAAAGTCACCTCCAGAAAAGTGGCACGAATAGAAAAGTCAGGGGGTGGGGGATGGGCATTACTGTGTGAGATCTCACGAGATCCTACAAAAAGTTTCGCAAGATCTCCCAAAAGTCTTTTTTTTTTTTTTTTTAACTTTTTTTTTCTCCATGTCCACGAGCTCTTGATCTTTTTAAAGAGCAGAAAATTGGGTAAAATTGCATGAGTGTTGGCATTTTTAGATATATTTATTTATTTTTTATTTTTTTATAATTTATTTTTATTTTCTGTATTTATTTTGATTAGATTGAAGTAGCTTAACTTACCAGCTATAACATTTGAAAATTAGTCCAAGTGTCACAAAAAGAAAACAACAAAAAAACATTTCAACGGTGCATATTTCTGTACTATCTCGGACCCATGTAATCAACCTAGATGGGATTGATTGTGTTTGCACTTGTCTAACCCATTTGGTACACCAAAATGGACCACATTTGTGTTGCCCATTTTGAGCCCATGCACTCATTTACCATTAGTGATCCAACTAAGAAACACATAGGGAGTCCATGTGGGACCTACTTAGTTGATCCAAGTGGGCCCCAGATAAGATGCCCATTTTGGACCCATGCCCACTCAGTACCCCTGTAGCCCAAATGTATCCCATGTGGGTCCCACATAAATATGTTGGTTCGGTTGAACCTGATGGAGCGAAAGCTGCGAGTCCGAGACGGACCCGTTTCCTGTCATTGTGTTGTTTTTTGTTGAATGTGCGCTGAAAATTGCTGACTGAATAAACGCGAGCCCGGAGCAGAGTTAAAATTCTAGCTGTCTACCGAATCTTCCTTCATGCTCTCACACACCGGGTTATACACACAAATAAATTTAAAACACATATTTAATTCTAATAACACACATGAATCGAAGAGGGCTTTGGCTGGACGTGCATTGTGATGATGTCACATGACACGTCTTGGCCAAATCTGTGGAAAATCTGCAGTAATTTTGAAAAATTGCAAGCTCCTCTGAATATTGCAGAGTTTGCTTGATTTTGTGTTCATTTCCGTGATCACAAAATCCTGGAGAGAGTGATGTAGGCTCATTATTTAAATGTGTACAATAGTAACTTTCCACTCACTTTGAAAATTGTCATTAGATTCAAGTGGATGCTATTTACAGGCCTGTTTGTTTGTTGAGGTTTTAATTAAACCCATTCAGTTCCCAATGACCAGTCAAACAGGCTAATAACTACAAGAAGTCAGTAATAATTATAATAACTTTGTGATTTCTACCAGTGTAACTAGATTAGAAAAAAAATCCCAGGAGAACTATGCTTCACAGATGTCGACTTTAAGAACCACTATTGTAGATGATGCATACTGCACACTAGTAATGTCTAGCCAATAAACATGATTTATTTAATGTATTGTTTGTACTGGGCAAAAATAGAAACATACACATGTTTATCATTTGGGCCCCATCTAACTTGCTTTAAACAGTCCCTCCAGGATTTCGCAATTTTGCAATTGCAGAAATGAACGCAAAATCAAGCAAACTCCGCAATATGCTCAGAAGCATATGATCACAAGCATATGATGGCAGAGTATTGGAGATATCTTTTATAAATCATTAGGCCTATGGATAGGAAATAAAAGTGATCTTGGAGATTGTGTTATTATAATATGTCTATGGTTCTAAGGCTATACGGTTACCATAACAACCGATAGTACATACAGCAGCTGCACAGTTAAAGCATATTACAGTTGCAAATTCAAAATGGCAGACGAAGCAGAAGCTGGTAGAAAAAAAAAAACATACCATTTTCACTCAGAATGGGAGGAAAATTTTTTGTTTACAATGCCGAATCCAAAATGTGTGTGTCTAATTTGTCAAAAACAAATAAAACAAATATAAAAACAAGTCTCTCAAAATAATTTCTCAAACTCCAAATTTAGAGTAGATGTGCATATTTTACATGGTGGTGTAGTAGATTTTTAATTGTGGCAGTAATTTGAGGTTAAAATGATCAGGAATGTGTTTCAAAGATACCAGGTGAACTAAAACTGGTAATCTAAACTGTGTTTAATTACAGTATTCCTCAGGGCATGTTTGGTATCATTTGTATCCATATTTCATGGTGAACGATGTGGTGATATCATAAATATCATATAGTTTAGGAAATAACATTTACAATATATGTTGCAATATGTGCTCTTTCCACACACACACACACACACACACACACACACACACACACACACACACACACACACACACACACACACACACACACACACACACACAGACATGCTGGCACCCCCTGGTTTGCATGAACTCATTCTCAGGAACTTAATTAACATACAGTTCCTTAAAGTAAGATAACCCTGCCATAAAACACATTGGGGTCCACCCTGCCCTAAAACACATTGTTTCATTTCCATTTGGTATCCTGGTCACTATACATTTCAAAGAGGCTCAGGGGTATAAGAGGATCTGCTTGGTAGAGAGAAAAGGGCCTTATACCATCAGGAGTTAAGAGCCTGCCTTGTAACATCAGAAGGGCTTTTTGCCGTAGATGTTTTTCCATCACGCATCCTATGTCCGTGACGCTGACCATAATCCTGTAAGTTACCTTTGTCTCTATTTTATGTACATCTTCAATTGTGGTTTTGTATTAAATTAATTTGTTATTCTATCTCTGGATACTCAGTGTTTCTTCTGAAGAAGTACGATGCACTAAGAGTGCATGTTTCATATGTTTTATATGTTTACTAGGAATAGTTTCTTAAGCTAACATTATAGTACATTAGACACGTTTAAAGTCAACCTCTGATAAGCTAAAAGTAAAGGCTAATACTTGCAAGAACCTCTGACAAGTAAAATAGGAAAGGCCTAGGCTTGCACGTTGATAGAAACCTCTCTATAACATTTCTAGCACTAAGATTATTCTATTGGAGTCAAATAATCAATTAAATGGAGTCAGATATTTAAATCATACAGTAAAGCACGCATTAACCTTCGCTGCACCTATTTCTGTCATAGGTTATAGGAGAGCAGTGGGCTAAATAATTAACCCTTTAGATATTTTAGCCCTACAGTTTATCTTACCATAATAATAATAGAAAAAGTAGATCTCTTGTCATAGAAATGTGAGCACCCCTGCTGTAAAGCATAGCCTGGTCTGATGAATCTTGTCACACAGATGGTAGGCACACAGATGATAGGGTCAGAATTGGGTGCCAACAGCATGAATCCATGGACCCAACCTGCCTCGTGTCAACAGTCCAGGCTGGTGGAGGTGGTCTAATGGTGTTGGTGGTCTAATGGTGTCAGGAATGTTTTCTTGTACACTTTTGGCCTGTTAATACCAATCAATCACTGCTTGAATCCCACAGCCTTTTTGAGTATTGTTGCTGACCATGTGTATCCCTTTATGACCACAATTCAATTCATTGATCTTCACTGGCTTTCCCAGGCACTGGACATGAATCCAAAAGAACACCACTGGGATGTGGTAGAATGGGAGATTCACAGTATGAAAGTGCACCTGAAAAATGTGCAGGAATTGACCAGTCCGTATGGACCAGAATCTCAAAGGAATGTTTCCAATATTTTGTGGAATCCATGGCAGGGTGAATTGAGGCTGTTTTGAGAGCAAAGGGAGGCCCTACCCAGTATTAGTATAGTGTTTCTAGTAAGGTGTTCAGTGAGTGTAAAGCATAGTCCATTCTTTTAGAAAGTGCTGCATTGTAATCCTATTTTATGTCATTGCAACATAAAGCACATATGGGGTGGTTAAGGAGTATGCGTGAGGTAAATTAAATGACAGAGTTTGATAATTATACAAAACATTAATCTTTTAAAGAAATTCAACAGAAAGCAGTACAGCACAGTAAAGATTTTCAAATCAAAGTACATTTTCTTTTGATTTAAGCACACAGCAGGTAAATAAAACGCATTAAAAAATAGAATTTGTTTTGGCTCATACAACTTTCTGAGACCATATATGGCTATGCTTTACAAATACTTCTGTTGTATTATTTTGAACATTATGGAACTTCCAATTGTACCTTGTCACCTTGGCAAATAGAAAAATAAGATGACTGCCTCTGATGCCAGATACAGGTTTATCCTGACAGGAGCCAAAGGTAGCTAGGTTACTAGCCAAAATTGGTATAATTTGGCTAGTTACCTAGCTACTTTTGGCTCCTGTCAGGATAAACTCCCCCTCCCTTGTGTTAGAGTTTTGCCTGGAAGCCAGACAATAAGCCCCTATGTATTTTTGGCGGATGAGGCTTTCCCTTTACAATATTATGATGCCAAATCTTATGAGGCCATTCCCTGGTCAGTAATGAAAATATTAAATTATGTGTGTTCTAATTATTATTGAATTATATTTGGGGAAAAAACACACCCACTTGTGTGTGTGTGTGTGTGTGTGTGTGTGTGTGTGTGTGTGTGTGTGTGTGTGTGCGTTATACATAAAAAGAAGTGCCATTTAAATTCTGTAAATTACTAAAAATTTTAACACCTTTGTTAATACACCTTAGTGTAACACCTTTATTAATAGGCACTGTTTAAAAAAGGGAGTAATTCAGATTTAATTAAAAAAATTGAACTTTCATATATTCTAGATTCATTACACGTGAAATATTGCAAGCCTTTTTTGTTTTAATCTTGATGATTACGGCTTACATCTCATGGAAATCAAAAGTCTCAAAACATTGGAATAAAGAATTTATAATACAGAAATGTTGACCAGAGAAGACCTCTAATCAGCTAATTAACTCAAAACACCTGCAAAGATTTCCTGAGCCTTTAATCTCTCAGTCTGGTTCAGTACACACAACCACAATATTCATGGAATAATATTCATGGAAAGTTGACTGGAAGGGAAGTGTGGTAGGAAAAGGTGCACAAGCAACAGGGATGACCAACTGAGACCAACAGCCTTGAGAGGACTGTCAAGCAAAGCCAATTCAAGAACTTGGGGGAGCTTCACAAGGAGTGGACTGAGGCTGGAGTCAGTGCATCAAGAGCCACCACGCACAAATGTGTCCAGGAAATGGGCTACAAGTGTAACATTCCTAGTGTCAAGCGACTCTTGAACCAGAGATGCACCTGTATACACAGTACTGTGCAAAAGTTTTAGGCACACACAAAGAAATGCTGTAGAGCAAAGATGCCTTCAAAATAATGAAATTAAATGTTTCTACATTAAAAAAAAAATACCGTAAAGAGCATTAAAAAGTAGTACATGAAACTAAGTCAATATTTTGAATTTGATGGCTGCAACACATCTCAAAAAAGTTGGGGCGGGGGCAACAAAAGGCTGGAAAAGTAAGTGTTACTAAAAAGAAACAGCTGGAGGAACATTTTGCAACTAATTAGGGTAACTGGCAACAGGTCAGTAAAATGATTGGGTATAAAAATGGTATCTTAGAGAGGCAGAGTCTCTCAGAAGTAAAGATGGGATGGAATCTGAAAGTCTTTACAATTGTACGTTTAGGAACATTATTCTAAAATTGTTCCAAAATTGTAGATGCATTTTTTTGCAGATTGGTGAACCTCTACCCATCTTTACTTCTGAAAGACTCTGCCTCTCTAGGATACTTTTTTTTATCCTCAATCATGTTACTGACTGCCAATTAACCTCCAGCTGTTTCTTTTTAGTAACACTTACTTTTCCAGCCTTTTGTTGCCCCCATCCCAAAATTTTTGAGACGTGTTGCGGCCGTCAGTGGAAATGCCAAACCTCTTAAGCCTCCACAGAAAGTGAATGACTACTCTCATTATTGTGTCTGTGGTGAGTCCCAGGATGGTTGTATCATCCACATGTTTGAAGATGATGTTGGAGCTGTGCTTAGGAGAGCAATCATAGGTGAACAGGGAGTACAAGACGGGGCTGAGCACACATCCTTGTTGTGCATCAGTGTTGAGTGTGAGTGTGGAGGATGTATGGCTGCCAATCCTGACCACTTGGGGCCTGCCTGTCAAGAAGTCCTGGATCCAGTTACACATGTGACTGTTAAGATCCTTCAACTTGACTATTAGTTTGGTAGGGATGGTGGTATTGAACTTGGAGCTATAATCAATAAACAGCATCCGCACATAGGTGTCTCTCTCCACGAGGTGTTCCAGGGCAGAGTGCATGGCTGTTACAATGGCATCATCAGTGGATCTATTAGAGCGGTAAGCAAACTGGAATGTGTCGAAGGTGTTCGGTAGAGAGGAGCAGATATAAGATTTGACGAGATGCTCAAAGCACTTCATGATCACTGATTTCAGTGCTACAGCGCGGTAGTCATTCAGGCAGGAGACAGCAGTTTTCTTGGGGACAGGTATGATGGTGGTCTGCTTGAAGCATGTGGGGATCACAGTCAGACTCAAAGAGAGACTAAAGATGTTAATGACAATCATCTGTTAGCTGGTCAGCACAGACCCTCAGGACACGTCTGTGGAGGTCATCAGGTCCTGGTGTCTTCCAAGCATTGACTTTCTTGAAGGCCCTACTCACTTTAGATGTGGTTATTAAAAGCTGCATTAAGGCTAAATAAAACTACAACAGCTACCTAGCTATCCGTACCCAAACACTGAACACACCAACTTGCACACATACTATGATGGCTTATCAGGGCCAAGCTCATTTGTCTCTCTGGCTATATGGCTTTGCCCAGAAGCCCATCCAACAGGAATGAGTTTGTGGCTTTTGTGAAAGGCCCTTTACCTTTGAATGGACATGATTAACATGAATATCTTTAAGACCACATTCTTATAGTCTCCTATGTAACACCCCTTGTTCACTTATTTAGTTTTAGTAGTAGTTCATGTGTCACCACACTAGCAATTTTGATTCAGGGTCTTCTAATCACATGCTCTTTTTATTCCTTGAATAAAAGGAATTTTTCTTCCTTGAATAAAATGAATAAAAGGAATGAATTTTATATGGCAACATGAATTTGTTGCAAATAGATAGTTCTTTATATGAAACAAAATACAATATGATGATGCTTACAACATTCAGTTTGATGATGTATACAACCCCCATTACAAATTAGGTTTATTGTCAAAATTTATAGAATTTCAGCTGTTTGCAATGAACAAATCAAACAAAAGGAATTGAAATAGTTCAACACAACAAATGCTTCAAGTGGTTTCACCAAATTCAACTGAAAATGCAACTGTCTGGCTATGCACCATATGATATGAAACGGACTCGAGAACAGCAGGCTTTGTGGGTGCTAGAACATGCTAGTAAGCTAGCGTACCTGAGAAAAAATGAAAAGTGTTCCGAAGACCTAGGGGTCACGTTCCAAATTTCGTGATTTATTTTCACGAATAAAAATGTTTCAAAAGCATAGGCTTCTGCTTCACAAATCTCACCCTGTGACAACAAACAGGTAGCCTACTTTACGTTAATTAGTGACTCAGTAGTGACTAATGCAGACCTAGCCTAACTTTTGAAGTAGTCTGTAAGCTTCCTCCTCTTTGCCTCACTCATATCTTTTACCTCTGAAACTTTGAGATTGGATCATCGGTAGGAAACAAACTTGCGACTTACAGTGCAAAAAAAACATAAATTAAATGAAACCTGACGTACTTCATGCCAAAGTGGCAGGAGCATAAACCATCACTCTAATTGCCCTGTGAATGATGCTATCGAAGATTTTTTGAAGCTCTGACATAATCTTGTAAACTTTAGGAGCGGACATCATTTATTATGTGCTACAAAGGCAATGCTTTTGAAACATTGCCTGAAGTAGTAAGAACGAGAAAGGTCGAGGAGATTCATAAGCCTATTCAATTCAATTCAATTCAGTTTTATTTGAATAGCGCTTTTAACAATAGACATCGTCACAAAGCAGCTTTACAGAGATACATAAATTTCGGATCTAAATTTTAAATCGATAAATTTATCCCCAATGAGCAAGCCAGTGGCGACAGTGGCAAGGAAAAACTCCCTGAGACGACATGAGGAAGAAACCTTGAGAGGAACCAGACTCAAAAGGGAACCCATCCTCATCTGGGTAACACCGGATAGTGTAATTATAAGTGAATCCCTTCTATAACTGTATGATACATAATATAAAGTGCAACTGTGTAGTCAGGAGATTCACCACAGTCTCAACATGAAGTCTATTCTGCTGAAGTCATGAACTGTCCACCGATGGAGACCCGAGCGCAGAAAAATCTGTTTGTGAATTGTTTGTGGAGGCTGTCCATATGGGCCCATCCTCAGCAACAGCGAGCAACCCCCAGTGATGAGAACCCCAGAAGCAGGGCACCAGGATGGACCAGGCAGGCTCAGAGAGTAGAATGGGTCATGCCCACTGCCACCCCAGGAGCAACACACGTAGAGCTTGTGATGTGACGATTGCTAGGGTTCAGCCCCGGACAGCCCTGACCCAATTTAACACCTGCCTACATGTTTCTTCAAACAGATACTACCAGAAACAATCAAACCTTTTCTAAAAAAAAAAAAAAACATAATCAGTTCTTTCCTTAACACTGGCTATGTACCTAAATGCTTTAAAATAGCAGTTATCATGCCCCTAATTAAAAACCTGACCTTGACCCCTGTCAGCTGTCCAACTATATGCCAATATCAAATCTCCCCTTGACCACTGACCAGTGGTCTTCATTCAATATCAAAGAACGTGTGACATTTCACCACAACACGATCTTAAAAGCTGTCTCATTTAAATTTTTAGATTCGCTTTGATTATTTGAGTAAACTAAGACTCCGTAATATTTATCTCAAGAATATTCCCACATTCACAAAAAAGTATTACATAGCAAGCTAGCAAGTCAGATAACGACACTCGGCTAAACCAAATATAAGCTGAATTTGTTAACGGTCGACATGATTTAAAAACGTGTGGGGTTATCTTAAAACACTATTTCTTGTATTAATGTTATGTGACAGCTATTTTCAGAATATACTATCAGATTTTTATTGCAATTCTTACCGTCTACAGAACTTTGCCAGTCAGTCCCCTCAGGTGTCCCTCCCCAGACCAGTGGTCGCGCTTTACAAATAAGCGCATGCGCGCACACTCACTTTCCGCACAAATGGAAAAAAATCTCACACGATGCAGACACAAACACTGATATTTCTTGAATACAAGCTAAATACATGGGCAGTGTTTTAACAGAAGTCTATCTACAGGTGCATCTCAATAAATTAGAATGTCATGGAAAAGTTCATTTATTTCAGTAATTCAACTCAAATTGTGAAACTTGTGTATTAAATAAATTCAATGCACACAGACTGAAGTAGTTTAAGTCTTTGGTTCTTTTAATTGTGATGATTTTGGCTCACATTTAACAAAAACCCACCAATTCACTATCTCAACAAATTAGAATACTTCATAAGACCAATAAAAAAAACATTTTTAGTGAATTGTTGGCCTTCTGGAAAGTATGTTCATTTACTGTACATGTACTCAATACTTGGTAGGGGCTCCTTTTGCTTTAATTGCTGCCTCAATTCGGCGTGGCATGGAGGTGATCAGTTTATGGCACTGCTGAGGTGGTATGGAAGCCCAGGTTTCTTTGACAGTGGCCTTCAGCTCATCTGAATTTTTTGGTCTCTTGTTTCTCATTTTCCTCTTGACAATACCCCATAGATTCTCTATGGGGTTCAGGTCTGGTGAGTTTGCTGGCCAGTCAAGCACACCAACACCATGGTCATTTAACCAACTTTTGGTGCTTTTGGCAGTGTGGGCAGGTGCCAAATCCTGCTGGAAAATGAAATCAGCATCTTCAAAAAGCTGGTCAGCAGAAGGAAGCATGAAGTGCTCCAAAATTTCTTGGTAAACGGGTGCAGTGACTTTGGTTTTCAAAAACACAATGGACCAACACCAGCAGATGACATTGCACCCCAAATCATCACAGACTGTGGAAACTTAACACTGGACTTCAAGCAACTTGGGCTATGAGCTTCTCCACCCTTCCTCCAGACTCTAGGACCTTGGTTTCCAAATGAAATACAAAACTTGCTCTCATCTGAAAAGAGGACTTTGGACCACTGGGCAACAGTCCAGTTCTTCTTCTCCTTAGCCCAGGTAAGATGCCTCTGACGTTGTCTGTGGTTCAGGAGTGGCTTAACAAGAGGAATACGACAACTGTAGCCAAATTCCTTGACACATCTGTGTGTGGTGGCTCTTGATGCCTTGACCCCAGCCTTAGTCCATCCCTTGTGAAGTTCACTCAAATTCTTGAATCGATTTTGCTTGACAATCCTCATAAGGCTGCGGTTCTCTCAGTTGGTTGTGCATCTTTTTCTTCCACACTTTTTCCTTCCACTCAACTTTCTGTTAACATGCTTGGATACAGCACTCTGTGAACAGCCAGCTTCTTTGGCAAGGAATGTTTGTGGCTTACCTAGTGAACCAAACTGAGAGACCATTTTGAAGGCTCAGGAAACCTTTGCAGGTGTTTTGAGTTGATTAGCTGATTAGCATGTTACCATATTCTAATTTGTTGAGATAGTGAATTGGTGGGTTTTTGTTAAATGTGAGCCAAAATCATCACAATTAAAAGAACCAAAGACTTAAACTACTTCAGTCTGTGGCATTGAATTTATTTAATACACGAGTTTCACAATTTGAGTTGAATTACTGAAATAAATTAACTTTTCCACGACATTCTAATTTATTGAGATGCACCTGTATATTTTTTCCACTATGGAAATGAAGCTGGGATAAACCTTAAGTGGAAACACACATTCACAAACAGTTCAGACTCAGAACATATGGAAGCCAACATTTTCTGTCTTGTTTTTATCATCTCGGAAAAAAAAAACCTAAAACAAGACAGAAAAAAACGTACCCCCGTGTCATCTGCATAACATTATTAATTATATGTATTATTAAATACACGTCATTCATACTTCATTAACTGACAGAAAATGATAACAATATACTAAACTATAACTATAGGCCTATATCACAATATACCATATAAATAAAAAAAATAATAGAGCCTCCCTTTTTCAGTGCAGTTTCAGCAGTACACTGAACCAACCAATATTAATCACATAGTCCCAACACAACTAGATTAAGTAAATGTAGATGTATTGAACACAATGAAATTAAGTTGAGACAAAATGCCAAAAGAATTGTGTTGCAGTATCTATTTTTAATTAAGTAAATTGAACAAGCAGTAAAAATCATGTTGAATGAATATCATTTGTTAGAAGTCTGAATCAATTTGAACATTTTATTGCAGCGTGATCATATCACTTTTTGATAACTGTATTGAATTTCACTTGGACTCTATACAATATAATTATGTTCAAACATAAATGTATTAAGCTGATTGTAAGTGTACTGTTTTAGTATTTTCAATAGAGCTGCTTTCCCTTTTTTTTCAGTGCATACAACTGTCAAATTAATTTGATGAAATATACCAACCTCTTTCTGACGGTGGGTGTGCGTGAGTGGAAATGGTGCTTTCATTTAACCAGTAACATACAGAGGGTGTTTTCATGTGTAATCTGTACTCTTAAACAATAACATACACAAGTCAAAATTAGTTTGATGAAATATACCAACCTGGGGTGTGTGTGTGTGTGTGTGTGTGTGTGTGTGTGTGTGTGTGAGAATGGTGGTTTCATGTAACTAAAAAACATACACATGTCAAAATTAGTTTGATGAATTATACCAACCCTCTTTCTGAGGGTGGGTGTGTAGGGGTGTAGGAAGGGGTGTGTGTGTGTGTGTGTGTGTGTGTGGGTGTGTGTGTAGGTGTGGGTGTGGGTGTGTGTGTGCTATCATGTGAAAACTCTTATGGGACATACATTCGGTAGGGAACTTTGGATTATATAAATGTATGTGTGTGTGTGCTTTCATGTGTAATCAAATATCTTAAACGATAACTTACCCCTGTCAAATCAATTTAATGAAATATATCAACTGTTCATAGCTGGGAATGGTGCCTTCATTTAATATACATACACCTGTTGACCTGTCAAAATTAAATTGATTGATGATGACCTTTGACCTAGACCTGTCAAAATTAGTTTGATGAAATATACCAACCATATTCTCTCTCATACTGACTGCACAACCAACACATTTAATCTGAAGCTAGGACTGCAAATGAAACTACTCCAATTATCTATAAAGCCCAGATTATTTTTGGAGCACCTCCTGGACATCCAGCAGCTCAGTGACCATAACCTGCTGTAAGCTACATCACCACGCCGCAATGGAATAGGGCCAGATCATATTACTTTTGCTAATTTATACACCTCTACAATGTTACTCTTAGTAACCTCAGACGAAAGCATATATCATTAGCTCCTGAGAAACTGTGAGAAACTACCTTTAAAAACATATGCTTGCCTAAGACCCTAAGATTACCTGCTATGTCCAGCGCCCTGGCTCTCGGTATACACCTAACTAAAGCTGCTGGTGCCCCTAAAGGCTTAGCTAAGTTCACATGCCTTAAGAATTCACTGAGAAGAGCAAACATGTTACACATTTGAAGTGGACAGGAGTGGTGCTCCCATGGGCGAGCCTTAGCATTAGCGTTGGCTTTGGGATTATGCTGCCAAGTTGTCTCCCTTTCGCCCCGCTGTGAGGGCTTTAATGTCAGACTTGGGGGATTGCTAACTCTGCCTAAGGCATTGAAACTTTCCCCAACAGAAACTATACTGCTATACTATATACGAAAAAAAAACCCATGTTCTTCAGGAAAATGAAAATGAAGCAGAAAAGGAAAGTGAAAAATACAACAAAAGAAAAATATTATTATACAAAATTATTGCGCAAAACAGAATTTTTTTTTTTTAAAAAGCATAGTTTACATGTCGAAAGAGTCCATTGAGCTTGGCTTGAGCCAAAGAATCTGAGGAAAGTAGAATCACATTTGTACAACATATCGTACCGGATTGTAAACGTATGTCCAAATTTTCCCTATTGATGGGGCAAGAGGGCTTGAGTGGTGTACCCCAAAATTGCTGGGAAGGTAGATAAGACTGTCTTCTATTACAATGCCAAATTTCATAAAAGATACGAATCGTTCTATGGGCTGCCATAGATGTCCATGTAGAAGTATAATAATAACTAGGTAGGGCAGTTCCTGCAGAAACTGTGAGTGCATTGCGATGCACATCTTCAGTGTTGGCCGATTGTCTCAAAGATTCTCTCTCTCTCTCTCTCTCTCACACACACACACACACACACACACACACACACACACAATTGTTTGATGTTTAACAAAGACTCGAGTGAAATTGATTACAGGAAATTAGGCACATTTACAAATATGCAACCTACTCAAACATCTGAAAATATTCACCAAATTGCTTTGCTAATGACCTGGTTCAGTAGGGAGACTTTACTGATTGATGTGATGCCAAAAATGTGTAGACTGAGAAAGAATTGTTTTATTTATGATTGTTTAAACAACAGTTAAATTTTTGTAAAAATGAAACCTAACTGCCCCTTCATTTGCACTGCAGTGAATGGGAAGTTTACTTACCCAAGTGCCAAACAAATGCTCATAACTCAAAAATATATATATTGAATCGATTAGATATTTAGAGATTTATTTTTTATTTATTTATATTTATGGGTGTCTATTAAAAAATTTGAACAGCAGGCTGGGTTTTTAGATTTGCTACCTCAAAAGTCACGAAAAATACAATTACAGATTAGAACATAGGTGGACCCTACCAAATTCCAAGCTTGATCAGCCTAAAGCCTCCGATATACATAGTTTTCTTAAGCATACACTAGCATATGCGCACAGTCATATGCATAGCCTTTCAAAGTATACTCCATTTGACATGTACACGTACACAGGCATATGTGAATTATGACAACTTGCACTACCACTCCTGGCCTGCAAGAGTCAGTACAGAGCAGTAAAGCAGGTCTTCTGGTGTGAGGGACGACAATGAAGAAGAATCACAACAGCACGAAGAACAATGGAGGAGAAAAACATGCGGCTTCACTTGTTACTAAAGGAAAAAGAAATTTTAAAAAGCTAACGAGAAGATGGCCTTTTTCACTTAACGAGAAAAGAGTGAGGGATGGCGAATTCACTCATGCCGTCTCTTCCATTTATTCCGTTTTTTCTTCAACTACCTTGAAAATCAACGGCCCTGGGTCACTGTTGCCACCTTGTGAAACAACTAAATAGTGCAAAAGAATTAAATGCGCATGTGCGACCTGCACGTACAAAATCTGGTAGCGCTGATGATGAAATTTGTGTCACATGTACTGTACGCTGTTCCTAGTGTACGCGTAAAAAGTGAAGCATACTTTCTACTTTACGATTCTTGGGAAACAGCTATTTGAACTTAAACTCCACCCCCTATGTAATACCGCACCCCAATCTTTGCAGATGTCCTCTGAAACTTGCACTGAATACTCTGCCTTGCAGTGTGGTGGAGTATTCAGTCGGACTTTCTCGACACGCTGATTTCCCTCACGATCTGGATAATCGCATGCGAGAGCGGCACCGGGAGAGAGCCAGCCAGACCTCTCAAGCTCCTTGCAGTGTGGCTACTGGCAACTGCACCGAATACTCCACCACACTGCAAGGCGGAGTATTCGGTGGAGTTCCATGTCCTGGCCACCGAGTCTGGGTGGAATGAGGAGGCACTCCAGGGAGTGTTCCTGAACAGACTCAGCGAGCAGGTGAAGGACAAGCTTGCTGTGAAAGATGAGTCGGACTTTCTCTACACGCTGATTGTCGAAGTGTGGCGGCATATTTGGTGGAGTTGCCAGTAGCCACACTGCAAGGTGGAGTATTCGGTGGAGGTGGAAGGTGGAGGGAAAGCAGGTGCTTGGTGGTCTCCTTCCCTTGGACGGGGTGGTCGCAGTTCAGCAGTTCATCCGCAGTTCAGCAGTGATGGATGAGATGGAGGACCACAGGGTTGGCTGCCTATCCCACAGTGGTGGCCCAGGCTAGGGCATCTCCTCTTAGGAGCCCCATGATGTAGGCCACCTTGGCCACTTCTGTGGTGTAAATAATGGCACACTGGGCAAACACAAGAGAACACTGGAGTAGGAAGGACCTACATCTCCTTAGGTCACCTGCATAAGGAGTTGTTGTTCATGCTGGCCATGGCAGGACAAAGCTGGATGTAGGGAAACTGGTTCTGCCACTGGAAACTGGTCCATGATGGCCAGATCGTTCTGTTATGATGAACACAGAAATGAGGGGACCCAAATGCAGAACACAGACACGAGAACTGAAGGTAACCAGGATTTACTGAAGGAAGCTGGGATGTGTGGGGAAAGGAATGTGATAATGTGTATTGGGGTCAGGATTCGAACTCGGGTCCACTGCATGAGAGTCGGTGGCGTAAGAGCTGAGTGCAGAGCAGGAGAGCCACAGGGAAGGTGAGGTGGGGCTGGGCGTAGCAGGAAGTGAGCTGGGAGTGAACAACAGGAAGCATGAGCAGTAGACCTGGAACACAAGGAGACAATGAGCACAGGGAAATATCACAAGGGAAAACAACGCTGAACACTCACATGGAAAGAAAACGCGAGTAGAGCCAGAAGTTGCTGCACTGAAAATTGGAATGATCTGGTGACGAGTGGCTGAAGATCCGGGATTTATATATGCTGCTGATGAGGTGAGTAGATAAGAAGCAGGTGAAGCAATCAACCAGGAATCACAAGAAGTGGATTGCCATGCCCAGGGACACACACACACACGCACACAAATAGAAATGAGAGAGAGAAAACACTGGAAATATGGGGAAGGGGAAACACATGGAAATGACATGACACATGGAAAGGACCATGACAAGTTGAATAAATGAATGCATGCTATCAAGTCCCTGAGGCAGTGAAGCAACCCCAAACCATAACATTTCCACCACCGTGCTTCACAATTGGTATGAGGTGCTTCTCCTGAAATGCTGTCTTTGGGCAGCACCAAACATGTCTGCTGTTACTGTGGTCAAAGAACTCTACCTTTGATTCATCTGTCCAGAGCACATTATTCCAAATGGCCTGTTCTTTTCCTATATGCTCATTGGCAAACTGTAGTCTTGCTCTAGTGTTCTTTTTAGACAGCAAAGGCTTTTTCCTGGCACGCCTCCATTGCAGGTCAAATTTGTGCAATCTGACAAATTGGCAGTCGTTTGAAATCTGTGCCACTTGTAGATGATTTTCCTTACAGTGGAATGGAGTGGAGTGGATATTTCAAATAATTTGTAGATCTTTTTAAATCCTTTGCCAGACTCATAGGCATGTACAACCTCTTTTCTGAGGCCTTATGGAACTCTTTAGATCTTGTCATGATGACACCACACACCTCAACAGCAAAGGGAACACCAGACACTAAATATGAGAGGGATATAAATAAGACAGGATCCACTTGCGCTCCCTAAGCAGGTTCTAATCACGAGCACTCAATCTTTAACACCTGATTCTAATTATATGGATTTGAAGGTGTGATAAATGTAGGGCTTACATTTTCCATGTGACTGATCTGTTTTTTTGTTAATTTATATTGTGAAAATTACTACAAAATGTCAATTTTATGTGTCATTTCATAGAGTGTATCACCTCTATTAATAGGCCCTGTTTCAAAGAGGATCAAACGTTTGCTTGCCATGGGGAAATTGTTTGTGCAAGACTTCTGGTTTAATTCTCTTAAATGTAGTAATGTAACAAATGTACTGTGAGATACTGCTGTTATTTGTTATGATGATGCCATTTTTATTATTGTTGTTGTTATTGTTATTATTATTATTGCAATCTTTTTTCTTTCCAAAAGACCTGTGTGGGGGAAGACATGAACAGCTAACTCACATCTACATTTACTCAGGTTTCCTTAATAGAAATTGTTCATTAGCTGCAATTAACAATTAACTCAAGCAAAAATATACATAGAAAACCTCTTTTATTCAGGTACAAGAATTTTAGTATTTTGCATTTGCTTAGGCCGTTTCTTTAGATTCAAAGCTTTTAACCAAAGCTTTTTAGGAGGCAGCTGGATATCCTATGGCGTCTCACGTCCACATTCAGCTCTGGTGTGCAGTTTATGGTTAAAACACACCTGCTCTACAAAAAAATGTTAGTGACAGTTATTATAGCAACCCCTTACTGCACACACGATATCAGCTTTCCATGAATCCATAACTATTAACATTAAATATGAAACATTAAATGGCAGTGTTAGTAGATGATGTGATGAATACAAACTAGTCAGTTGAAATAAGCAGAAAAGGCTAACCAGGTCTTACACAAAACCATGGGCTGGTTTGAGTATTTCTATAATGGCTAATCTCCTGGGATATTCACACCTAACAGTCTCTAGAGTTTACTCAGTATGGTGTAATAAAGACAATACATCCAGTGAGCAGCAGTTCTGTGGATGGAAATGCCTTGTTTATGAGAGAGGTCAACAGAGAATAGCCAGACTGGTTTAAGCTGAGAGAAATGCTACAGTAACTCAGATAATCACTCTGTACAATTATGGTGAGCAGAAAAGTATCTCAGAATGGACAATATGTCTAACCTTGAGGCAGATGGGCTACAATAGCAGAAGACCACATTGGGTTTTACTTCTGTCTGCCAAGAACAGAAAGCTGAGGCTGCAGTGGGCACAGGCTCACCAATTTGGACACTTGAAGACTGAAAAAATGTAGCCTGGCCTGATGAATCTCTGCTGAGGCACACAGATGGTAGGGTCAGAATTTGCCACCAACAGATTGAAGACATGGACCCAACCTGCCTTGTGTCAACTGCCCAGGCAGGTGGATCTGGTGTAATGGTGTGGGGAATGTCTTCTTGGCACATTTTGGACTCATTAATACCAATGAATCATTGCTTGAATGCCACAGCCTATTTGATTATTGTTGCTGACCACATGCATTCCTTCATGGCCGCAATTTACCCATCTTCTAATGGCTACTTCCAGTATGATAATGCACTATGTCACTGTGGAGGCAGGGGCGTGGTCGAGCACCGGTTTGTGAATGGAGGGCGGAGCCGGAGAAAGTGAGTGGTAAGGTTTACACACCTGTAGGAAATGAGACTAACGAGTGTTATGTGTTGCAGTGAGGGGAAGAAGAGAAAAGGAGGAGAGACACTCGCCTCGAGAGAGAGAGAAAGAGACGCCGGCACAGAGCCACATGTGTGCGTGCGTGTGTGTGTGTATGGTTGGGAAATAAAAGAAAAACCCACAAACGAAACGAAAAAAAGAAAGAAATAAAAGTGTACAAGTTGGATTAAGCCTGCCTCCCTTCTGGAGCCTTAAAGTGTTACACTGGTGCCAAAACCCGGGAAACCGAGAGGAAATCGCTGCCATGGAAGGCTCACCTCTGGCCGACCTCATCACCCAGCTGGCCAACCTCCACCAGACCCAACACCAGGCCCTCCTGCAGCTACAATGTGACCAGGAGAAGCGGTTTAAGGACCTCCTCGACGCCCAGGCCGAGGACCGCCGGGTGCTCCAGGGCCTGGTGCAACAAGCCTGGATTCCAGCCGCCGGCCCCGCAGCCCCCGCAGCAGCCGCGCCCGCTGCTCTGCCCCACATTGCGCTGATGAAGATGGGACCACAGGACAACCCAGAGGCATTCCTGGAGCTGTATGAGCGCTCCGTGCGGGCATGGGGCTAGCCTGAGGGTCAGTGGGTGGCCCGCCTGGTGCCACTCCTGTCGGGCGAGGCGCAGCTCACGGCCCAGCAGCTGCCCTTTGCTAGCATGCTGGAATACCCAGACCTGAAGCAGGCAATTCTGCAGCGGGTTGGGCAGACCCCCGAAGAGCACCATCAGCACTTCAGAGCACTGACCTTCACTGAGCTCGGCTGTCCATTCGCCTTCGCCCAGAAGCTACGGGACACTTGCAGGAGATGGTTGTTGGCTGAGGAGCACGACGCTGCTCAGGCAGTTCAGCTGGCAGAGGATCACCTGGCGGCATATCCGGGGGCAGGCGAGCCCCACCCTTCTTCCTCTCTCTCTCTCTCTCGACCCAGTACCTCTCCTCATCCTTTTCCTGTCCCTACCCCCCGGAGACGTGGGCTGGGTCCACCCCAACCCATGCCATGCACCCGTTCCTTTCCCCCTCCCCTTCCCACTCCCTCCGCTCTCCCTGTTTCTGTCTCTTCTGCTCCTCAAGTTAATGAATCTAGAGCTGCCAGTGCAGGAGGGATGCCTGAGTCGGCGTGCTGGTGTTGCGGGGAGCCTGGGCATTTCCAGGACCAGTGCCCCATCATGGAGGTGGGAGCGATGGTCCAGCTCCCCGATGCGCCGCGGGCCGCCCCCGATCGAGCAGGGACGTACTGCATTCCGGTGAGTGTTCAGGGGGGTACATACCAAGCCTTGGTGGATTCAGGATGCAATCAGACCTCAATTCACCAAGGCTTGGTCCAAGGGGAGGCATTGGAAAATGCACGTTTGGTGAAGGTGAGGTGTGTGCATGGGGATATTCACGAGTACCCACTAGTGCCCATTGTCATCAAATTTCGAGGGAAAAAAAATATAGTGGAGGCGGCGGTTAGTCCCCGTCTCACCCATCCACTAATTTTGGGAACTAATTGGCCGGGGTTTCGTTTATTAGCAAGAGAAATGTTTGTGGATGGGTCCTGCATTAGGGAGAGGCGGTGTGGAATGTGCGCAGCCTTGGAGGGAGAGGCGGTGCCAGGGCCGTCAATGACAGCTCCATGTCAGTGTGACAACGAGAGCGGGGGGAGTGGCTCTCCCCCCCTCTTAGCAGGGATTCCCCTCGGGGATTTTCCCTTGGAGCAGTCATGCGAGAAAACCCTGAAGCACGCCTTTGATCAAGTGAGAGTAATCGATGGTCAGCCAATCCAGCCCAATGTTGCGCTCTCCCACCCCTACTTCGCGATTATTAAAGATAGGATTTATAGAGTGATGCAGGACACTCAGACGCAGGAAAATGTGACCCAATTGTTGGTTCCGAAGAACTGTCAGGAATTATTATTCCAGGCGGCTCATTATAACCCTATGGCGGGGCACTTAGGACAGGCGAAAACATTAGGTTGGCTCTTGGCTCGCTTCTATTGGCCGGGTATTCATGGCGACGTTCGTCGCTGGTGCGCGGCGTGCCGCGAATGCCAGCTGGTGAATCCACCGGCCACCCCAAAAGCGCCGTTGCACCCACTCCCGTTAATCGAGGTCCTCTTCGAGAGAATTGGCATGGACCTCGTCAGGCCATTAGACCGATCTGCACGAGGGTATCGCTTTGTGTTAGTATTAGTGGACTACGCAACGCGGTACCCAGAATCAGTGTCTCTACGCAATATCTCCACGAGGAATGTTGCGGATGCACTCTCCCGGATGTTATCTTTGTTGTGGATGTTATCTCCCGGGTTGGGATCCCGAAAGAGATCCTAACTGATCAGGGCACATCTTTTATGTCACGCACCCTGTGCGAGCTGTACGAATGGTTGGGGATTAAAGCGATTCGCACCAGCGTTTATCATTCACAAATGGATGGGCTGGTGGAGCGCTTTAATCAAACACTTAAAAATATGATTCGTAAGTTTGTGCAGGAAGATACACGGAATTGGGATAAGTGGCTCGAGCCCCTGTTATTTGCAGTACGAGAGGTCCCACAAGCCTCCACGGGGTTCTCTCCATTTGAATTATTGTATGGACGCAAGCCGCGCGGCGTACTTGACATCATATGGGAAAATTGGGAGGAGGGGCCTTCAACCAGCAAGAATGAAATTCAGTACGTTTTGGACATGAGAGCAAAACTCCACACATTAAGTCACATAACTCAGGAGAATTTGTTACAGGCACAAGAACGGCAATCCTCTGTATAACAGGGGTGCACGGCTACGCGAGTTCATGCCGGGAGATTAAGTGCTCGTGTTACTACCCACGTCAAGCTCCAAATTACTCGCCAAGTGGCAAGGACCCTTTGAGGTCACACGGCGAGTCGGGGATGTCGACTATGAGGTAAGGCGAATGGATAGAGGTGGGGCGCGGCAGATTTATCATCTCAACCTGCTAAAACTATGGAGGGAGACGGCATCTGTAGCATTGGCGACGGTACTTCCTGAAAGGGAGGAGCTAGGACCGGAGGTAGATGTAAAATTGGCGAATCAATCCCCCCGGTGCCGTGCGGGGACCACCTCTCCCCAGCCCAAATTACAGACATTAAAAACCTACAAGCAGAGTTTTTTGATGTGTTCTCACCTCTCCCCGGCCGCACTAACCTCATAGAGCACCACACTGAGACAGCCCCAGGAGTGGTAGTTCGCAGCCGCCCCTACTGGCTCCCCGAACACAAAAAAAATGTTGTCCGGGATGAACTTAAGGCCATGCTCAAAATGGGAGTAATCGAGGAGTCCCACAGTGACTGGAGCAGCCCGGTGGTCTTGGTTCCCAAGGCCGATGGGACGGTCCGGTTTTGTGTTAACTTTAGAAAAGTCAATGCAGTGTCTAAATTCAACGCATATCCAATGCCTCGCATTGACGAACTGCTCAATCGGTTGGGCGCAGCTCGCTTTTATTTGACACTGGATTTGACAAAGGGATATTGGCAGATCCCCTTGACTCCAATGTCCCAGGAAAAAATGGCCTTTTCCACCCCGTTTGGCTTACACCAATTTGTGACCCTCCCTTTTGGGTTGTTCGGGACTCCCGCAACGTTCCAGCGGCTCATGGACCGAATACTCCGTCCACATGCTGCATATGCCACTGCCTATTTAGATGACATTATTATATAAACTAATGATTGGCAGCGACACATGCAGCACTTAAGGGCGGTGCTGAGGTCGCTGAGGCGTGTGGGACTCATGGCCAACCCAAAGAAGTGCATGATTGGACGGGTGGAAGTATGGTATCTGGGCTTCCACTTGGGCCATGGACAGGTGCCTCCCCAAATTGATAAGACAGCAGTGATTGCGACCTGCCCAAGGCCCAAGACCAAAAAGGAGGTGAGATGGTTCCTGGGGTTGGCTGGCTATTATCGTAGGTTTGTGCCTAATTATTCGGACGTCACCAGCCCGCTGACTGATCTCACTAAAAAGGGGGCACCAGGCCCGGTCCAGTGGACGGAGCCATGCCAACAGGCTTTCACTCAGGTAAAAGCTGCACTGTGTGGCGGACCACTTTTACATTCTCCTGACTTCTCTCTCCCTTTTGTTTTGCAGATGGATATGTCGGACAGGGGGCTGGGGGCCATGCTGTCCCAGGTGGTGGAGGGGGTGGAGCGCCCCATGCTGTACATCAGCCGCAACCTTTCGGTACGGGAGACAAAGTACAGCACAATTGAAAAAGAGTGCCTGGCCATCAAGTGGGTGGTCCTCACCCTCTGCTACTATCTGCTGGGGTGGGCCTTCACCCTCTGTTCAGATCACACCCCGCTCCAGTGGCTCCACCACATGAAAGATGCCAATGCGCGGATCACTCGTTGGTACCTGGCACTTCAGCCTTTTAAGTTCGAGGTGATCCACAGACCGGGGGCGCAGATGGCTGTGGCGGACGTCCTCTCTCGGCAAGGGGGGGGGGGGGGGAGTCACGCGCCTCGAGAGAGAGAGATAGAGACACCGGCACAGAGCCACATGTGTGCGTGTGTGTGTGTGTGTGTGTGTGTGTGTGTGTGTGTGTGTGTGTATGGTTGGGAAATAAAAGAAAAACCCATAAACCAAACGAAAAAAAGAAAGAAATAAAAGTGCTCAAGTTGGATTAAGCCTTTAAACCCGAACCTTAAAGTGTTACAGTCACAAAGCAAGAGTCATCTCAAACTGATTTCACAAACATGACAATGAGTTCAATGTTCTTCAGTGGCCTTCCCAGTCACCAGATCTGAATCGAAATCAAACCTTTTGGATGGGGTAGAACGGGAGATTCGCAGCATGAAAGTGCACCTGAAAACTCTGCAGGAATTGCGTGATGAAATCGGGGAAGGAAAGCTCACCTATCCCCACAGATACTTTTATCGCTGTACCATTGAGAGCATTCTGACTAACTGCATCTCATTGTGGTACGGCAAGTGCTCAGTCACTGACAAGAAGGCTTTCCAGCAAGTGGTGAAAATTGCTCAACATATCATCAGTGTTCAGTTCTCAACAATTACAGAAATCCACAATAAATGCTGCCTGTGGTGAGAGGCATCATCAAGGACCCCTCTCATCTCAATCATGGACTGTTTACCCCCATCCCTTTAGGGACGTGCTATAGGAGGCTGTACTGTCGCACCAGGTGGCTTAGAATAGCTTCCTTCCCTCTGCTGTCATCCCGGTGAACTCTGTGCTAATGTGCTAACCCACCCCCAACACATTTCTCACACACCCTCTTCCATACCCTCATCTCAGGATTTCTTTAATCTGCCTTTATCCCCATACTTGATCTATTTGCACAAGGACTATTTGCTACTATTGCACTTTTCTGCATAACTGTTACAGTTTACAACTGTTACTGCTGTCCATAATCGTGCACTTTACTTCTACAGTAAATACTTTTATTTAACTTACTTGTCATATTTATTGCTATTTGTATTTCTGGTAAGATGCTAAATGCATTTCATTGTCCCTGTATGTGTACACTGCACAATGACAATAAAGTTGAATCTGAATTTGAATCCGAATTGCGTAATGCAATCATGTCAACATGAACCAGAATCTCAAAGGAATGTTTCCAACATCTTGTGGAATCCATGCCAAGAAAAAATTGAGAGTAAAATTGAAAGTAAATGGAGGCCCAGTATTAGTATAGTGTTCCTAATAAAGTGTTCGGTGAGTGTACATAATGTACGATACTCCTCCTCAAACATTCAAGCACTGCATCCGTAGTATGTGGATATAGACTATTCTATACGAGGTATTCACATGCTGACTGTGTGATTGACGCTAGGAATAACAGAGCTCTCTATTAATTAATATAAACTACAATATCACAAGCCATAAAAAACTCACTATATCCATTTATATTCTTTAAATCAACAGTACAATTTAAATACAAAGTAGCAGCAGAATTCACTGTAACAATCATATTTATGCCAGAAGCATAACAACTTATGTCACCCTAATATTACCATATTATGCATTCAGCTTAATCAAACAACAATGAAAGTAGCACAGTCGTACTTACTTAATATGCATGCATAATACAGATTACTGAAGGTGAGTAAAGTGACCAGCCGCTAAATAAACCTAACGATCTAAATAAACATAGCACTCAATGGTTCTTGAAATATTCGCAAGTTTATTAGTGTGTCCCAAATCGCACACTTGTGCACTATTCTACGCCATTTTGTAGTATAAATAGTGTGATTAGTGTGTTCACACTGAGCAACTGATAACACAAAGTGCACTTTAAGTTCCCGGATGATGCATTCATTCAACTGAAAAAACGAAGTGTAGAATGATGGACACTTTATACACTCAACGATCGCAGCTTTCCTTACATAGAGGATGGGGTGGGGCTACACCAGGCTGAGATGCTGAACAAAAAACTAAAATAAAGATGGCCGAGGATACTCCGGTGAACAAGAGCTCTTATAATAACGCATAGGTTGTCTACCGGGCTTTGTTATTTAATAGCTCTCATCTCACAAGGAAGCTTTGGCTAGTTAGCGAGCGTTAAGCACTTCTTTTAATACGGCACTCCTACAAGGAAGCTTTGGCTAGTTAGCGAGCATTAAGAACTTCTTTTAATACATTGCTCCTGTTCAGTTGGTTTTCTTCTATCTACTTCTGCACTTTGCATTTAGTTATATTGTTCATTGATAAAGTGTTTTGTGAAATTTCACATCTTCATAGGGACCGAAGAGGATACACAGAAGCTAATTATATGGCGCACCACTAACAACGGTCTGTTGTGTTATAATTTACTTATGTAGGACTTAAAGTGCAAAAACGGGAGTCAGCACAGAGGGGGTGAGACCACTGCCACTACATGGAAGTGGTACAATTTGATGGATGAGGCAATTGGGGGCAGGCTGTCTGTGATGCCGCCTGTTGCCATTGCCTCATCCTCCCAAGTTGCAGCAGTGGTTTCACCTCCCTCTGTGGTGCCTCATGAGAAGGGTGAGCCGCACATGGTCACTCCAAAAAGGAGGAGGATGGAGGCCAACAGCACCCTCTTTGAGGTCCTCAGAGAGATGCAGGAGAGGGATGAAAGGATGGAGAGAGAGATGATGACAGAAGAGAGAGGGACAAGAGAGAGGGAGGACAGACAAGAGCGAGAGGCCAGAGGGAGGGAGGAGAGGAGAGAATGAGAGGCCAGAGCGGAGGACAGGAGCGAAGAGACAGGGAGATGGCTGCACAAGAGGAGCACTTTTTAGTGGTTCTAGAAAGCTTAGTTAAAAAGTAATGCATAGTGAGATAAATAATTTTAATAAAGAGTTTGTATGAATGTTCCAATAAATATAAAACACATTAATAAATAAATAAATAATCTTTCATGTTGTCATTTGGTTGTTATTGAAGGTATTAAAGACATACGATTTTCAGTAATAACAAGTCTATATAATATACAGATAATTACAGATAATTTTGTATGTAACGGTATGTGCCTATTTACTGTATTCTAAAACATAGATGGTCTGCCAGTGCTGGTGCATAACACATTGCTGCCATTCTGTTTCTCTATTCTGCCCCACATACAGCATCCACTCCTTGTACTACAAGTTCATCTTCATCAGTGGTTTAATTCTAGCGGAGGCTAGCAGAGTAGCGTACTTCCTCATTCTACTGAGCGCATTCCAGTGCTATTCATGAAAACCCTCCAGTTGACATAACAGAATACTCCGCCTTAAAAATGGATGCAGCACGGAAAATTGGCATCGTTTGTTTTGTGCCTGCTTATGACTCCATCAGCTTTCCTCAAAGCATTTTGGTTTATGCCCTGGAAGCATACGATGGATTCTCCGTATGGCCACAATGTTTTTTGCTGTAGGCACAAACGTACTTCCTCAATTTGGAGGACCCCAAGCCTGATGAGGAACAGTGGTTGGGGTTCCTCCTCTCCCGTCTGGTCGGCTCCGCTCGCCAATGGGCGGAGCTTCACCTCGCCAGAGGATCCACGAAGCTCAATACAGTTTCGGGCTTTGTGGATCTACTGGTTCAGGTGTTCGGAAGCCCAGACTTCCAACCTGACTTCAGGACCTTTTTGGGGAAGAATCGTCTGGGCGACCGACCATGCGTGTCGTTCCTGGACTACTATGAGGGGGAGCGGGCTAACAGGGCAGCCAGCACCTCTCAACTCCTGACCCAGAAGTGCACCACCGAGGGATGCACACGACCAGCCATCCTACAGTGCCCCACCTGCAGGAAACAGGGAGGAAGGAGCAGCTACTTCTGCTCACAAGCCTGTTTTAAGGGCAGCTGGCAGGTGCAAAAATGGCTCCACAGGTGGGAACCCCCAGAGCTCCAGCCGGAGGCCCAGCAGGAGGTCTCCACAGTGGAGCTGCCCCTGGAGTTTAACATGGCGACCTCCAGCCCTGAGCTCCAGCCGGAGGCCCAGCATGAGGTCTCCACAGCGGAGCTGCCCCTGGAGGTTAATGTGGCGACCTCCAGCCCCGAGCTCCAGCCAGAGGCCCAGCAGGAGGTCTCCATAGCGGAGCTGCCCCTGGAGGATAACATGGCAACCTCCAGCCCCGAGCTCCAGCCGGAGACCCAGCAGGAGGTTTTCCCAGTGGAGCTGCTCTTGGAGGTTCATGAGGAGACCTCCACTCCTGTCCTGTTCCCATCGGGGGCCCACGAGGAGACCTCCGCTCCAGCCCAGTTCCTGTCGGAGACCCAAGTGGGGTGCTCCACTCCAGCCCAGTTCCTGTCGGAGACCCAAGTGGGGTGCTCCACTCCAGCCCAGTTCCTGTCGGAGACCCAAGGGGGGGTGCTCCACTCTAGTCCTGTTCCCGCCAGAGGTTCAAGAAGAAAGCTTCTCTCCTGTCCTGCTTATACCGGAGGTCCACGAGGAGACCTCCGCCCAAGCCATGTTCCTGCCAGAGGTTCAAGAAGAAACCTCCAATCCTATCCTGCTCATGTCAGAGGTCCATGGGATGACCTCTTCTCAAGTCAAGTCCATGTCTGAGGTCCACAGGATGACCTCCTTTCCAAGTTCTAGCCCATGTTTTAGCGCAAAATTAAGCCCTAGTCCTACTCCATGTCCATGTTTCTGCCCTAAGCCAGGGCCAATTCCCAGTCCTGTTCCCAGTCCCGTTCCCAGTCCTGGTCCCGTTCCCGGTCCCGTTTCCAATCCTGCTCCCGGTCTCGTTCCCCTTCCTGTTTCCATCCCTGTTTCCAACCCTGTTCCTAGTCTTGTTTCCAACCCAGTTTCCAACCCCGTTCTTGATTTAGTTTCCAGCTCTGTTGTTGATTTAATTTCTAGTTCTGTTTTTGCTTTAATTCTCCGTTCGGTTGCTGATTTAATTGCCAGCTCCGTTCCCAGCTCCATTTCCAACCCCATTTCCAGTTCAGCACATGATTCTGTCTCCTCCTCTGTCTCTAGTTACCTTCCTAGCTCAGCTTCCAGTCCAGTTTCACATTTTGTCTCCATCCCTGTCTCCAATTTAATTTCCAGCTCTGTTTCCAGCTCTGTTTCCAGCTCTGTTTCCAGTCAGGTTTTTGATTTTGTTTATGGTTCTGGGTCTAACCTAGCTCTCTGTCCAGTTCTCTGTCCAGTCTCAAAGTCTGTCTCGAAGTCTGTCTCCCAATCTGTTTCCAAGTCTGTCTCGAAGCGTGTCTCCCAATCTGTTTCCAAGTCTGTCGCGAAGCCTGTCTCCCAATCTGTTTCCAAGTCTGTCTCTGATCCAGGTGCCAAATTTGACTCCAGTCCTGGTTCCAGGCCAAGCTTCAAGCTAGGCACCAAGTCAAGCACCAGGTCAAGCATCACTCCAAGCTCCAAGTCAAGCACCAGGTCAAGCATCACTCCAAGCTCCAGACCAAGTTCTCGACCAAGTTCTCGACCAGGGCCGAAGGGACAACCCGACACGCTCTGCTCTGGTCTCGGGACACTGGACATTACCAGCCTTGGGTCCTGGGGGGCAGAGGTTAGGATCCGGCCCAGGGGCCCAGGTCCGCCAAAGTGGCTAGAACTTGCGGCGCTTCGGGAGCCGCGCCTTGGGGGGGGGGCTCTGTTAGGTTCCCTCTCTCTCGCTACGCAGCTAGCAGAGGCTGGAATGCATTCCACTGAACGCATTCCAGTGCTATTCATGAAAACCCTCCAGTTGACATAACACATTTGTCTTTTCTGCATCCATGATGTCTCCATTTGTTAGGCAGATGTATAGACAGAATACATAAATGTACTATCATTCATTCTTTATATATTTACACAGCAACGGGTGGCCCACATCCCAGTGCTCCAGATGGCCAGTCCGCCCCTGACACCATATGATATGAAACAAACTTGAGAACAACAGGACATGCTAGTAAGCTAGTGTACCTGAGAAACACTGAAAAGTGCTCAGAAGACCTAGGGGTCAAGTTCCAAATTTCCTGATTTATTTTCATGAAAAAAAAAAAACGTTTCAAAAGCATAGGCTTTTGCTTCACAAATCTCACCCTGTGGCAACAAACAGGTAGCCTACTGTACATATTAAACAGTGACTCAGCAGTGACTAACGCAGACCTAGCCTACCTTTTGAAGTAGTCTGTAAGCTTCCTCCTCTTTGCCTTATGCATATCTTTTACCTCTGAAACTTTGAGATCGGATCATCGGTAGGAAATGAACTTGCGACTTACAGTTTTGTATAATACGAGTGCAAAATTACATAAATTAAATGAAAACTTATGTACACTTCACACCAAAGTGGCGGGAGCATAAACCATCACTCCGATCGCCCTGTGAATGACGCTATCAGAGATTTTTTGAAGCGCTGATGTAATTTTGTAAACTTTAGGGGCAGACCTCATGTATTATGTGCTAGAAAGGCAATGCTTTTGAATCATTGCTTGAATTAGTAAGAACAAGATAGGTGTAAAAAAAAAAAACCCAAAAAAACCAAAGAAACGAAAAAACAATATGGCCTATATTGTTGAAAATGTATGAGGAAAGTCATAAGCCTATGTGCCGGGGCTCAGGAAATATATAGATTGAAGTTTGACAAGATTGAACTTGTTTGTAAACTGAAACTACAAACTGAAGCTGGTTTTGAAACCACATAATTACAGTTTTCTCATGTTTCTGTTTGGTTTGTGTCCCCCATACTATTTATTTTACAGAGTGTGAGCTTTCTTAATTTGAATGGGGTCTGTGATATGCATAAAAGAGCACTGCTGTTTGAGCTCATCAAACAAAAGAATATTGATGTAATGTTTGTCCAAGAAACACATAGTGATTGCATTAATGAAACTGACTGGAGAAAAGAACCAGAGGGTGAAGTGTTGTTTGCTCACATGAGCTCTACTAGAAGAGGAGTGGCCGTCCTCTTTGCTAAGAATTTTTTGCCTATTTCATGTGAGGTTAAACATGTGTTATCTGGCAGACTAATATTCATAAGGGCTCAGTTTGAAAAATGCAAGGCTATTTTTATTAATGTTTATGCTCCTACAAATGGCAGTGAAAGAGTACTCTTTCTCAAACATGTAAATACAATCCTGCAGATTGTAGTTCTGATGATTTTCTGTTTTTGGGTGGGAACTTTAATTGTACAGAGAACTGTAGATTAGACAGGAATCATATGGAACCTCATGCTGCTTCAAGTCGTGCTTTAAATGAATTAATTGAGACACATAGCTTATGTTATATATGAAGGGATCTAAATAATAATATAAGACAATACATGTGGGTACATAATAGAGAAACTTTCCCTAGCCAGATTAGATAGGATTTATTGTTTTAGGCATCAATTTAATGTTGTGAAAAGTTGTTTTATTACACCAACTGGGTTTTCTGATCATTGTCTAGTCACATGTAATGTGTTTATAACAAATATGAAGTCAAAGAGTGCATTTTGGCATTTTAACACTTCCCTGTTAAGTGATGTGAATTTTAGAGATGTTTTTGTTTCTTTCTGGAAGAACTTTAAATTAAGAAAACAGTGTTTTAAAAATTTCCGCCATGGAAAGGTTGAAGTGAAAATACTTTGTCAACAGTATACTTTCAGTGTCATTGATCACTAGATCAATGAAAAAACTTTAATCTGAAATGATGGAGGCACAAGGGTTAGCAAAGGTTACTGGGGAGGGAAGACACATCGAGACACTTAAAAGTAAGACATCTCTTCTTGCTGATTTGCTCGTTATTAAAGCACAAGGGGCTGTAGTCTGATCTCGCTTTCAGAATTTAACTCAAATGGATGCCAAATCTAAGTTTTTCTTTAATCTTGAAAAGAAGAACGGTCAGAGTTGTTATATTAACTCCCTACGCTCTGAAAATGGGCAGGAATTAACAAAGACATCTTATATTTGAAAACAAGCTGTACAGTTTTATGACAAATTGTATAGTAGTGAAGATAGAAAGGATGAGGACTTATCTGCTGGCTTGCAAAATGTCTGCCAAATGTCTTGGAGGACTCAAAGGCAGAGCCGGAGAGGCCTCTTTCTGAAGAGGAGCGTCTGAATGCTCTGAAGGGCATGGAGAGTGGAAAAGCTCCTGGGATAGATGGACTACCTGCTGAGTTTTATAAAGAATTTTGGGCTCTGCTGGGCGAGGACTTGCTGGCAGTCTTAAATGAAAGCTTGGCTGATGGGTCTTTGCCTTTGAGCTGTAGGAGAGCAGTGATCACATTGCTACCTAAAAAGGGTGTTTTACAGGAGATCAAGAACTGGCGACCTGTGAGCTTGCTATGTTCTGATCTTAAAGTCCTTTCTAAGACTCTGGCTAATAGACTGAGAAAAGTGATGGGGCAGGTCATTCATTTTGACCAGACATATTGTGTGCCAGGCAGGACAATTACAGATAATGTCTGTCTTATATGGGATGTTTTAAGCTTTTGAGTCTTTTAGGGGTAAATTTGGGGTTTATCTCTATTGACCAAGAAAAAGCATTCGATAGAGTTGAACACCAGTATCTACGAGACACCCTAGAAGCTTTTGGTGTTAGTTCTGGTTTTATTGGTATGATAAAGGTGTTGTACTAGGACACTGAAAGTTTGCTGAAGATCAATGGTGGTTTGAGTGCCCCTTTTAAGGTTAGTAGAGGGATCAGACAAAGTTGTGCACTGTCTGGTATGCTTTACTGTTTAGTGATTACACCAATGCTGAATAAACTAAGAAATAAGATTAAAGATTTAATATTGGATCACGATATACAACATCAAATTTCAGCTTGTGCTGATGATGTAATGGTTATGGTAAATGGGCAACAAGACATTAACCAGCTGGTTTCCATTGTCAATGATTTTGGAAAAATTTCAGCTGCAAAAGTCAATTGGGAGAAGAGTGAAGCATTGACTGTTGGGAAATGGGAGGAAGGGTTACCTAGTGGGATGATTTGGAAGAGGGAAGGTTTTAAATATCTAGGAGTACATCTTGGGGATTCAAATACCCAACAAAAGAACTGGGAAGGGGTGATTGAAAAAATCGAAGGAAAATGTAATAAATGGAGATGGATTCACTCACAACTGTCGTTTACAGGGAGAGTTTTAATAATCAATAATTTGGTTGCTTCGACATTGTGGCATAGATTATCTTGTGTGGATCCACCTATTGGACTGCTGGCACAATTACAGACAATTCTGGTGAATTTTTTTGAGACAGTTTACACTGGGTTCCACAAAGTGTGCTGTTTCTTCCGAAAGAAGAGGGAGGACAAGGTTTGGTGCATCTACCAAGCAGACATGCAACCTTTCGTCTGCAGTTCATTCAGAAATTTCTGACTGGCCCTGTGGATCTGGTGTGGAGGAAAATGGCAAAAATAATCTTACACACAGTAGATGGGCTTGGACTGGATGCGGCGCTGTTCCTAATGGATGTTAAACAATTACATCTGGCTGGAGTACCTAAATTTTATTGTGGACTTTTCAAAGTGTGGGGACTTTTAAAGGTTTGCAGACTGGGGGTGACAAATTCTTTGTACTGGTTACTAGGAGAACCTCTTATCAAAGGAGCTCGCATGGATATTGTGAGAATCTTCCGGGACTTACGCAGATACTGTGTGCTTCTAAATCTGTAACATTGAGGCACATAGTTTATGTGGCCGGACCTGAGCTGAGCGATATAAATGCAGTAGCTTCTTTGTTGGGTCAGATGTCAACTCACCACACACTAACCATAGTGGATATGTGGAAAACAAGGCTGACAAATGAGGAATTGTCTTTAATAAAGGATTTTAAGAATGGAAAAACGGCTCTGGATATAAGAGACCCATTTCCAAAACTGGAGATTACACCAGATGAAAAAGAAATGTCAGGTCCTTTGTTGGATCTCAACGGACTGCAAAATTTAAATCTGAATGAAGTAGAAGGGAAAGTGATGTATAAATGTTTTGTCAAGGTTTTTAACAAAGGAATACTAAATGAGAGGGTTGATACAGTGTGGAGGGATAAACTTGGGTTGAAAGAGGAAATGAAGCCAGTGTGGAGGGTGCTATACAAACCACCTTTGATAAAGTGATCTGGTGATTTACAGTGGAGAATATTACATGGGGCTGTAGCTGTTAACGCATTTGAGCTTCACACTGTGGGAAGCGCCTCCATGTGCGACCGGTATCTGAAGTCTGTGTAAAATCACGCCTATTTATAAGCCTGCCGTGGTCAGGTGATATGGCAATTAAGCGCATCGTGTGATATAAAAACGGCACCTGTGAACCACGCTGTCAGCCTTATTATCTTCAGCGAAAGACCACATGTCAGTTGTCTGTGTGAATGCTCTTAAAAACTCTTCACTTCCTCTCTATTTTTCAGAAAAGAGTATATATATATATATATATATATATATATATATATATATATATCTTTACTTTTCTGTCCCTCACCTCTTTGCGAGTATGAGTCAGAGAGAATTCAGGAAGTGTGTTATTCCGTGCCCGTTTTTATTTCGGGGATGGACGGACACACTTTGTGCGTGAAATGTTTGGGGTGGAGCATGCTGCAGCGGCCCTTGAGAGGGCTGACTGCGCATTGTGAATGTTTCACAATTAGGCAGCTCTGCTTTTGGCTCGCTCTCTTCTCAAAAAAAAAAGAAAGAAGAAAGGAGTTCAGTTTCGCAGCCTAGTGGCTCTGGGCCAGTCACTGCCAAGGCAGCCAGCTGGCTTGGGTCCTGGGGATCCCGAATGGATCTGGAGGAGGAACCGGCGACAAGCGCTGCTCTATCTCTTGCTCTGTCCTCTGGATCAGAGTTTCTGAGTTTTTGGAGTTTGAGTCGCGACTCCTCCTTCCAGTATGGAGAGTCAACCCACCCTCTCTGACTCCGAGGAGCCAGAGGGGGGCGTCAGTGCACCAAAAATGGAGAGAAGCTCTCAATCATATAAAGAGCTGCTTGAAGTGTTCATTGGGCTAGGGCTGTAGAAAAGTTGAATTTAGACTGGCCTGGGGAGATTAAGCGGCTCGTAGCAGGCTGGACGAGTGCTTTCTCCCCAGTGAAATTAAAACTCTCCCACTCCCCCCCCCCCCTTTTTTTGTCCAGAAGTGCATTATGAAATATCTTGCTTCTGGGAAAAACCATACATCAGCCATATTTATATGTCTGCAATGTCTGATTATTTGGCCATTGTGGGGAATGAACACTAGGGGTATATGGCTATGCCAAAGGTGGAGGAGGCGCTTGCAAACTACCTCTCTCCATCAACGGCAGGGAATTTGGGGGGGCTTTGCCATCCAAGCCATGTAAGGCCACCTCGGCGTTGGTTGGCAAAGCTTATGCGGTGGCGGGTCTCACTTGTGGGTCACTGCATACAACGGCAGTGTTGCAGGCCTACCAAGCAGACCTGATGAATAAGCTCGACATTCCGGCATTCAGCCAGTTCCTTCCCATCGGCTCGAGTTCGCCAGGGCATCCACAAGTGGAGCCCAGGCCAGCACTAGTGAGTGCTAGGGAGGCACAGAAGGTGAGTGCGGTGGCCTGCCTCCCCTAGCAGAAAGCCAGGGGGACCAGGCAGCCACAGTTGCAGCCTGCTAGTAGGCCCGACCTAAGAACGATCATTAATGCCAAGCAGGCAAAGAAGGAACAGTCCTGATGGGCCATGGAGGGTGCTATCAGGGGACGTGAGGTTGTTAGGGCAGTTAGCCCCCAGTATTACTGTAGGGCTCCCCCCTACCCAATATCGCCCCAGGTTTTCAGTCCTCTCTGGTCAGCGAGCTGTCACAATGAAAATCTGATACTTAACCCCGGACAGAATGTGGAAAAGTTAATGTCAATAAAAGACCATCTGGCAGCATGGAAACTACTGCCAAATGTGTCTCCATGGGTTCTGTCCACCATAGAGCTCGACTCCCCCGCTTCAGAGGTGTGCTCACTACAGTAGTCAGCACAGAGCAGAGCCCGATGTTAACGCAGGAAGTAAGATCTCTCTTGGATGAAGGGGCCATAGAACATGTACCCCTTCCTATGAGGGAGGGAGGTTTTTACAGCCGTTATTTCCTGGTCCGCAAAAAAGATGGGAGTATGCGGCCAATTTTAGATCTGCGTCATCTGAACCATACTCTTTGGACATACAGGTTCAAGATGTTGACGCTCAAACTTATCGTTCTACAGATTCCGTTCGAGGACTAGTTTGTGGCAGTAGATCTAAAAGACACATATTTCCACATAGAAATATTGCCCAGTCACAGGAAGTTCCTGAGGTTTGCGTTTGGAGGCAACGCACCTTCATGGAGTGCATGGATGCTGCTCTGGCTCCCTTGCAACTCCACGGCATCCATGTACTAAACTACCCGGATGACTGGTTAATTTTAGCGCGATCCAGGGAGTTGTCAATTCCAATATCGAGATGTTGTTCTTGCCCACATGAGCAGCATGGGGCTCAGGTTGAACCCCAAGAAAAGCATGCTTTCTCCAATGCAGAGAATGACTTTTCTAGGAGTTATATGGGATTCCACTATGATGAGGGCGTATCTATCCCCAGCACATGTAGGGTCAATCCTATCAACATTGAGCAAGATAAAGCTGGGTCTGGGCATCCCCTCCAGTCTCTACGAGAGGCTGTTGGGGCTTATGGCAGCAGCAGCCAACATCATACCATTGGGCCTATTGCACATCCATTTCAGTGGTGGCTGAAAAGTCGGGGGTTTCATCCAAGGACGAAACCCCTAAGAATAATAAGTATCACGTGGTGATGCCTATATGCTCTGAGAATTTGGAGGTGTCCCCGTTTCTAGCATTGGGTCACACTGCAGGGGCATCTCCTTATCACAAGACGGTAATGACAGACACCTCACTCATGGGCTAGGGCACAGTCTTAGACAGCCGTCCAGCTCACGGTCTCTGGAGCAGCCCTCATCTAGAGTGGCATATAAATCACCTAGATATGCGGACCATATTCCTAGCACTGAAATTCTTTCTTCCTCAGTTGAGGGTCACCATGTGTTAGGTGCAACAGACAATACAGCGGTGATCTCATATATCAACCACCAGGGAGAGTTATGCTCACGGCCCTGTTCAGGCAGGTGCAACTACTACTTCTCTGGGCAGAGGGAAAGTTTTTGTCAGTGAGTGCAATGTACATTCTAGGCAACCGGAATGTTCAAGTTCAAGTTCAAGTTCAGTTTATTTGTATAGCGCTTTTAACAATGGACATTGTCCCAAAGCAGCTTTACAGAAATATATAAATTCAGGGCATAGATTTTAAATTTATGAATTTATCCCCAATGAGCAAGCCAGAGGCGACGGTGGCAAGGAAAAACTCCCTCAGACGATATGAGGAAGAAACCTTGAGAATAATCAGACTCAAAAGGGAACCCATCCTCATCTGGATAACACCGGATTATGATTATGAGTGCAATTATGAATAAATAAATCCCTTCTATAAATGTACCAATACTACATGGTCAAATAGCAGTTGTGAAACGATGAAAATCCATTACAGTTTTTATATGAAGTCTGTTTTGTTGAACTTCACCACTGTTCACTGATGCAGACTTGAGTGCCAAACTGTTTGTGGCAATTGCAGTTCTAGCCATCATAGCATAACTGTTCATATGAATTGAGGTCCAAAGCCATCTTTATGGTTTTTAAGTGGTACCATCCTCAGTACTCTCAATGATCTTTAGGCTACACCGTGTGGGGTCATCATCAGTAGCAGCATGCGACTTCCAATTGATGAGATCTCCAACGAGAAGTAGGGCATCAGGATGTGGGTTATCAGAATGTGGATGCAGACATCCTGTCAAGGCAGGGGCTGAGGCCCGGGGATTGGAGGCTCCATCCACAAGTGGTGGAGTCCATATGGCAGAGGTTCAGCCAAGCGGAGGTGGATGTGTTCGCCTCAAGCCAGAGGGTTGATTTATCACCCTCAGCCAGAACTATGGAAACTGTGGTTTGGCCCCTGAGGGGCACCAGCTCATAGATTCTGGTCTCTCAACCGAGTTGTAGAGACCATGTTAAATGCTAGAGCACCATCCACAAGAAAATTGTATGCATTCAAATGGCAACTTTTTTATCATGGTGTGAGGAACACCAGTGAGACCCAGTAAACTGCGCAATAACTACAATCCTGGAGTTCTTATAGGAACATTTCTCAGCAGGGTTGGCTCCTTCTACAATTAGGGTCTACGTGGCCTCCATTTCGGCCAGTCATGCCCCTATTGATAGAGCCTCTGTGGGGCAACATCCTCTAACTTCAAGGTTTATGCATGGTGTCAGGCGACTGAGGCCCATCTGCAGACCACGCATACCTTTCTGGGACCTTCTGTGGTCCTGGAAGGTCTGTCAGGTGCCCCATTCGAGCCCTTAGTGTCAGCCTCAGAGAAGCTTCTGACTCTACAGGTAGCTCTTCTGCTGGCCCTGACATCTCTCAAGCGAGTAGGAGATCTACAAGCTCTCCCTGTTGCCCCTTCATGCCTTGACTTTGCCCCTGGATTAGCCAAGGCCTCCCTATATCCTAGGCTGGATGATTCCTAAGTATCTACATCTGCTGCCCAGCCGGTAGTGTTGCAGGCTTTCTGCCCTCCTCTGTTCCTCACACCAGAACAAGTGAGAGTGCACCTACTGTGTCCAGTAAGGGCTCTCTGTACTTACGTCCACCACTCCAGTTGGAGCAGTTGCTGGTCTGCTTGGCAGTGACAGTAGAGGTGATGCTGCGTCAAAGCAGCATGTCTCTATTTGGATAGTGAAAGTAATCTCTATTGCTTATGAGGAGCCCGGTCTCGCTACGTCTCTGAGCATAGGGGCTCATTCCACTAGGGTGGACACCTCCTCAAAGGCTTTATCTAAGGGGTACCCTTACAGGATGTGTGTGCTGTGCGGGGTGGTCTGCGTCGCACACATTCATTCGGTATTACAGTTTGGCCTTATTGGCCAGCTAGTATATGGTTCTCAGAGATAATATCCCTGCTCATAGATTCCGCTCTCTCAACCGAGGTTGTAGAGACCATGTTAAATGCTAGGAACATCATTGTGACCCAGTGAACTGCACAATGGCTACAGTCCTGGAGTTCCTTCAGGAACGTTTCTCAGCAAGGTTGGCTCCTTCTACAATTAGGGTCTATGTGGCTGCCATTTCAGCCAGCCACGCCCCTACTGAGGGAGCCTCTGTGACAGGCCATACCCTCAGTATGACAGAGTGGGTATACTCATTCCTACAGTGTGAAGCTCACGCAATGTTGAGTTCCCTTAGAATAATAATAATAATAAAATAATAATAATAAATACTTTATTGGTCTTTTAATACGAAACTTGTAACATACATTCCAAAGGTGGGTTACATTCTCACAGAGATCAAACATATATTCATAGCATATGTACAAACACACAAAAGTTATACACATACACATTAATTCGCACACAGTAGAAAGAGAGATTACATAGCATTAATAATTCTGATACTTGCTGGTACAAATGACTGAGAATATCTTGATGTTCTACATTTGATAGATCTAAGTCTTCTGCCTGATGGTAAAAGTTGATAATTACAGTTGAGTGGGTGTGATTCATCTGCTCTTATTACTTTACATCTTTGGGACACACATTTGGTATAGATTTCTTGTAATGTTGATGCATTGTCTGCACCCAGTTTCTTACATTTACTTATAACCCCCTCCAACCTTTTCTTTGCATCACGATTGCTATTACCAAACCAACATGTTATTGAAAATGATATGACTGATTGAATAACTGATGTATAGAAAAGTTGGCGGATTTTATTGTCGATGTTAAGTTTGTAAAGTTTTCTTTGAAAAAATATTCTCGAGTGTACTTTTTTAAGGATAGCATTGATATTTTTACTGAAGTTGAGCTTGTCATCAATTATCATACCAAGATATTTGTATTCATGTACACTCTCTACAAGTTCACTGTTGATAGATAGGGTGGAATGTTCCACATCAGATGTTCTAAAATCCACAATCATTTCCTTTGTTTTCTTAACATTCAGTTCAAGATAGTTTTCTCTACACCATTCAACAAACTTATTGACCTCATCTCTATATGCAATATCATCAGAGACACATCTTGCCACAAGAGCTGTATCATCAGCATATTTAAACAACTGACATCCTATGTTGGTACTTCTACATTCACTGGTGTACAAGGAGAACAGTGTTGGTGATAGCACACACCCCTGGGGGGCACCTGTGTTTGTGACTAGGACATCACATTTTGTGTTCTTATATTTAACATACTGTGGTCTAGAGGTAAGAAAATCATTTATCCATAGGACAAGCGTGGGGTGAACATTCATATTGATCAGTTTTTGCATGGTAATATGAGGCTGTATTGTATTAAAAGCACTGGAAAAGTCAATGAACAGAATTTTACAGAAATGTTTGTTGGTTGCTGTATTAGCCCTATCTACATGTTTGAGCACAAAATCAATGAGTGACAGGCTAGCATCCTCGACACACCTCGTTGAAGTGTAGGCAAATTGCAAAGGATCAAGGTATGGGATCACCTGTGGATACAAGATGCCCTTAATAATGCGTTCAAAACATTTCATAACGATGGCAGTTAGTGCAACAGGTCTGAAGTCGTTATTACAAGCTGGTGGAACCTTTTTGGGAATAGGCACAATCTCTGAGGTTTTCCATATTCTAGGGACACATGTTTGATCGAGAGATTGCTGATAGATGTTACGCATGACTGGTGCCAGGGGGACAATGCACAGCTTGAGGATATGAGCACCTATCCCGTCAGGTCCAGCAGCTTTACCAACCTTCACAGATTTGAGAGATCTCAGTACCTCAGCTTCAGTTATCAGGATCCTCTCAAAGCTTCTGGATCTTAGATGGGATATTATGGTTTCATGTATAGCTGAAAAGTTATGTTTGTCAAACCTGCTATAAAATGAGTTAAGGTCATCACAGCAATGACATTCAATGACAGTCCATGGCGTGTGTGACATTATCAAACTATTAACACTATGAACACACACACAAGCTAATACCAGTGCATTTTCAAGTCGTCCTGTCTGAAACGTCCAGAGGCCGGATGCAGACAGTGGGCTGAGTGAGATGAGGCTGTGGAGCAGGTACAAATCCTCACCACAGGTGCGTCTCCCGGATCTCAGCAATGACCTGACTGGCTTTCTGTAAGGCCTGCAGCATGTCTGTTTAACATCATCGACATCATGAATGTACTCACTTCTGGCCATACCACTCAACTGTTTAATACCTTTCCATGTAGATCTCGCATCCTGCTTAAATAGGCCTTCAACCTTCACCTTGTGTTTTTCCTTACACTCTGCTATGGTTTTATCAATTTCCCTCTGAACAACCTTTAATTGCACTCTATCTTTATCAAATAAGAACTGTTTCTTTTTGTTGAGTAGCACTTTAAGATCTTTGGTTACCCATGGCTTATTGTTGTCATAACATTTGACAACTTTAGTTGGTACAATCATATTAGTACAGAAATTGATATAGTCAGATAATACCTCAGCATTGCTATCTACATGTATGGACTGATCAAACAAAACATCAAAGTCAGTACATTCAATACAAGCAATCAATGTATCTTTCACCTCATCACTCCACTGGTGCACCAAACGTTCTGTAGGCTTACTGCATTTTAATATTTGTCTGTAAGCTGGTATAAGGTGACACATACTGTGGTCAGATACACCAAGTGGAGCCAGCTGTTTTGAAACATAGGCATTTTTTACATTACAGAAACAAAGATCCAACATTCTGTCACCTCTTCTATTGAATCTAATATACTGCTTATAGGTTGGAATACATTTACCAAATTGGCATTCATTAAAGTCACCAGTGATAATATTAACAGATTCTGGGTTATCGTCTTCCATTCTGCCAACTGCATCATACAAGGTATTCTCTGCATCTCTTACATCAGCATCAGGTGGTATATACACAACAGACACAAATACCTTACTGAATTCACGTGGAAGATAAAATGGTCTTATGAACAATGTCAGATATTCAATATTAGAGTCACAATGCTGTTCATAGATTCTCATGTCCTTACTCCACTGGTTATTGACATACACACACACGCCTCCTCCATTGGTCTTACCCGATGCAGCTGATCTATCTCCTCTGAAGAGGGTAAAACTTTCCAACTCAAAAGCTGGGTTGGGATCTTTATCCTGCAGCCAGGTCTCGGTCAGACATATGAGTGAAGATTCACGATAGGCGAAATTCCATTTAGCTACAGCTGTTAGTTCGTCAATCTTGTTTCTGATGCTACGGACGTTGCCACAGACAATCATAGGCATAGGAAGCCTGAATCCTCTGCGTCTGCATCTTGCCCGTATGCCACCACGTCTACCACGTTTCCGATGACGCTTCCAGATGTCATCCACACCCTCTGCAAGGACAGGACGCTTGTATTGCCCATCTGCAAGTCGTATTAGCTCCTCTCTGCTGTAGGTGATGCCGCCATGTTGTTTGTTTGCATCTGTTGCTAGAGACACTGTACCAGAAAAGCGCTCTAACAGCAGCAATAAAGCCAGTAAACCACAAAACCACATGTTCAGCAGCATCCTGAGATAATCATAAAAGTCATGCACACACCAAGCACACCAGGAACAGAGATCAACACAGAGAAAAAACGCAGTAAAAAAGAGAGCTGGAATGTACAGGTCGCATGCAGAGCAGCGCCCCTTGTGGCCACATTAGAAAGGCAACATCTGGGTTATTCATGTAACCCTGTTCCCTGAGAAGGGAACGAGACATTGTGTAGCTTTGTCATACTGGGGCATGCCTGTGAATTGCGTCTTCGCTTCAAATAATATAGGCTGATGGCAGGGTTCACAGGTGCCATTTTTATATCACACGACATGCTTAATTGCCACATCACCTGACCATGGCATGACATTTTGTGGATCTTGAGAAACTATTTTTCACTGTTTCTTGGAGTGTGTAAGACTTCAAACGCCTTATAATTTGTTGGACTTGTTGTGTGGTAAATATGGGGAAAAATTTACAGCAGATGTTTTTATTCTGGGGCCTGACCCGTTCTGCTCTCTGGACCTGCCTAATCCATCCTGATGCCCTACTTCTCATTACCTGAAAACCACTCACTGCTGCTGAGGATGGCCCCCATAGACAGCCTAAAGATCAATGAGATTACTGCGGATGGTACCAGTTAGGAATCATAAACCTGTCTTAGTACTGCAAATGCTATGAACAGTTTTCCTATGATGTCTTAGGACTGCAATTGCTACAAATATTTCTGCACTCAAATCTCCACATCGAACAGTTGATAACTTCAACAAAGTAGCCTTCAAGTGGTTAGCACGTTTGCCTCACACCTCTGGGGTTGGGGGTTTGAATCACACCTCTGCCCTGTATGCATGGAGCTTGCATGTTGTCCCCGTGCTTTGTGGCTTTCTCTCTCTCAAGGCGCGTGTCTCTCATTCTCTTATCCTTGCCTCCTCACTGCAACAAAGAACAATCATTAACAGAATTCCCTACAGGTGTGCAATCCTTACCACTCGCTTTCTCTGGCTCCGCCCTCCATTCACAAACCGGCGCTCGTACACACCTCCGCCTCCACATACCCCCACCACCATCCGGCATCAAATACTTTGAGAATGTCAAATACTACCGATAGCTGACCATAACAAGCTCCTTGCTAGCCAATTTGCAGTGGCCTTCAGAGACCCACTCCACCCTTGCCATTCAATAAGCATGGATGAACCCCCTCCTTGAAACATGAAACCGCACCCATATCAGTGCCACAATGCTATCCTTCAAGATGTTGATGCTGCCCTAGGACCAATAGACAACACCAAAGCCCGACAAAAATGGCTACATACTGAAATTGTACGACGGTCTACAATCTCACTCGGCAGCAATAAGGTCCTCGGTGCTCCACCTCCCCCCATCAACAAAACAGAAAAATCCCTGCCAAGGGGCACACGCACTACCCTTGCGCAGCTAAGGCTGGGTTACTGCCACTTGCTAAATTCATATCTGAACAGGATTGATGCGAACGTGCTGGACGAATGCCCCCTCTGTGGAAATGCTCACCACACCACCCAACACCTCTTCAACTGTCCAAGCCACCCGGTCGCTGCCACCCTTCTCGACTGACCCGGTCCTGGCAGGAGTTGGGACTCGCTACGCAGTGAAAACGACGAGACGACGGGATGGGCAACAACAACAATAACAACAACCATCCGGCGTTCCGCTGACTCCAGCCGTGAGTCCTGCCTACCTCAGCGATCTCAGAACAGTTCTTAGGTGCTGCATGTGCCGCTGCCAATCATTACTGTAGATAATAATGCCATCTAAATAGGTAGCAGCATATGCAGCATGTGGACGGAGCACTCTGTCTATGAGCTGCTGGAACGTTGTGGGGGTCACAAATTGGTGTAACCCAAAAGGAGTGCAAAAGGCCATTTTTTCACGAGGTATTGGTGTCAAGGGGATCTGTCAATATCCCATTAAATCCAGTGTCGAATAAAAGCGAGCCGCTCCTAACCAATCGATCAGTTCATCAATGCGAGGCATTGGATATGCATCGAATTTAGACACTGTGTTGACTTTTCTAAACTCCATACAAAACCGGACCATCCTGTCAGCCTTGGGAACCTCTCGGGAATGATCGTCGCCAAAGCCACAGAAACCATCTCCCTCCATGGTTTTAGGAGGTTAATATGGTAAACCTGTTATGCCCCGCCTCTATCCGTTCGCCTTACCTCATAGTCAACGTCCCCGATGTGCCCTGTGACCTCAAAGGGCCCTTGCCACTTGGTGAGTAATTTAGAGCTTAACGTGGGTAGCAACACAAGCACTTTATCTCCCGGCATGAACTCTCGTAGCCGAGCACCCATGTTATACAGCCGGGACTGATGTTCTTGTGCCTGTAGCAAATTCAAGAAAAAAAATGTTATGTGGCTTAAGATGTGGAGTTTTGCTCTCAGGTCAAAAATGTACTGAATTTAATTTTTACTGTTTGAAGGTCCCTCCTCCTAATTTTCCCGAATGACGTCGAGCACACCGCGTGGCTTGCGTCCGTACAATAATTAGAATGGGGAGAACCCTGTGGAGGCTTGCGGGACCTCTTGTACTGCAAATAACAGGGGCTCTAATCACTTATCCCAATTTCGTGCATCATCATGAATGAACTGACGAATCATGTTTTTAAGCGTTTGATTAAACTGTTCCACCAGCCCATGACAAAAAGTTCAAGGTGTTGACTTGGCCTCCAAATTCCCCAGATCTCAATCCGACCTAGCATCTATGGGATGTGCTGGACAAACATCTCCAAACCATGGAGGCCCCACCTCTTAACTTACAGGACTTAAAGGGTCTGCTGCTAACGTCTTGGTGCCAGATACCACAGCACACCTTCAGAGGTCTTGTGGAGTCCATGCCTCAATGGGTCAGAACTGTTTTAGGGGCACAAGCAAGACCTACACAATATTAGGCAGGTGATTTTAATGTTATGGCTGATCAGTGTATATGTTACACTACAAATGTTATTTGCAGAAACAGTCACTGCATTGGAGCTTTAAAACTCCATAACATTTAAGTAAAATTTAGCTTTTTTACGTAAATGTAGCTTTCCAAATTTACAATATTACAAATTTACAATTTTTCTTCCATTTTTTCACCTAGTATTTAGATGTATATACAGCGATCAATCATAACATTAAAATCACCTGCCTAATATTGTGTAGGCCCCTCTTGTGCAGACAAAACAGCTGTGACCCATTGAGGCATGGACTCCACAAGACCTCTGAAAGTGTGCTGTCATATCTGGCACCAAGACATTAGCAGCAGATCCTTTAAGTCCTAAAAGTTGTGAGGTGGGGCCTCCTTGGATTGGACTTGTTTGTCCTGCACATCCCACTTGATCAATTTGATGTCTTGGGAATTTGGAGGCCATGTCAGCACCTTGAACTCTTTGTCATATTCCTCAAACCATTCCTGAATAATTTTTGCAGTGTAGTCGGGCGCATTATCCTGCTGAATGAGGCCACTGCCATAACTTGTACCAGAATAATGGGAAGAGAAGAGTATGGAGAAGGAAAGGAAGGGCTCATGATCCAAAGCATACCACATCATCTGTCAAACATGTGGAGGAAGTGTTATGCAATGGACATATATGGCTGCCAATGGAACTGGGTCACTGGTGTTTATTGATGATGCGACTGCTGATAGAAATAGCAGGATGAATTCTGAAGCACATAAAGTTGCAATCAAAATTATTCAACCCACATTTCAAATCAGGTTTATTGTCAAAATTTACAGATTTTCAGCTGTTTGCAATGAACAAATCAAACAAAATAAATTGAAATAGTTCAACTCAACAAATGCTTCAAGTTGTTCCTCCAAATTTAACTGTAAATGCAACTTATAATGACTTCTCCAGTTTCAAAATTATTCAACCCCTTCATGGCAAGCATTTTAGTACTTAGTAGAGCACCCTTTTGCTGTTATGACCTGCTACAAATGAGGTGTATAGCCAGACACCAGCTTCTGGCAGCATTCCTGAGGAATCGTAACCCATTCCTCATGAGTAATGGCTCCAGTTCAGTAATGTTCTTGGGTTTGCGTGCTGCAACTGCCTTCTCCAAATCAAAAAGTCAGGTGACCGTGATGGCCGTGTAGAATCTTCCAGAATTTCTTCTGCAACCGAGCCTTGGTGGAATTTGAGGTATGTTTCGGATCATTGTCCTGTTGGAATGTCCAATAATGCCCAAGCTTCAGGTTCCTCACAGACACCATGACGTTTTCTCCTAGGATTTCCTGATACTTCAATGAATCCATCTTGCCTTCCACACGCTGCAGGTTTCCAGTGCCAGAGGATGCAAAACAGCCCCAGAGCATCACCGAGCCACCACCATGGTTGACTGTGGTCAGAGTGTTCTTTCTTCAGTCTTCTTTCTCCAGATATACTGCTGATCCATCATGCCGAAAAGTTCCAGTTTTGTTCTCTGCACTCCACAGAACAGAATCCAAAAACTTCTGTGGCTTATTTATATAATTTTGAGCTGACTTTTCTTGTGCTTTTGTGTCAGTAGTGGTGTACATCTTGGAGTTCTGGCATGGAAACCTTATTCATTTACTACACGCCATACTGTGCTCACTGAAACCTCAGTGCCTGTTGCCACCAAGTCTTGCTGCAGGTCTTTTGCAATCACTCAAGGGTTTTTCACAACCTGCCTTCTCAGAAATCTGGTTGCAGCCATTGATACCTTCCTTTTTCTGCCCCGTCCAGGTATTTCATGTATTTTCTGCCCTTAGCCAGTTCAGGTATTTCATGTGTTCCATCTCAAGCACACATGGTGCAACTAATGAAGCCCTTGATTAGTTGCATCAAGTGTGCTTAAGACAACACCTGTTTTGCATATTTGTGCTGTTGTGAGGGATTCTATTCAGGGGGTTGAATAATTTTGAGACTGGAGAAGTCATTATAAGTTGTATTTTCAGTTGAATTTGGAGAATCCACGTGAAGCATTCATTGTGTTGAGCTATTTCAATTGCCTTTGTTTGATTTGTTCATTGCAAACAGCTGAAAGTCTGTAAATTTTGACAGTAAACCTGATTTGCAATGTGGGTTGAATAATTTTGATTGCAACTGTATACTCTTACTCAAGTTAATTTTTAATTACAGAAATGTACTTTTACTTTGTTACATTCCGTGACATTCTTCCGCTACTGTTAAATGTTAATATATATATCTCGTTTTAATAATTTGTTTATATCACGTACAATGAGGTCGCAAGTCTTGCAATACGCTGCAGTGGTCGGAATACAACAACCGCTCACTTTTTTAGTGGCTCAGTCATGGAAGATAAAAGACAATGGCTGAAGAGGGACACACACACACACACACACACACACACACACACACACACACACGACCGCACGCATGTACTCTCTCTCTCTCTCTCTCTATCTCTCTCTCACACTCTCCACACACTTTCTCTTCTCTTCCCAGATAGCAAATGACAGCTGGTCCACATACCATATGGAATGACGGTAATGACTCATCCTGAGTGTGGCTGGCTTCTGGGCCAGATGTGGGCCCAGACAAAACAAGCCAAAACTCAACCTAAAACCAGCTTCTTGTGTGTGGGCCAGATACGGCCCATATGACCTTTGCCATTGCCAGAACTGAGCCATATGTGCCATAGTTGGCCCAGATGAGGCCCAGAAATGTATGCTATCTGGGTTCTGTTCCATAGTCTGTTCTTTTGTTCTCTGTTCTCTTGTTTAAATGTAGATGCTGACAAGTTTGTGTTGTTAACATGTTGTGAAAATAAAGATAGTTGGGAAAATGTTTGTTTGTGTGTGTGAGATTTTGTGTTGAAAATGACAGGTTCTGTGTTTTTGTACCCATCACAGGACTGGGATATGATGCTTCATCTTGAACCCAGGTTTTCTATCATATAAACAGAACAGACAAGGAGAGGTGTGACTTTCTTCTTGAACTTGATGGTTTGTCATGTAGTCAGAGATTCAGGATTTTCCCTTCATTTTAATGAGATCTGAAGTAACTAGTAACTTGCTACTTGAGTAGTCTTCCCCTCTAATACTTTATTACTCTTACACAAGTAATTATTAACATTATTACTTTATTTTTTATAAGTAGTTTTACTTGTACTTGAGTAAAATCTTTGGGTACTCTACCAACCACTGAATGTATATAAAGAATGTCAATCCAGTACAAACCTAAGAAACAGTAATTTGTGCCAATGGAATGAACACCACTGCCACAATTACACAATTGTTTGTAGGGCCATGATAACAGAAATAGCTTTTGTTTATGTACAGAAGTACAGTCTAGGAATGAGAGCTACAATTCAGAGTTGTTTGTTTTGTCGACAGTATAACAGTATAATATCTCAGAGGAATACATAGCAATTAGAATGGCTAAGCAAAGCAAACAGGGTAATAAGGAATGATGTCATCACAATCATATATAAATACGTTTGATGTTTATGTATGGCTGCCAATTTGTTTCGTCTGCACAAGGTACAGTATTAGAACAATAGTTGTTTCCACTTCCACTGATGTGCTGTCATTAAGGATTATATATATATATATATATATATATATATATATATATATATATATATATATATATATATATACACACACACACACACACACACACACACACACACACACACAGTACTGTGCAAAAGTATTGCTGAAATGCTGTAGAGCGATGATGCCATCAAAATAATGAAATTAAATGTTTCTACATTTTAAAAAAAATACAGTAAAGAGCAGTAAACAGTAGTAAATGAAACAAAGTCAATATTTGGTGTCACAAAAAAATAAAAATAAAAATAGTCTCTGGTAAAATTTGTGCAGTTTTATAAGGAAATTAGCTGGTAAATTATATTGATCATCTTGCAGAACCAGCCACAGTTCTTCTGGAGACGTTAACTGGCACACTTGCTTCTTACTTTTTGCAGCAAAACCCAGCAGCCTTCATTGTGTTTTTTGCCTGAAAAGTGTCTTTTACATAATATGCTGCTTTCTTTAATGACATACAAACATTTTTCTGTAACATTATTTTTTTTTGGAATTAACATTTAATATTTGGGAATCTAAAATGTTTTTTGTACTGACTTGATAATGTAGAAGTCATAAAATAAAAAAATCTATAACAAGGTTTGCACTAAAAAAATAGGGTGCCTAAAACTTTTGCACAGTACTGTATAAAAAAAATAAATAAATAAAAAAATCCTTTTTATTTAGTGAGACTAGTTTTCACTGCAATATATCATTAACATTTGCATGTAAATTAATTTAGGGGTTTGAACTCAAGTCATGTTAACATTTGATTTTTCACAGGTGTTAATTCTAGCAGCCAGATGGCTGATAACATTACTTCCATTCATTCAGTAACATCAACAAATGCAACATTTATTCGCCCCTCCACGTTTTACATCACTGGACTATACAATATGCCATATGCAAAGTACTATTATTTGTTTCTTTGCTTTGTGTATACTGTCACTTTTTTGGGGAATTCTTTCATAATGGGCACCATCTACCTGGCACAGAGTTTACACACAGCCAAGTATATCGCTGTCTTCAACTTGGCTCTCTCTGATCTGTGTGGAAGCTCTGCTCTTATTCCAAAACTCCTGGACATATTACTGTTTGAGAATCAGAGTATATCCTATGAAGCTTGCTTGTCGAACATGTTTTTTGTTTATTGCTTTATGACCCTGCAGTGTCTTACTTTGCTTGCTTTAGCTTATGACAGACTAATTGCTATATGTTATCCTCTAAGGTATCATGCTATTGTTACCAAAGCAGCAATGATTTTCATTATTGGTGTCATGTGGGTTCTATCTGTGAGTGTCAATGCTGTCCTTGTAGCTCTAATTACTAGATTGTCCTTCTGTAGATCTACAACAGTTTATAGTTATTTCTGTGATCATGGTCCTATATACAAATTAGCCTGTAATGATAATACTATAAATTCCATAATGGGCAATGTCTGTACTGCTACCCTGCTTTACTTTCCATTAATACTAATAATTGCCTCATATATTTGTATTGGTTTTGCATTACAGAGGATTGCACATGGTGTTGAGCAAGTCAAAGCTATGAAAACCTGCACATCCCATCTTATATTAGTGGCCATGTTTTATCTACCAATAATTAGTGTTTATACTGTAGCTCTTACCACACGTATAGACACAAATATCAGGATAATTAATACTGCCCTGACACAAACTATTCCACCCATGTTAAACCCCATCATATATACCTTAAAGACAGAGGAGGTGATGCAGGCTATTAAATTACTCTACAAACATATAAGATGAACTTTGCAATGGAAAGAGCTATAAATAAAATTATGATGAATTAAAATACCACAGTAAGTGCACCTTAAATTAAACAAAAGTGGAATATTTAGTTATCACTGTTTCAGCTATTAAAGTGGTTCTGCCAGTTAAGTCCATATATTATACTGTTGATGGTTCCTTTATGTGTAATTAATTTGTATGCAAAATAATGCTGATGTTCACTTTCTAAATAAATTTTAATTATAATATTTGGTTAACTAACTATTTGGAAAACTATCATTACTGGTCGCTAGAAATGAAAATGTAAGAGAAGTCATTATACGGTACTAATACCCTTGAAATGCCATTTGCTTGTGTAGCATTACAACACTGGAAAAATAGTTTAAAAAGTTCATTTTTAATCACAGAAATGTACTTTTAAAATAGCTTAAAAAGGGCCCATTTGTAACAAATTTGTATTTTTAATTTATTTTCAACACTTGAGAAATTCAATGAACACTGAATATAGACAAACGTTTGTGGACACCTGACCATCACACACATACCGGTATGTGGGGTCTCCCCAAACTGTTGCCAGAAGTTGGAAACATACAACTGTATAAAATGTCTTTGTATACTATAGCATTACAATTTCCCTTCATTGGAAAGAGGGGGCCAAGCGTAAACATGTTCCAGCATGACAATGCCCCTATGCACAAAGCAAGGTCCATGAAGACATAGTTTGTCAAGTTTGGAGTGGAAAAACTCAACTGGCTCCTTACAGTGCCCTGACCTCAACCCCACTGAACAACTCTGGGTTAGCATATGTGTGTTATGGTCAGATGTCCACAAACTTTTTCCATATAATGTATACTTTGGTGCTTTGCTCCTTGTTGTCTTTGACATTAGAGTAACAAAAGAATGTGCATGCAATTTTTCATTTACTTTGCAGCACCACTCAGAGGTAGATATCAAAGTAAGCTGTGTACCAGAACGTGCAAGAATTATTTGCACTCAAATTGAAAATGACCAAAAATTAATATATGAATAGAATAACGTATACAATAACTGATATTTTGAGCTAAAACAAGATGTGATAACTTTAAAGTCGGGCAAGGAGAAGGACGGCAGAGGCAGGCTTGAAACACCACTTTGTATTATGCTCCTTTTTTTTCTTTTCCGCTTTTCAGCGGTGCCTTTTGTCACACACATGCACACACACAGGTGGCTCACTCTTGAGGTGCGTATCTCTTTTTCTCTTATTCTTGCCTCATCTCACTGCAACAGAGAACATTCATTAGGAGTTCATTCATCGCCTTCTCCAGCTCCGCCCTCCAGCATTTGTGGATGGCACGGCGAACTGTGTTCACAAACAATGAGTTCTGGAGGTGTTTCTGAGCCCATGCAGTGATTTCCATTACAGAATCATGCCTGTTTTTCATGCAGTGCCGTCTGAGGGTTGAAGATCACGGGCATGCAATATTGATTTTCACCCTTGTCCCTTGCACCCAGAGATTTCTCCAGATTCACGGAATCTTTTGATGATATTATGTACTATAGATGATGAGATATTCATAGTGTTCACAATTTTACATTGAGGAACATTATTCTGAAATTGTTCCAGAAATTGTAGACGCAGTTTTTCACAGATTGATGAACCTCTGCCCATCTTTATTTCTGAAAGACTGTGCCTCTCTAGGATACTCTTTTTATACCCAATCATGTTACTGACCTGTTGCCAATTGACCTCCAGTTGTTTCTTTTTATAACACTTACTTTTCCAGCCTTTTGTTGCCCCCTGCCCAGCTTTTTGATGTGTGTTGTGCAATCAAATTCAAAATTACCTTATTTTTTTCTTAAAATGGTACATTTACTCAGTTTGATATGTTTTCTATGTTCTATTGTGAATAACATATGGGTTTATGAGATTTGCAAATCATTGCATTCTGTTTTTATTTACATTTTACACAGCATCCCAACTTTTTTGGAATTGGAGTTATAAAATAAAAGGGAGAGAAGTCAGGAGAATGTAGGTGTTGTCCACCACACAGTGCAGCTTTTACCTGAGTGAATGCCTGTTGGCACGGCTCCATCCACTGGACCGGATCTGGTGCTCCCTTTTTAGTGAGATCAGTCAGCGGGCTGGTGATGTCCAAATAATTAGGCACAAACCTACGATAATAGCCAGCCAGCCCTAGAATATGTCTCACCTCCTTTTTGGTCTTGGGTTGGTCGCAGTTGGTACTGTCTTATCAATTTGGAAATGCACCTGCCCATGATACAAGTGGAATCTCAGATACCGTACTTTCACCTGTCCAATCGTGCACTTCTTTGGGTTCGCCATGAGTCCCGCCCACCTCAGCAATCTCAGAACAGCTCTGAGGTGCTGCATGTGCCGCTGCCAATCATTACTGTAGATAATAATGTAATCTTAATAGGCTGTGGCATATGCAGCGTGGGGACAGAGTACTCTGTTCATGAGTCACTGGAATGTTGTGGGGGCCCCAAACAACCCAAAAGGAAGGGTCACAAATTGGTGTAACCCAAACAGAATGGAAAAGGCCGTTTTTTCACGAGACACTGGAGTCAAGGGGATCTGCCAATATCCCTTTGTTATATCCAGTGTCGAATAAAAGTGAGCCACACCCAACTGATCGAGCAGTTAATACAGTCAATGTGAGGCATTGGGTATGCATGAAATTTAGACACCACGTTGAATTTTCTAAAGTCCACACAAAACTGGACTGTCCCATTGGTCTTAGGAACCAAAACCACCGGGCTGCTCCAGTCACTGTGGGACTCCTTGATTACTCCCATGTGGAGCATAGCCTTGAGTTCGTCCCAAACTAAATATTTTTTGTGTTTGGCCAGCTGATAGGGGCGGCTGCCTACCACCACCACTGGGGTTGTCTCAGTGTGGTGATCTATGAGATTAGTGTGACCGGAGAGAAGTGAGAACACATCGGAAAACTCTGTCTGTAATTTAGTAACATCTGTGATTTAGGACAGAGAGAGGTGGTCTCCATAAGGGACTGGGGTGGATTGCACCACCGTTTTTAGATTCACCTCCGGTCCTAGCTCCTCGCTCTCGGGAACGACTGTCGCCAAAGCCACGGGAACCGTCTCCTTCCATGGTTTTAGGAGGTTAAGATGGTAAATCTGTTGCACCCCGCGTCTATCCGTTCAGCTTACTTCATAGTCGGCGTCCCTGACTTGCCGTGTAACCTCAAAGGGCCCTTGCCATTTGGCGAGTAATTTAGAGCCTCATGTGGGTAGTAAAATGAGCACTTTATCTCCCGGCGTGAACTCTCGTAGCCAAGCACACCTGTTATACAGCCAGGACTGACATTCTTGCACCTGTAGCAAATTCTCCTGTGTTATGTGGCTTAAGGTGTGGAGTTTTGCTCTCAGATCAAGAAGGTACTGAATTTCATTTTTACTGTTTGAAGGTCCCTCCTCCCAATTTTCCTGAATGATGTTGAGCACACCGTGTGGCTTGTGTCCGTACAATAATTCGAATGGGGAGAACCCCATAGAGGCTTGCGGGACCTATCATACTGCAAAAAACAGGGGCTCTAACCACTTATCCCAATTTCGTGCATCATCATGAACAAACTTATGAATCATGTTTTTCAGCATTTGATTAAACCATTCTACCAGCCCATCCATCTGTGGATGATACACGCTGTTGCGAATCAGTTTAATTCTCAACAATTCGTAAAGCTCGCATAGTGTTCGTGACATAAATGATGTGCCGTGATCAGTCAGGATCTCTTTTGGGATCCCAACTCGAGAGATAACACGGAAGAGTGCCTCCACAACATTCTGAGTGGAGATATTGCGGAGAGGCCCCGCTTCCGGCTATCGTGTTGCGTAGTCCACTAAAATTAACACAAAGCGATGCACTTGTGCAGATCGGTCCATACCAATTCTTTCAAAGGGGACCTCAATTAATGGGAGTGGGCACAAAAGCACAACGCTTTTGGGGTGGCTGGTGGATTCACCAGCTGGCATTTGCGACATGCTGCACACCACCTGCGAACATCGCCGTGAATGCCCGGCCAATAAAGTGGGCCATGAGCTGGGTCCAGTGTTTTCAACAGGGTTACGTCTTCCTGAGTATGAATGTCCTGTGTCACTCGATAAAACTTGTCTTTAATAATCACAAAATAGGGGTGGGAGAGCGTAATACCGGACTGGATTGGCTGACCATCTCCGTGGCACAGGGACTGGGGAAGGACAAGGAGGAGGGGGAGAGACACGAGGGGGAAAGAGAAAGAGAGAGGAGAGAGGAAGAAGGGAGGGGCTCGCCTGCCCCTGATACACCGCCAGGTGGTCCTCAGCCAGCTGGACTGCCTCGTCGAGCGATGCTGGACGGTGGCAATGGAACCACTCCTCCATCCCTTCTGGAAGTTGGGAGATGAACTACTCCAGCACCACCAGGTCTATCACCTCCCTGGCGCCGCATTCCTCAGCCAGCAACTACCTCTGGCAATCTCGCGGAGGGTCAGCGACCGCTGTTCTGGGGTTTGGCTGACCCATTGCAAAATCGGCCGTTTCAGGTCTGTGTACTCCAGCATGTTGGTGATTGGCAGCTGTTGGGCCACAAGCTGGGCCTCGCCAGACAGAAGTGGTAACAAGCGGGCTGCCCACTAACCCTTGGGTCATGCCGCAGCTGTAGCAGGGCCTGATGTTGGGTCTGGTGGAGGTTGGCGAGGGACATGATGAGTTCCGCCAGCGGTGAGGACTCCATGAGGGCGACTTCCTTCTGTCCCGTGTTTTGGCACCAGTGTGATAACTTTAAAGTCAGGCAAGGAGAAGGAAGGCAGACTTTTTTTCTTTTCCACTTTTGAGCGGTGCCTTTTGTCACAACATGCACACACACAAACACACTCACATCATACAGGTGTCTCTCTCTCTCTCTCGCTCTCTCTCGAGGCATGTGTCTCTCTTACTCTTATCCTCGCCTCGTATAGAGAACATTCATAGGAGAATTCCCCACAGGTGTGCATTATTTACCACTCGCCTTCTCTGGCTCCGCCCTCCATTCACAAACTGGCGCTCGTCCACACAAGGGTTCCTAAACGTTTGGGGTAAACAAAGCACAAATGGACACTATACATTTTCTGCGACCCCAAGCCTATGTACATTCTACTTTGTTTTTAATTCACATGCAAAAGGAGCTTGCAGACTATGGTTTAGATGTGAGGAGAGAGAGAGAAGTGAAGATCAAAGCAGCACTTTGTATAGGCCTACTAGATATTATAGGAAACAGCACACAATCCAGGCAAATTCAGGTTAAAAATCAACAAATCACTCTACTAGAAATAGAAAACAAACAGTATTTTCTATAGCATATTAAGACCTGATGCTCAGCCTCTCTTGGAACTGATCTAGCTTGCACATGTAGTGGGGAGTCACGTTCCATGACTCGTGGTCCGAGGCACGCTGGGGCAAAAGAGATGCAGGTATCGACATCTTCATTCTCTGATGTGATTCGTGATCTGAGGAATGTTCCTTGTAGATCAGTTTAGTCTTGTTGCATATAGCACCCAGGTGAACACAAAGATTACTGGCTTTTTCAACAAGTTGTTTCTGCAAAGATTTTCTCTTTTGGTCAAAAGGGCATGTCTGTTGGAGGTTTTTATCCCAGGAGGGTCTCAAGTGAAGTCACCTTCTCCCTTCTTCTGATAGGACGCAGGAAGTGGTTGCACGTAGTGGCAACTTAGGTCACATCCCCCCTCATTCTTCAGGAGTATGGCTTTGTCTTATTCCTGATGAGCACAGAGGGTACCTTTGCAGCCCATGGTTTGAAGTTTGTGGGGTTTAAACCCTTGGGAGTCTTCAAAGTCTGCCGGAGTTTGCATCCAAGACAACCAGTTAAACCCACGTTCTGTTGATGAGTTCCTGGAAGGCTGTAAGCATCTAGACAGTTCATCACAGACTGTGAGCATCTGGGTAGTTTGTATCAGACTATAAATCATATCAGCTCTATAAGGACTATTAGCTCAAGCTCTGTCTCCTACAAAACTAGGTTTCAAACCATGACAACAGTTAGTGTGCATGGTCGCTGAGCACGTCGGCACACAATAGTAGAGGAAGCAAATTGCGTTTTCTTTGTCCTCTCTTTTAACCTGTCAGGTGTTATATATTTTATCTTGTACACTTTTTTTATTTTATGCTTTTTTTATTCCTTTAACTGCTCTGTAATGTGACTTTGGGTTTGTGAAAGGTGCTATATAAATAAAACCTATTATTATTATTAGGGTCCTGGCACGAACTGCTGGAACCCTATTGATATTGTCAAGATTGTTAGAGGTCAAAACACTGAAGGTGCTGGAACCCTGTTGTGTTTGTTCTGATTTTTATTATTCTTTAATTCAATTTAAGTTTATCTGTATAGCTCTTTTAACAATGGACATTGTCACAAAACAACTTTACAGAAATATATACACCGATCAGCCATAACATTAAGTTCACTTACAGGTGAAGTGAATAACATTGATTATCTAGTGACAGTGGCACTAGACGGGTGGGATATATTAAGCAGCAAGTGAACAGTCAGTTCTCGAAGTTGATATGTTGGAAGCAGGTCTTGCAGGGGTCTTGGGCACCCAAGGCCCATTGATGCACATGGGGAGTGAAGTCCCCCCATGAGTGGGGTCCTGGGGTCCCCCCAGGAGTCATAGTGTGAGATTGGTCTGTCTGGACCGATCCCACAGAGGAGCTACTGTAGGACAAATTGATGAAAAGTTTGATGCTGGCTATGATAAAAAGGTGCATCGCAGGTTGCTGCATATGGGGCTGAGTAGCCGCAGACCAGTCGGAGTGCCCATGCTGACCCCTGCCCACCATCAGCATCAGAACTGGACCATGGAGCAATGGAAGAAGGTGGCCTGGTCTGATGAATCACATTTTCTTTTACATCATGTGGACGGTCAGGTGCGTGTGTGTCCCTTACCTGGGGAAGAGATGGCACCAGGAGACACCATGGGTAGAAGGCAAGCTGTCAGAGGCAGTGTGATGCTCTGGGCAATCTTCTGCTGGGAAACCTTGTGTCCTGGCATTTGTGTAAATGTTACTTTGACACGTACCACCTAAACATTGTTACAGACCAAGTACATCCCTTCACCCCATTCAGACTTAAAAAATGGACTGCCAGGATGGTTTAAGGAAAATGTTCCTAAAGTAAATTAATTACATTTTAATGATAATGATAATAAAAAAAGAACTTTGAATAGAAGCACAATATACATCATTCAACTAAACACAAAATAAATACTCCACCTCTGTCACATGACCCATCTACATGCAATCAATCAACTCTTACACATTTTTTTTAACCACGCACAGTGCTCTGAACATTATCTCATGTTGTTGATGCACCCATTTTTTTCTCACTGCGATGATGCAGTCCAACTCTGCTGCGCACAGTGGAGATCAGCAGAAAAGATTGTGAAGGTGATGCATGTGAGCAGTGTAGCAGTATCAGTACTTCTTGCCCAGCTAAGAAAAAGCAGAAATCCAGAGTAAGGCCATATAAAGATGATTTTTTGAAGTTTGGGTTCATCAACTGTTCCAACGCAGGTCATGCTGCAATACAAATGTGCATACTATGTGGGGAAAAGTTGGCAAATGAAAGTTTGAAACCAGTGAAGTTGGATAAACATTTAAGTACACATCATGCTGATCTGGCGGACAAACCATTATCTTTTTTTCAGAGGAAAGCTCAAGAAATTCAGTCATCAGCTCAGGTACTCAGCAGAATTGTAACACACAATCACAAATTGCAATTGGCATCTTATAAAATTTCATATGTGTTGCCAAAGAAAATGCTCCCCATATAATTGCAGAGAGATTAATATTGCCTGCTGCACTAGACAATTTATACAGTTAATACAGTTCTGGATCAAAAGGCATCTGAAAAGCTAAAACTATTTCCTCTTAGTGATAATACGGTGTCACATTGAATTGGGGATATTACCCAGAACAGCTCATAGCAAGACTGAAGTCAGCAATTGATTTTGCTATTCAGCTGGAGGAGAGCATTGACATTGCATCAAGTGCTATGTTATTTCACGTCACGTACTTTTGAAGAGTTAAATGCTTTCATGACAAAATGTGGTCTGGATTGGGCCAACTGCAAAGGCGTCACCAACAATGGGACGGCCAACATCACTGGCAAAAATATTGGAGTTGTCAGGAGGATTAAGGATGCAGCAGGACAGAACATTGTTTGGAATCATTGTTTTATTCATCGTGAAGCTTTGGCATCAAAAGGAATCCCATCTGAGCTTGAAGTGGTGATGAGAGACATTGTTAAAGTTGTGAACTACATTAAAGGTAGTGCTATTAATAGCTGACTTTTCGAGGCCCTTTGTACTGAAATGGGAGCTGAGCACACACGTTTACTCTTTCATACAGATGTGAGATGGCTGTCAAAAGGCAGGATGGTCAGCCGAGTGTACGAATTGAGGGATGAAGTACATGCTTTCCTAATTGAGAAACTGTCACCTCATCATTGAATGAGCTTTCATTCAATGATGAGAAATGGTTTTTAAGCCTGTCTTATCTTGTTGACATACAATGTCAACCCAATCCCAAAAAAGTTGGGACACTGTGTAAAATGTACAGTTGCAATCAAAATTATTCATCCCCCATTGCAAATCAGGTTTATTGTCAAAATTTACAGACTTTCAGCTGTTTGCAATGAACAAATCAAACAAAAGCAATTGAAATAGTTCAACACAATGAATTTGGTTTCCCCAAATTCAACTGAAAATGCAAGCTATAATGACTTCTCCAGTTTCAAAATTATTCAACCCCTTCATGGCAATCTTTAGTACTTAGTAGAGCACCCTTTTGCTGTTATGACCTGCTGCAAATGAGATGCATAGCCAGACACCAGCTTCTGGCAGCGTTACTGATGAATCCTACCCATTCCTCATGAGCAATGGCCTCCAGTTCAGTAATATTCCTGGCAACCGCCTTCTTCAAATCCCACCAGAGATTTTCTATGGGGTTCAACAGGTGACTGTGATGGCCATGTAGAGTCTTCCAGGATTTCTTCTGCAACCAAGCCTTGGTGGAATTTGAGGTATGCTTGGGATCATTGTCCTGTTGGAAGGTCCAGTGACGCCCAAGCTTCTGCTTCCTCACAGACGGCATGATGTTTTCTCCTAGGATTTCCTGATACTTCAATGAATCCATCTTGCAGGTTTCCAGTGCCAGAGGATGCAAAGCAGCCCCAGAGCCTCACCGAGCCACCACCATGCTTGACTGTGGACAGAGTGTTCTTTCTTCATTCTTCTTTCTCCAGACATACCATTGATCCATCATGCCGAAAAGTTCCAGTTTTGTTTCATCGCTCCACAGAACAGAATCCCAAAACTTCTGTGGCTTATTTACATGATTTTGAGGCGAATTTTCTTGTGCTTTTGTGTCAGTAGTGGTGTAGGTCTTGGAGTTCTGGCATGGAAACCTTATGTGTTTAGCTCACTGAAACCTCAGTGCCTGTTGCCACCAAGTCTTGCTGCAGGTCTTTTGCAGTCACTCAAGGGTTTTTCACAACCTGCCTTCTCAGAAATCTGGTTGCAGTCATTCCTTTTTCTGCCCCATCCAGGTAGTGTAACCACTGTTCCCTTAACTTTGAACTTGTGAACTATGCTTCCAACGGTGTCTCTAGGAACATTCAGTGCCTTTGCTATCTTTTTGTATCCTGTTCCTTGTTTGTGAAGGGCGATGATCTGCTTCTAACATGCAGTCAAACGCGACACTCAATAAACCCCTAGCCAGTTCAGGTATTTCTTGTGTTCAAGCTCAAGCACACCTGGTGCAACTAATGAAACCCTTGATTAGTTGCATCAGGTGTGCTTGAGACAACTCCTGTTTTGCATATTTGTGCTGTTGTGAGGGATTCCTTTCTCAGGGTTGAATAATTTTGAGACTGGAGAAGTCATTATAAGTTGCATTTTCAGTTGAATTTTGGGAAACTACTTGAAGCATTCATTGTGTTGAACTATTTCAATTGCTTTTGTTTAATTTGTTCATTGCAAACAGCTGAAAGTCTGTAAATTTTGACAATAAACCTGATTTGGTTGAATAATTTTGATTGCAACTGTAGTGTAATGTAGCAGCACAAGTATAGCAGCAATATTGGCAGCAAAAACTAGCTTCATAGCAGAAAAGTGACTAATGCAGCTTTGTAAAGTGTGGTGTGCAGTGGTACTGAGTCTTACTGGGTTAGGTGTTTGACTAGCCTAGGTGAGCACTGGGAGGCAGCAGTGTGTTGAGTAATCTGACTGCCTCAGGGAAGAAACTGTTGTGGAGTCTTCTGGTAGTAGCATGGATGCTCCTGTACCTTCTGCCAGATGGGTCGTCCACAATACTGGTGGCTTTGTGGATGTAACGGTTGTTGAATGAGGTGTCGATGGTTGGTAAAGAGACTCTGATGATCTTTTCAGCTGTTCTCACAATGTGCTGTAGGGTCTTGTGGTCGGAGGCTGTGCTGTTCCCATACCACACAGTGAGATAGCTGGTCAGGACGCTCCCTATTGTTCCTCTGTAGATGGAGGTGAGGATGGGAGGGGGGAGTTTGGCCCTCTTCAGCCTCCGCAGGAAGTGGAGATGCTGCTGGGCCTTCTTGGCTATGCAGGTGGTGTTCAGAGTTTAGTCTTATCAACATTAAGAGATAGATTGTTGTCTAAACACCATTTTGCAAGCTGGTTCACCTCCTCCCTGTACGCTTGCTCATCATTGTTGCTAATGAGGCCCACAGCTGTAGTGTCATCAGCAAACTTGATGATGTGATTAGAACTGAACTTTGCTGCACAGTCATGATTCCGCAGGGTAAACAGCAGTGGACTGAGCACACAGCCCTGGGGACAACCGGTGTTCAGTGATGGGGTTCTGGAGGTGGAGTTGATGGACTGAGGTCTCCCTGTCAGAAAGTCCAGGAACCAGTTGTAGAGGGAAGTTTAAACCAAGCAGGCTCAGCTTTGTTGTCAGTTGTTGTGGGATGATTGCGTTGAATGCTGAACTGAAGTCTATGAATAGCATCCTTATGTAGTTGTCCTTTTTGTCAGAGACAGATGGATGGGTCCAGTGTGGTGGGAAGTCTGCAAGCACACTTCAGCAGTCACCCACGATTTCTGGTTTGCACATGAATATTTTTGCGCTATCGTTTCCATTTGTTGTAGTTTCACTTTCCCTTCTGTCGTATTTTAATTTTTTTTTCGAAGAGCGCTTTTGTTTCTTTGACTAAATACAGCAAGCGGAGTTCATCCACATCAGATCCATCTAAAATAATATCAACTTATCTTCGATTAAGGTATGTTAAACACTCAATATGGCAAACCTTCAGCTTGTTCAATGTGTTGAGTGCAGGGTGTTTAGTCATTCTTCCTCCATCATTAGAAATAGCTTTATTTGTGCTAAGTGTATACTAGTTAGCTCTTTTTAACGGAGAAGATTGCAGCATTAGAGGTGCGCATCCAGACTCTAGAGAGGGTTAGTGAGAGTGAGAGCAGTGTAGTTTCTGTAGGGTAAAGTCTGGATACCTCAAGCGGAGATAGCAATCCCCCAACTCCGGCATTAGAGCCCTCAAAGCAGGGTGAATGGGTGACGACTCGGCAGCATAATCACAAAGCCAAAGCTAACGCTAAGGTTCGCCCACAGGAGCACCACTCCTCTCCGCTTCAAGTGACCAACAGGTTTGCTCTCCTTAGTGAAGCACCCGCTAAAAAATCTGAAAGAGCTCTGGTTATAGGAGACTCTATCTTAAGGCATGTGAAATTAGCTAGGCCTTTAGGGGCTCCAACAGCTTTAGTTAGGTGTATACCGGGAGCCAGGGCGCCGGACATAGCAGGTAATCTTAGGGTCTTAGTTATTCATGTAGGAGCTAATGATATACATCTTCATCAGTCAGGGGTTATAAAGAGTAACATTGTAGAGGTGTGTAAATTAGTGAAGGCGATGTCCGATGCAATACTATGCTCTGGCCCCATCCCAATGCAGCGTGGAGATGTAGCTTACAGCAGGTTATGGTCGCTGAACTGCTGGATGTCCAGGTGGTGCTCTGAAAACAATGTGGGATTTATAGATCATTGGAGTAGTTTTGAGGGCAAGGCTGGCCTGTTAGGGCAGGACGGTATCCATCCCACTCAGGAAGGTGCTGCTCTCATTTCTTGCAGCATAGCACATAGTCTCAGAACAGGCCTAGTTAACTGTTGACTATCCAGAGCCAAGGCCAGGGAGCAGACAAGCAGGCTAAACCGACTGTCTGCTAGCTGCACTGAGTCGTCACCTAGGTTCCACCATATCGAGACCGTTCCCCGAGCTGAACAAAAATGTAGAAATTTTCGGAAAGTTTGTTTTAGTAACCTAATTAACATAAAATTAGATCATACTGAATGCACAGCCAACGCCTTTGAACTGAAGCTCGGACTGTTAAATATTAGATCTCTTGCATCTAAAGCACTTATTGTTAATGAAACCATTACCGATCAGGAGTTTAATATAATGTGTTTAACAGAAACATGGATTAAACCAAATGAGTACATAGCACTAAATGAAGCCAGTCCTCCTGGATACAGTTATATACATTAGCCCCATCTAACTGGCAGAGGAGGAGGTATTGCACTCATTTATAATGATAATCTAAGCGTCACAAAAAAAAACAAGTCATAACTTCAACTCCTGTGAAGTTCTTCATACTAGTATAACATATGTAACCACAGAAAATAAGTCTATCGAGTCGATTCCACTCATTATTATTTACAGACCCCCAGGGCCATATTCTGAATTCCTTGGTGAATTTGCAGATTTTATCTTGAACCTGGTTGTTTCTCTAGATAAAGCATTAATTGTTGGTGACTTTAATATTCATTTTGATAACCCGGAAGATCCTCTGAGAACAGCGGTTATGTCTATTTTAGATTCAGTAGGGCTCAATCAGAATGTAATAGGACCCACTCATAATGGTGGTCACACTCTTGGTACTATACTAACATACGGATTAAATATAGAAAATATAGTCACATTTCCGCAGTCTGAAGCTATCTCAGATCATTATCTCATCTTATGTAAATTGCGCATTGATCATAATATATGCACCTTGCCACGCTACTGTGTCAAACGTACATTCACGTCAGCTACTGCACAGAGTTTTATCAATAACCTCCCAGAGATATCAACGATGATTCGATCACCATCTGATCCCATAGAACTTGATCAGGCACCTGAACATTCCACTACACGTTAGACAAGGTAGCTCCACTTAAAAGAAAAATAATTAGACAGAAAAAGCTAGCACCCTGGTATAACGATCACACATACCTTAAAACAGATCACTCGACAATTAGAACGTAAATGGCGTCAAACCAAATTGGTAGTATTTCAAACAGCATGGAAGGCGAGCCTCCTGAACTATAGGGAATCTTTTAGTGCTGCTAGATCAGTCTATCTCTCCACCTTAATTGAAAATAACAAAAATAATCCTAGATTCTTATTTAATACTATAGCAAAATTAACAAGGAATAAAACCACCACAGACACATGCACACAATCATTATATAGCAGCGATGATTTCATTAATTTTTTTCCTTGGCAAAATTGAAAATATTAGAAAAAAAATTCAGACTATTAATTTAAAACCAGACAGTCTTATACCTAACCTTGTAAGTAATAATATAGCAATATCAGATCAACGAATAGAAAGCTTTACTCCCCTTAGAGAGACCGAACTCACTTCATTAATTTCTTCATCAAAATCATCATCTTGTATACTAGATCCCTTACATACATGTTTCTTCAAACAGATTATTCCAGAAATAATCAAACCCCTTCTAAAAATAATAAATTCTTCCCTTAGCACTGGCTATGTACCTAAATCATTTAAACTAGCAGTTATCAAACCCCTGATTAAAAAACCTGACCTCAGTGCCTGTCAATTGTCCAGCTATAGGCCAATAACAAATCTCCCCTTTATCTCCAAGATCTTAGAAAAGGTTGTAGCACAGCAGCTATGCTCATACCTAAATAGGAATAACATTCATGAAATGTATCAGTCAGGATTTAGGCCTCATCATAGTACAGAGACAGCACTGGTTAAAGTGGTAAATGACCTACTACTGGCCTCTGATCAGGGTTGTGTCTCCATGCTTGTGTTGCTTGACCTTAGTGCAGCTTTTGATACAATTGATCATACTATTCTCCTTGGTAGACTAGAAAACATTGTTGGCATTAAGGGAATGACCCTCTCCTGGCTCAGGTCTTATTTGACTGATCGCTATCAGTTCGTAGATGTAAATGGTGAATTCTCTATGCATACTGCGGTAAAGTTTGGTGTTCCGCAAGGTTCTGTTTTAGGCCCACTGCTTTTTTCTTTATATGTGCTACCTCTGGGTCAAATTATTCGTAAACATGGAATTAGCTTCCACTGTTATGCTGATGACACACAGTTGTATGTTTCAGCAAAGCCAAATGACAGACACCAGCTTAATAAAGTCGAGGAATATGTAAAGGACATTAGACAGTGGATGCTTATTAACTTCCTCTTACTTAATTCTGTCAAGACAGTGGTACTTATACTAGGACCACATGCAGCTAGAAGTAAGTTTTCTGATTACATAGTAACTCTGGATGGCCTTTCTGTTTCATCATGTGCAGCAGTAAAAGACCTTGGTGTGATTATTGACTCCAGTCTTTCCTTTGACGCCCATGTAGATAATATTACTAGGATAGCCTTCTTTCACCTCAGAATATTGCTAAGATAAGAAATATATTGTCACTACATGATGCAGAAAAATTAGTCCATGCTTTTGTCACCTCTAGGTTGGATTATTGTAATGCCTTACTGTCTGGATGTTCCAGTAGGTGCATAAACAAACTCCAGTTAGTCCAGAATGCAGCTGCAAGAGTCCTTACTAAAACCAGAAGATATGACCACATCACACCTATCTTATCCACACTGCATTGGCTCCCAGTGAAATTTCGCATTGATTATAAAATACTACTATTGACTTAGAAAGCACTAAATGGCCTCGCACCACAGTACCTAAGCTAACTTTTGGTCTTTTATGATCCGCCACACCTACTTCGATCAAAAGGTGCAGGCTATTTGTTGGTACCTCGAATAGTGAAGGCTACAGCAGGGGGAAGAGCTTTCTCTTACTTTTCTCTTTCTCTTACAAAGCCCCGCAGTTATGGAACAGCCTTCCAATTAGTGTTCGGGACTCAGACACAGTCTCAGTGTTTAAGTCCAGGCTGAAAACATATTTGTTTAGTCAAGCCTTTTGTGAATAGTTTTTTTCTTAGGTAAAGGAGCAGATCTAGAGGTCTCACAGGCATAGAGTGTTGTGGTGAACTGGGATGTTTGGATGCTGTCGCCCCCCCGCTTTCACGCATTCACCCAGGTTTGTTGATGGTGGAGTGGCTGGCCACCTAATGTCCCAGGGAGCCCTCATGTCTGTGTTACCTTCTGGCTCTCCCTTTTAGTTATGCTGTAATAGCTAGTCTTGCCGGAGTACCTGCTTGCACTCACGCAAAGTACATTGTCCTTAACCATTACGGGACAATAAGCATACCTAATACTCTCTGTCTCTCTCTCTCTCTCTCTCTCGGGCTTCTGGTTTCCGGTTTCCGTTGGTGTGAATGAGTGGATGTGGATGGGGAGCTAGTTTTTTTTTCTGCTTTTGGTACACTACTGTGGTGATCCACTTTCCTTTCTCGTGCGCATGAAAAAGGTAAGACATCATTTGTTTTCTTTGAACTGGGCGGAAAAGAGTTGTCAGAAGAAAAACTGTTTGAATTTTCGTGGGGTATGGCGTCCTCTGTGACGCCGCTGCTGTCCATTGGACATGGGGTTTGGTTTGTTACTGACCCTGGTGTTACGACGGAAGAGGCTCTGCCTGCAGTAGGCGAACAGGTTGGTTATGAAAATATATTTCATGCGTCCCGAATGAATAAAGCTGCAGTTGTTTTTCTGAAAGATGAATGCTTAGTGCATGCTCTGATTGGAAGCGGGGTATTTCTCAATGATTTGTATGTCCAAGTTTCGCCGCTATCAGTGCCATCTACTAGAGTAGTTGTCTCAGGTGTACCACCGTTCATTCCTAATGAATTAATTGAACAAGAATTACGTAGGTTTGGAAAATTTGCAAGTGATGTTAAGATGGTGACTCTCGGGTGTAAAGACGCGCGTTTAAAACATGTAATCTCGTTTCGTAGGCAAGTGTTCATGTTCCTGGATTCTCCAAGTCTTTAGATGTATCCTTTAAGATAAAGCATGGAGGAGGACATTATACTGTGTATGCTAGTTCCGGAAGCATGAAATGTTTTGAATGTGGGGGGGATGTGGGGCACAAGCGTCTGTTTTGCCCGCATAGAGAACAAGCTGAACGAGCAGAGAGACACATTGAACAACTGCATGACACTGATAGACAAGAAGTTGTCTCAGTTCCTAGCAGTAAGTCTATTATTCAGGGAAAACATAAGCACAGTGCAGTCAATGAGAATGTTCAGATAACTAGAGATGGTGAAGGAGATGATGGTTTCTCAGAGCAGTCAACTTCTGTTGATAACGCTGTGGTGCTTTCAAAAAATGTTGAAAACACAGGGGGAAAAACTAGCGAGATTGAAGCCACGGATGAAAGTGTGCCTATTGAACAGGATACTCTTGTTGAAACTAAGAAGAAGGATGTGGTTGTTTTGTCAGTTGCTAGAAATCAAGTGGAAAGTGATGTTGAAGAGATGGAACAAGACGAGTCAGATGGAGAAGGATTTGATGGGACAAATAGGTTGAAAGATTTTTACTCCTTGGAGGAAATAAATGTTTTTCTGGATGAAACGTTTGGTCAGTCTATTAAGGTTGATGATTACTTTGCGGATACAGAAAAATTTATTAGGTCAGTGGCAATACTGCAAAAGATGGTTAGTTTCGATTTGTTAGATGAACGGAAGCGGTATCGTTTGAGGAAACGTGTCACGGCACTGAAAAAGATATCCAAGTCAGAGCAAACCAGAAAATGTAAAAAAGCTCTAGCAAAAAATAAGTAATGTCAGCCTTGATCACGTTGCATCTTTTGCATCTAGTCTTTCTCTGCCTGTCCCTCTTTCCCTTTTGCTCTATGGGGAGTTTAAGAGTAGGCTCTTTAAATATAAATGCTGGGAGGGATAAACAGAAGAGAGAAATGGTTAAGGAGATAATTAAAATTAATAGACTTGATATAATTTTCTTACAAGAAACTCATAGTGCAATAAAAGATGAGGTTGATTGGAGCCTATTTTGGGGTGGTCAACTCTTTTTAAATCATGGGAGTAATGTTAGTGGTGGGGTAGCAATACTGCTTTCTAGCAATTCAAAAGTAAATGTTTTAAGTTCCTGTGATCTAGTGAACGGTCGAGGTCAAATGGTTAAAGCCAATATAGAGGGCTTAACCTATTGTTTTATTAATATTTATGCTCCTAATATTGGAACTGAAAGAATAGAAAGCTCTTGAGTTAAACGATTTTGATTATCTTATTGTAGGTGGAGATTGGAATTGCACTGTTGATTTTAATATTGACAGGCTTAGCGAGGACCCACACTTATAATCCAGTAGAAATTTAAAACGTTTATTGATTCAGTTTGATTTAATAGATCCATGGAGAATTATATTTCCAAATGAAAAGCAATATACATGGGTCAAAATCTTGGATGTAAGAGTGAGTGCAGCTAGACTAGATATATTCTACATGTCACAGGGACTTAGATCGAAGTTAATTGATAGTGCAATTAGACCAGTTGGCTTTTCTGATCTCCGCCTTATTATTGTGGCTATTTTTTTGAAGTAAGAAGTTAATAGATCTCAGTGGCATTTTAATAATAAATAGCTTCAAGATGAAACTTTTTGTGGGAACTTTAAAATTATTTGGGAGAAGTGGAAAGAAAAAAAAAACTATTTTGAGTCTTTAAATAAGTGGTGGGAAATTGGGAAGGCTCAAATCAGAATCTTTTGTCAAAAATATACTTCTTTCTCTTCTGTTATGTTGAAACAGGCCATAAAAGAGGTTGAGGAGGCTATAAGACAGATTGAAAATGGCCTTTCAAATGGTGGGGATGCTGAAAAGAATGATACGTTGAAAACAAAAAGGGTGGAGCTGAGTTCCTTGCTGCAAGAAAAAGTAAAGGGAGTCCTGGTGAGGTCAAGATACATTCAATTTAAAGATATGGATGCCTCAAGCACTTTCTTCTTTAACTGGGGAAAAACCAATGTGAAAGATCAGCGCATGACATGTCTGAGACGTCCAGATGGGCATGTAACAACAGATGGAGGGGAAATGATAAGATGCGCCATGGCTTTTTGCACAAAATTGTATGGCAAGGAGGATTGTGAGGAGGAATGCATTCAAGACTTTCTAGAGGGTCTTCCTAAGCTTAGTGAAGTTGAACAAACTGAGCTGGATAAAGAAATAAGCTTGGAGGAACTCACTATAGCTGTTAATCAGCTGACCTCAGGGCGCTCACCTGGAATAGATTAACTCAGTACAGACTTTTATAAACATTTTTGGGGGATTATAGGACCTGATGTACATGAGGTCCTGGCAAGCTCTTTTGAAGAAAATTTACATCCAATCTTCTGTAGAAGAGCTGTTTTAACATTAATTCCCAAAAAAGGAGATTTAACGCAACTTGAGAATTGGAGACCTGTAGTGCTTTTATGTACTGAATATAAAGTGCTTTCTAGAGCTCTGTCTAATAGGCTGAAGCTTTATATTGGTTTACTTGTGCATATGGATCAGACCTACTGTATCCCAGATCAGACCATAATGGATAATCTATTTTTAATGAGGGATGTTTTAGATGTGTGTAAAGTGTATGACCAGAATGTTGGAATTTTATCCTTGGATCAAGAGAAAGCCTTCGACAGAATTGATCATAGGTTTTTGTTTTCTGTTTTAAAAGCCTTTGGTTTTGGAGAGCGGTTTAGAGCCTGGATAAGTCTCCTTTATAATAAAGCTTCATGCATGGTTAAAGTAGGGATGGGGCTTAGTCGACCTATACCAGTAGAAAGAGGAATAAGGCAGGGTTGTCTTATTTCTGGACAGCTTTATTCGCTAGCTATTGAGCCTCTTTTATGCTTTCTAAGGAATCATTTGACTGGTTTTAGTTTACCAGGCTGTAAATTTGACTCTCCTTTAGTTGTATCAGCATATGCTGATGACATTAATATATTTATTAAAAATGATGACGACATATGTAAAACTGTAAAGGCTTTGAAGTGTTATGAGAAGGCTTCCTCGTCAAAAGTCAATTGGGATAAAAGTGAGGCTTTACAAGTGGGAAAGTGGGAAGAGGAAAAGATGCCTTGCTTAACTGGAGGTTTGAAATGGAGAAACAATGGGTTAAAAGTCTTGGGCATTTTCTTTGGCACACAACAATATCAAGAAAAAGTGTGTGAAAAAATGTCTGTGGAAATGGTTGTTGCCCCAGATGTCATATAGAGTACGTGTTTTAGTAATCAATAATTTGGTTGCTTCCAAATTTATGGTTTTAAATCCACCAAAGGCATTGATTCAAAGTTTACAGAAGAAAATCTTAGATTTTTTCTGGTCGGGCTGTCATTGGATTAGAGCTGCAGCCCTTTATCTTCCTCTTTGTGAAGGGGCACAGGGACTTGTGGATTTATCTTGACATATTGCGACTTTTAGATTGAAAACTGCACAGAGATTTTTATATGGAATTAGGTTGAGATGGCATGAAACTGCAAAGCTGCTTCTACAGAAGGCAGGGAGGTTGGGTTACAGCCAGCAACTTTTTCTGTTAAAAACTGAAGAAGTAGATTTAGGACGCTTAACATCCTTTTACGATTCAGTTCTACAAGCATGGCTGATTTTGAAGGTATCAAGAGAACTAACTGCCTTGCCTGGTATGTGGCTCTTTGAAGAGCCACTCTTTTATAATAAATCTATTTGTGTGAGGTCGTTAAAGTCGGCCAGTCTACGTACAGCACTGAGAGAGGCAGGATGCACAAAGTTAGGCGACCTCTTTAAAGCCATGCACTCATCCTTAGTTGAATTGGGGCAACTGGCCAATATAAGATCTGAAAGATTGATTAAAAAAATAGTGGAGGAGGTCTGTGAGTCATCAACAGACTTATACGCTGTGTGTGAAAATATTACATATGAGATCTTTGGAAGAAATGAAACCCTCAAGGTGGTTTGATCTTTTTGGCCCAGATCAGTCTGTGAAAGTCTGCTGGAGATCTTTATATAAACTGCCAATTGATAAACGGACAGGAGATTTTCAGTGGAGAATAATACATGGGGCTATAGCCACTAACAAACATGTAGCCCATTTAGATCCCAGTCAAGGGGTGGAATGTTTTTCCTTTTCTTTTTTATTTTTGGACCAAAATATTCTGTAAAGAAAAAAACAAAAACATGTTTTGATGAATTATGTTTTTGGAGTGGCTAAACTTTCTATTTGGCTTTCAAGGAAAAATATGATTCAGAATAAGGGGTCAAAAGAGGTTTATGTGGTCTTTTTAGGATTATTAGCAGCTCGTCTCAAAATTGAATATGCTTATCACAAGCTGATTAATAATTTACAGGGTTTTATTGAAAAATGGTCTGTTGCAAATGTTCTTTGTGCTGTTGATGATGGAGAAATGGTGCTATCTTTTTAAAATTTAAAGATTGTGGAAGATTGATGTAATAATGTCAATGTCTTGGGAAGGTTAATTAACTATTTTAATCTTTTTTCAATCTCAATCTCTCTCTCTCTCTCTCTCTCCCCTTCTGTCGAGCTACACATGATACTCCTGAGATGCCAGTGATCCTGACCCCTTCTGCTCTCTGGACCTGCCTGATCCATCCTGATGCCCTACTTCTGGTTGGAGAGCCCATCAATTGGAAGTCACATGCTGCTGCTGAGGATGGCCCCACACGGTGCAGCCTAAAGATCATTGAGATTACTGAGAATGGTACCACTTAAAAACCATAAAGATGGCTTTGGACCTCAATTCATATGAACAGCTATGCTATGATGGCTAGGACTGCAATTGCCACAAACAGTTTGGCACTCACGTCTCCATCAGGGAACAGTGGAGAAGTCCAACCAAACAGACTTCATATAAAAACTGTAATGAATTTTCATGGTTTCACAACTGCTATTTGACCATGTAGTATTGGTACATTTATAGAAGGGATTTATTTATTTATAATTGCACTATCCGGTGTTACCCAGATGAGGATGGGTTCCCTTTTGAGTCTGATTCCTCTCAAGGTTTCTTCCTCATATCGTCTCAGGGAGTTTTTCCTTGCCACCATCACCTCTGGCTTGCTCATTGGGGATAAATTCATGAATTTAAAATCTATGTCCTGAATTTATATATTTCTGTAAAGCTGCTTTGGAACAATATCCATTGTTAAAAGCGCTATACAAATAAACTGAACTTGAACTTGAACTTGAACTTGAATGTGTGGTGATGGCCTTGAAGGAAGTTACATCATCTATGCACTTGCTGATGTAGCCAGTCACTGATGCTGTGTATTCCTCCAAGTCTGTGTTGTTGTGGTATGTAGCAACCTCTCTGAACATATTCCAGTCTGTGTGCTCAAAACAGTCATGAAGTGCTGAGATGGCTCCCTCAGACCAGGTTCTCACCTGTTTCAGAACCGTTTGGCACGTTTCAGAAGCGGTCTATATGCTGGGATTAACATTATAGAGATGTGGTCCGAGTAGCTGTGGTGGGGCGGGGTGCGGCCTTGTAAGCACCGTGAATGTTGGTGTAAACAAGGTCTAAAATGTTTGTATTGCAGGTTGCATGATGAACATGCTGGTGGAATTTTGGCAGCAGTGATAATAAAATAGCGACAATGAAAAATCTGTTGGGGCGCTGTAGGTTACTGATAGCCCTGTAGAGTTCACTTAGCAAGAGTTCCCTAGTGTTAGCGCTGGGTGGAATGTACACCGTGACAACAAGCAAGATGGTAAACTCTCTGGGCAGGTAATATGGCCGGCATTTCATAGTCAGCGACGAACAGTAGCTTGAAACCACAATGGCATAAACAAGCATTTGTTGTTTATGTAAACACACAGACCACCCAACAGGGGTACGAACGTAACCCTCCCTGGTGGTTGATATATGAGACCACCACTGCATTGTTCTTAGGGGTTTCGTCCTCAGATGAAACCCTCGACTTTTCAGCCACCACTGACACAGTCTCATGTGCAATAGGCCCAACGGTATGGCGTTGGCTGCTGCTGCCATAAACCCCAACAGCCTCTCGTAGAGACTGGAGGGGATGCCCAGACACAGCTTTATCTTGCTCAACGTTGATAGGATTGACCTTATGCGTGTTGGGGATAGATACACCCTCATCATAGTGGAATCCCATATAACCTCTAGAAAAGTCATACTCTGCATTGAAGAATGCATGCTTTTCTTGGGGTTCAACCTGAGCCCCAAGCTCCTCATGTGAGTGAGAACAACATCTCGATATTGGAATAGCCAACTCCCTGGATTGCGCTAGAATTAACCAGTCGTCCAGGTAGTTTAGTACACGGATGCCCTGGAGTTGCAAGGGAGCCAGAGTGGCATCCATGCACTTTATGTAGGTGCGAGGGGATAAAGCTAGACCAAAGGGAAGAACCCGATATTGGTACACGTTGCCTCCAAACGCGAACCTCAGGAGCTTCCTGTGACTGGGCAATATTTCTATTAGTCTTTTAGCTCTATCATCACAAACCAGTCCTCAAACTGAATCTGTGGAACGATAAGCTTGAGCGTCAACATCTTGAACCTGTATGTCTTAAGAGTACGGTTCAGATGACGCAGATCTAAAATTGGCCACATACTCCCATCTTTTTTGCGGACCAGGAAATAACGGCTGTAAAAACCTCCCTCCCTCATCGGAAGGGGTACTATGTTCTATGACCCCTTTGTCCAAGAGGGATCTTACTTCCTGCGCTAACGTCGGGCTCTGCTCTGTGCTGACTACTGTGGTGAGCACACCTCTGAACTGGGGGGGTCGAGCTCTGAACTGGACCTGGTAACCCTTTTCTATGGTAGACAGAACCCATGGAGACACATTTGACAGTAGTTTCCATGCTGCCAGATGGTCTTTTATTGACGTTAACTTTTCCACATTCTGTCAGAGGGAACGCATCAGATTTTCGTTGCCCTGTGACAGCTCGCTGATGAGAGGGGACTGAAAACTTGGGACGATATTAGCTAGGGGGGCCCTACAGTAATACTGGGGGCTAACTCCCCTAACAATCTCATGTCCCCTGATATCTCCCTCTGCAGCCCATCAGGACCACTCCTTCTTTGCTTGCTTGGCATTAATGATCATTCTTAGATTGGGCCCAATATCAGGCTGTGACTGTGGCTAGTCCCCCTGGCTTTCTGTGGGAGGAGGCAGGCCACCACACTCAACTTCTGTGTCTCCCTCACACTAGTGCTGGCCCGGGCTCCATTCGGGGATGCTCGGGCGAACTCGACCCGACAGGAAGGAACTGAACAACTGGAATTTTGAGCTCATTCAGAGGGTCTGTTTTGTAGGCCTGCAACACTGCCATTGTATGCAGTGACCCACAAGCGAGACCCACCGCCACATAGGATTTGCCAACCAATGCTGAGGTGCCTTACATGGCTTGTATGGCAAAGCCACCCCCCCTAAATTTCCTGCCATCGATGGAGAGAGGTAGCTCGCAAGTGCCTCCTCCACCTTTGGCACAGCCAAGTACCTGTACTATTAATTCCCCACAATGGCCAAATAATCGGACATCACGAGGTTATAAATATGGCTGGTGTATGTTTTTTTCCCAGAAGCGCGATATTTCATAATGCACTTCTGGAAAAAAGGGGAGTTTTCTGCAGTGTGAGGAAGTTTTAATTTTACTGGGGAGAAAGCGCTCATCCAGCCTGCTACGAGTCGCTTCCTCCTCCCTGGGCCAGTCTTAATTAAACTTTTCAACAGCCCTAGTGATCACTTCAAGCAGCTCTTTATATGATTCAGAGCTGCTCACCATTTTTGGTGCACTGGCACCCTCCTCTGGCTTCTTGGAGTCAGAGAGGGTGGGTTGACTCTCCATACCGGAAGCGGAGAGTCGGCTTCAGAGGACAGAGCAAGAGATAGAGAAGCGCTCATCTCCGGTTCCTCCTCCAGATACATACGGGATCCCCAGGACCCCAGGACACAGAGCCATGAGGCTCCTAAACCCAACTCCCTTCGGCTGAGAAGAGAGCGAGCCAAGATCAGAGCTGCCTAATTGTGAAGCATTCAGAATGCACGCAGTCAGTCCCCTCAAGGGCCGCTGCAGCATGCTACACCCCTAAACACTATAAATAGGCGTGATTTTACACAGACTTTAGATACCGGTCACACACGGATGTGCTTCCCACAGTGTGAAGCTCATGCAAGCTTGAGTTCCCTTTAGAAAGGGAACACAGCAGTCCCTGATTTCACGCTGGGTAGTTAGCTGTAGACTGAGTAAGTCCAGTTTATTGTCGAGAGAGCGAATACTGGAGAGGAGAATGGATGGTAGAGCTAGGGTTAGCCTTGAGCCTAGCACGGATGCTCACTTTCAGCACTTCTGCTACCTCACACACTGTTTCCGGCACCCTATCTTCCGGCCAGCAGCATCAGGCAATTCCATGGTTCCAGGGCCTGGTTGCCATAGCAGCCCGAGGTCACGTAGCTAATTCCGCAGTCCATCATTTATTTTGTCCTGAGCTTTGTTCTCCAATGTTCAGCAGAATTTGGAGATGACATGTACACTAGTGCTTCCGATGTACATTTGTTTAAACAGTTTCCCAATTGGTGTAACCTACACATAACATGCACCATATTAGTGGACTCGAAGTGGCTGCTGCATGGTACCATGCCACCATCTTGCTTCAAACATTAAAGGGCCTGAGCTTCCTCAGAAAATAGAGTCTGCACATCCCTTTCCTGTACACAGCCTCTGAGTTGACCTTGTTGTCGAGACACCAAGGTATCTGTAGGTGTCAACCTGCTCAACATCCTGACCCATGATGGTAATGGGGCTGGTTGTGGTCCTCTTCCTCCTGTAGTTCACCATCATCTCCTTGGTCTTGGCCACTCCACAAAGTTATTGACCAGGTCCCTGTACTCCTATTCCGGTCCATCCCTGATGCACCCAACCACCACAGAGTCATCAGAAAATTTCTGAACGTGGCAGAGATCTGATGTCTACTGAAAGTCTGTGGTGTACAGGGTGAAGGAAGGGAGAGAGCACGGTTCCCTGTGGTGCTCCAGTGCTGCTCAGCAGGCACTCAGACAGACAGGATCCCGCACAACCTGGGGTTTGTACAACAGGTAGTCAGTGACTCAGGAGTTCATGGAAGTGTCCACCTGCATTCTTTTCATCTTCTCTCTAAGCAGAAGAGGTTGGATGGTGTTAAATGTGCTTGAGAAATCAAAGAAAGTGATTGTCACTGTAGTATTGTTTTCAAATGGGAGTGAGTCTTTTGTGTCTTATGATTGCATTGTCCATGCTTACCTGTGGCTGGTAGTCAAACTGCAGGGGATCCAGAAAAGATCCGACCTGAGATCTGAGATAGAACAACACTAGTCACTCCAGGACCTTCATGAAATGTGATGTGAGGGCTACTGCTCTATAATTGTTCAGGGAGGAGGGAGTTGTCTTCTTCGGGACAAGAACCAGGCAGGATGTTTTCCATGACTCTGGCACTTTGTCCTGTTGAAGGCTCATGTTGAAGAGGTTCTGGAGGATGCCACACAGCTGACTGGCACAAAACTTCAGTACCCTGGGACTAATTCCCTCAGGCTTTCCCAAGTTTCAGCTTCTCCAACTGTCTGTTCACCTAGCCTGTAGTGACAGATAGGTGTAGGCCAATATCAAATCTCCCCTTTATCTCTAAGATTCTAGAAAAGTATGTAGCACAGCAGCCATGCTCATACCTACATAATAATAACACTCCAAATACACCAAAATTTAAGTGACAATTTGTTTTTTTAAGGATGATGTCTTTATGCACGCCATTTTATCTGTAACATACCAATTGGATGGAAACCAGCAGGAGACAGCAAATTTCCTAAACTTTTTTTTAAAAACGCATTTTCACGTCGATAACAGAAACCACAAAAAGTGGAGACTTGGCTATTGAACAGTTGATAACTTCAACAAACTAGACTTCAAGTTAAAACTATAATGAATTCAGAAATAAATCATGCTCATATTCATAAGTTGCTCAAAAGCTCATAAGTTCCTGGCTACACAATTGCAATTTTTGAATATATAGTGCACAGTTATAGAAGGGAAATTATTTACAATTGCACATCTGGTGTCATCCAGATGAGGCTGAGTTCCCTTCTGTGTCTGGTTCCTCTCAAGGTTTCTTCCTCATATCGTCTCAGGGAGTCACCATTGTCTCTGGCTTGCTCATTATGGATACATTTATAAATGTAAAATTTATATTTGGAATTTTTTATATTTCTGTAAAGCTGCCTTGTGACAATGTTTGTTGTTTAAAGAGCTATACAAATAAAATTGAATTGAATTTCATTGAATAACTCAGGAACCATAAGTTGCATTGAGCTGAAAGTTGGTATGCTGCATCTATTTGATCATTTCTAAGTGGATATTTGATGATGACTTAATTAATTAAAAAGCATAGCTGCCATCAGCCAATCAGTTTTAATATTTAAACTTGAATGGTAGGTGTGGGTAGGGACCCACTATTAATTGATAAATCTCCACTGGAGGGTGCTATTCATCTTTGTACACACAAAACCAAGCATTTCTCTTGGAAAATAAGGTGTACAGTTAAACATTTAACTCAAGAGAAAAAAAATCACCTTGTCTTTTTCAAGGCTTCAGTTATCCAGTTTGGGTGAATCTGTGCCCATGATAGCTCAAGATTCCTTTTTTGGCTGACAGGAGTGGAACCCAATGCGGTCTTCTGCTGTTGTAGTTCATCCACCTCAATGTTCAACGTTTTGTGCATGCTGAGATGCTTTTCTGCTCACCACGGTTGGAAGGAGTAATTATATGGGTTACTATATCCTTCCTGGCAGCTCGAACCAATCTGGACATTTTCCTCTGACCTCTATTTTCAGCAAGGTGTTTCTACCCACAGAACTGTCACTCACTCAATGATTTTTGTTTTTCACACCATTCTGTGTAAACTCTAGAAACGATTATGTGTGAAAACCCCAAGAGATCAGCAGAGATCAACACCACCAGCCCATCTGGCACCAACAACCATGCCACAGTTAAAGTCACAGAGATTACATTTTCCCCTCCATTCTGATGTTTGATATTTGAAACTTGACATGTATCTGCATGATTTTATGCATTGTGCACTTGATTGGCTAGTTGGATAACCTCAGGTGATGGAAAAAAAAAACACAACAGATTTCAATATACAGTGGGGACCTGGGGAGACAGTGGCAAACGCGGAGACTACAGGAGCAGGTGGGACCCACTTCTTTAACAGATTAATGCAGTGTAGTTGAGTGTCTGCACGCTTAGCGGACTGTTGCAAGCTGTAGTTTACCAAGCCTACTCTCTCCAGTACAGTGTATGGGCCCTGCTAGTGAGCCAGGAATTTGCAGGAGGAGTTAGGGTATAGGACGAGCACCTGGTCGCCTGGCTGGAATTTCCAGGGCTGGGCCGGCCAGTTGTAGACCCTTTTCTGGTCTCGTTGGGCGGCCTCCATGTGCTCCCTGACGATCGGCATTACTCTGTCAATCTACTCCTGCATCTCCTGGACGTATTTGACTAGGGAGCAATACGGGGAGGGTTGTTCTTCCGATGTCTCCCGGGCCACGTCCAGCACATCCAGGATTTTCAGGAGCGGCCCTATCAGATCCATGCCTATCTGATCGAAGGGTATGCCGATGATGGGGAGCAGGATGAGGGGCACTGGTTTCCAGGGCTTGGTGCGTTGACACTGGGGACACTGCCTGTAGAAGGCTCTGACTTCTGCATCCATACCAAGCCAGAGGAACCTGTCACCCAGTTTCTCCAGGGTGTTTTGGGAACCCAGGTGTCCTCCCAGTGGATACATGTGGGTCACGTGCATTAGGAGCTGGGTTTTGGAGCAGGGAATCACCAGCAGATCACAGATCTGGCCCTGGCACTCTGTTCGATAATAGAGGAGGCCATTTTCTATCAGGAAGAAGGAGGCAGGGAGACGCTGGTCAGGGTATTGGAACTCTGCCGCCACATTGGTAGGAGACAGACCACAGTGGGCACAAATTTCTCCTTTTAATGTTTTATAGTCCACTGCTTCAGCCGCAGAGAGGGTGAGAGAGAGAGAGAGAGAGAGAGAGAGAGAGAGAGAGAGAGAGAGAGAGAAAGAGAGAGACGTGTAACTTGGTGCAGTAACGGAGACTTTGCTCACCTCAGCATGCTGGATGTGCCCTTTTATATCCTCCTGACTACTGCAGGAAGGTGAAGAGCGGCCGCTCTACTTATTGGCTGCCAGCCGTGTGTGCTTCTGCCACCCCGCCTTGTAGCGGGTGCTTCTGTGCTGTCCAAAATATTTGGGGTGCTGAAATGGCGCTGTCCACTCAGCACCCTGCCAGCAGTTGTGTGAGAAGCGTGTTGTGTTTGGCATGCGTGGGCTATAATTCACAAATGCATAAATTTGTTAATACATTTTAAAATGGTCAACATCAAATCAACATTCTTGTTTTTCTTGATTCCCCTGATAGGTCCAAAATTTTACTGATGTAATGAATTTGTGATTTCTCAGCCAATTAGAATTTTAACAAAAACTGTTTTTTGTTTTGTTTTGTTTCTTTTCCTAATAATTTTGTCCCATTACCATGAAATATGGAAGAAAGAATCAGGAGAACAACTCAAACAAAACTTGTTTCTCAGCAATTCTTTTATACTGTATATTGACATCATTCTTATATAAATTTAGCAGCATAAACTAAAGTTAAAGACTTGACTTCATTTGCAACTTGGTAGGTCTACTGAAAACAGGAAGTGGGGCCAGGTCTCAGTAAAACTTTGACATATTGAAATCAGAGGTTTCTCTCTTTTCATGTTTTTACACAGGAACTCACAGTATCTCACAAAAGTGAGTACACCCCTCACATTTTTGTAAATATTTTATTATATCTTTTCATGGGACAACACAAAATGACACTTTGCTACAATGTAAAGTAGTGAGTGTACAGCTTGTATAACAGTGTAAATTTGCTGTCCCCTCAAAATAACTCAACACAAAGCCATTAATGTCTAAACCGCTGGCAACAAAAGTGAGTACACCCCTAAGTGAAAATGCCCAAACTGGGCCCAATTAGCAATTTTCCCTCCCTGGTGTCATGTGACTCGTTAGTGTTACAAGGTCTCAGGTGTGAATGGGGAGCAGGTGTGTTAAGTTTGGTGTTATCGCTCTCACACTCTCTCATACTGGTCACTGGAAGTTCAACATGGCACCTCATGGCAAAGAACTGTCTGAGGATCTGAAAAAAAGAATTGTTGCTCTACATAAAGATGGCCTAGGCTATAAGAAGATTGCCAACACCCTGAAACTGAGCTGCAGCACGGTGGCCAAGACCATACAGCGGTTTAACAGGACAGGTTCCACTCAGAACATGGTCGACCAAAGAAGTTGAGTGCACGTGCTCAGCATCATATCCAGAGGTTGGCTTTGCATAATAGACGTATGAGTGCTGCCAGCATTGCTGCAGAGGTTGAAGGGGTGGGGGGTCAGCCTGTCAGTGCTCAGACAATACGCCGCACACTGCATCAAATTGGTCTGCATGGCTGTCGTCCCAGAAGGAAGCCTCTTCTAAAGATGATGCACAAGAAAGCCCGCAAACAGTTTGCTGAAGACAAGCAGACTAAGGACATGGATTACTGGAACCATGTCCTGTGGTCTGATGAGACCAAGATAAACTTATTTGGTTCAGATGGTGTCAAGCGTGTGTGGCGGCAACCAGGTGAGGAGTACAAAGACAAGTGTGTCTTGCCTACAGTCAAGCATGGTGGTGGGAGTGTCATGGTCTTAGGGGTGTACTCACTTTTGTTGCCAGCGGTTTAGACATTAATGACTGTGTGTTGAGTTATTTTGAGGGGACAGCAAATTTACACTGTTATACAACCTGTACACTCACTACTTTACATTGTAGCAAAGTCTCATTTCGTCAGTGCTATCCCATGAAAAGATATAATAAAATATTTACAAAAATGTGATTGGTGTACTCACTTTTGTGAGATACTGTATATGGTGGATGCACCACATAAGCTATGACTATTAATAAACAGATTTTTTTTTAAAGAGTTGTTTAACAAAGAAAAACATACAATCATGTGGTAAAATTTTTCACTCCTATCCAAAAATGCATTTAAAACCAGAAACATACTGCTACTACTCGGGCTATTGTTTCTTATATCACCCAAAATGTTGCTCTAATCCAAAATGCGCACTAATAACCAAACATCAGCTAACTATCCTAAATAGCAAATACAGCTAACTAATCAGCTAACTGACAGCAAGCTAGTTGATATGACAGGACGACATTAGGACATTTCTAATTTTCATGTGTGGAGTTTTAGTCACTTTTTTGTAGATTCCTAGGCGTTATGTAAAAAAAAGAATAAACAGTTTGTTGTTCTACATAGATTATTTTATGGGTTTAAATTAAAGATTTAAATGGTACTTAAAGTAAGTACTCTCCACCGAACAAATATAAACAAATTATAATAAAAGCATGAAAAACTAAGTACCCTGGAAAAATAAAATATATTGCACCAGGTAAACAGACAACATAAGCAGCTACATAATGTATCATACATGCTGCATAGATCTCAAAAACCGTAGGCTACATTTAATGGTCCTTGGGGTTACAGAAGTGTACATATGCCATATAAGTCGCCAGTTTAAGCCAAAAATTAGTACAATCTATAATAGCACCATGCAAAAAATATTTAAATTGCCCAGAGAAACTATACAAATACAAATGAAAAGTTAAACAAATGAAATACTTGGCAAAACACCAAGAGTAACCAACAAAATCCTGAAATACAGAGGCTTAATAAACAGTTACAGTTACAATATACAGGTCATGGTAGTTAACATAAGGAAAAGCTCCATAGCTCATTCCTTACCATAGTGTTGCAACTAGTGCTTGGTTGAACCACACCGTATGTGAATACAAAAATTGGCATAATTTCAGCACTATGTGGCACTACAATTAACAACTGACACTTTTGAAGCACTCAGCATAAATTCATTATTCTATATGTTTTTCATTCTCTGTGCAATACAGAGTGCAACCTATGTGAAAATTTTAAAATAACATTTTAAAGGAAAGTCGGTCAGAAATCAGAAATTGGTCTTCATTAATTACAAAATCGTCTTTTCCTACTCCTTGGCCAAATTTCATCTAAATCTTCATCAATCTTGATAAAGTGAAATGATGTTCACACAACACCTAACAAGATGACCTGATGTTCACAACAAGCTTCAAGGTCATATAGGACATGAAAGGGTTACTGAAAACAGTAATTTCTCAGCAACGGATTGAAGCTTTGTTCTCCTTGGAAACAAGCGGTGAGCAATGACTTCTGGTCATTCTCCACTGCTAAGGGTACAGACAGAAAGGGCTTGGCCTCGTTAATTTCTGCTTGAAGCTATTATTATTATTATTATTATTATTATTATTATTATTTTTATATTATTATTATTATTCTCTGCTAAAACGAATTGTGGAGAACAAACCATAAGTCGTAGAGACGTGAAACATGGTCAATCTCTAGTACTCCCTCCTGCTATTAAGGCAAGTGAGATGGGCCCAATTGGCCCTATGGAGGCACTATAGCACAGGGATTTCATTTTGGTCCATACAGGTGCATCTCAAAAAGTGGAAAAGTTCATTTTTCCCCATAATTTAATTCAAAAAGTGGAACTTTCATATATTCTAGATTACATTACACATGAAGTGAAATATTTCAAGCCTTTTCATGTTTTACTCTTGATGATTAAGGCTTATAGCTCATGAAAATAAAAAATCCAGTATCTCAAAGTCTTAGAATAAACAAATTATAATACAGAAATATCAACCTTCTGAAAAGTATGTTAATTTATGCACTCAATACTTTTGCTCCTTTGCACGAATTACTGCATCAATGCGATGGGGCATGGAGGCAATCAGCCTGTGGCACTGCTGAGGTGTTATGGAAGCCCAGGTTGCTTTGATAGCGGCTTTCAGCTCATCTGTATTGTTGGGTCTGGTGTCTCTCATCTTGATCTTGACAAAATTCAGGTCAGGCGAGTTGGCTGGCCAATCAAGCACAGTAATACCATGGTCAGCAAACCAGTTATTTGTTGTTTTGGCACTGTGGGCAGGTGCCAAGTCCTGCTGGAAAAGGAAATCAGCATCACCATAAAGCTTGTCAGCAGATGGAAGCATGATGTGCTCTAAAATCTCCTGGTAGATGGCTGCATTGACTTTCGACTAGAGAAAACACAGTGGACCAACACTAGCAGATGACATGGTACCCCTAATCATCACTGACTGTGGAAACTTCATGCTGTACTTTAAGCAACTTGGATTCTGTGCCTCTCCACTGTTTCTCCAGACTCTGGGACCTTGATTTCCAAATGAAATGCAAAATTTACTTTCATCTGATAAGAGGACTTTGGACCAGTGAGTAAAAAGGTGTTTTGAGTTAATTAGCTGATTAGAGGTCTTCTCAGGTCAACATTGCTGTATTATAAATTCTTTATTCTAATATTTTTGGATTTTTCCAGTATCTCATTTCTATGAGCTATTAGCCATAATCATCAAGATTAAAACAAAAAAGGCTTGAAATATTTCACTTTATGTGTAATGAATCTAGAATATATGAAAGTTCCACTTTTTGAATTAAATTACAGGAAAAAAAATAACTTTTCTAATTTTATTCTAATATTCTAATTTTTTGAGATGCACCTGTATATCATGAACCATGAGACTCACAAACAAAAAAAACCTTCAGAACAATTTAGCCCCACCCACTGCAATTTAAGGTAATTTGCATAATATGCAAAACCTATTTTTGTATACCCCTAGACTTTTAGCCAAATCTGAAAGAAGTTAGTGTCACATTGTTTGGAAGAGTGGGAAGGTTAAAAACTATCCAAAACATTTTTAAATTTGCTAACAATATGGCTGCCATAAGTTAATAAATTATAATGAGGTGGAACATAATTTACTCAAATAGCTCATGAGTGTCAGGTCCACCCAGTCAGTGGACTCCACTTCCCATCCTGCATTGTAGCCTACAAACATGGCTGTCATATTGACAAATCCACTGTCTTCAAATCCTTGAACTCATCATGGCTTCTACTTCCTTTGAGAGCCCCAAAAACGCATCCTCACTGATCATTCCTCCAGAATACCAGGACCTGAACGCTACACTGGCCCTATGACTGTGCCACTGAGCTGCTCCCTGGAACCACGCCCCTTAGAGGCAGAATCTACCCACTGTCTGTGACTGAGCTCTCCAACAGGGGTACATCAGATATTCTACACCAAATCAAATCAAATCAAACCAAACTTTATTTGTCACATACATAACCATACATAGTATGACACACAGTGAAATGCTTTTTATGACTGCACCGATATATAAGGAGAATAAAAATAAAATAAAATATAATAGATAAAAATATAATAGAAAAAAAGGAAAAAAAGGAGAATACAATATAATACCGAATAAAAATAGAATATATGAATAGAAAAAAAATACAATTTAGAATATAATACAAAAAACTGACAATTATATATGGTAAAAAAAAGTCGTTTAGTAAAAAAAAAGTTAATTACAGTTACACTAAATGGAGTAGAAAAACACTTTTTTTTTTTTGTACATGTGCAAATAAGGTATGCAAATTGTAGGGAGTGCAAAATATGATGCGAGTGAATGTAAAGATGTAAAAAATGTAATAACAGGCAGGATGAGGTAGTGGATGTTGTATGTGTGAGTCCAGTTCAGTTCTAGTCCTTGGTGTTCCCCTGGTTGAGGGCCCGAATCGCCTGTGGGAAAAAAGCTCCTTCTCATAGTCTCTGTGTTGGCCTTCAGGGAATGGAAACATTTCCCTGACCATAACAGAGAGAACAGTCCATTTTTGGGATGGCTTTCATTATGGTGGTCCTTCATTATCTTCCTGGTGCTGTTCCCAAAACCAGGCTGTAATGTTTCCCATCAGGATGCTGGAAAACAGGTGTAAAAGTTCCTGAGCACCTTAGAGGGCAGTTTAAAGTCTTTCAAGTGCCTGAGGTGGAATAGACTCTGACGGGCCTTCTTCACCAGTGTGTTGATGTGACAGAACCATGTCAGGTCCTGTGTGATGTTGACACCAAGGTAACGGAAACTGTCTGCACACTCCACTGGGGTCCCGTTGACCTCAAGTGGATGTTAGCTCCTCTCCTGCTTTGTGCTGTAGTCCACAACCAGCTCCTTTATCTTGCTGACATTCAGGAGGAGATTGTTCTCCTGGCACCAGTTCTCCAGGCTCTTAATCGCCTCTAAATAGGCCTTCTCATTGTTATTGGAGATCAGGCCCAACACAACAGTGTCATCAGCCAACTTAATAATGGTGGAAGTGGTCCCAGTCATAGGTGTACAGGTAGTACAGCAGGGGGCTCAATACACATCCCTGGGGGCTCCAGTGCTGAGGGTGAGGGGGGGTGAGACATGTTTGCCCACCCTAACTGCTTGTGGTCTGCCCATCAGGAAGTTGGAGATCCACTGGCACAGAGATGGTCTCAGACCTAGGTCCTCCAGCTTGGTGGTGAGTATGGATGGAGTTATAGTGTTAAATGCTGAGCTGTAGTCAACAAACAGCATTCTGACATAAGTCCAGATGGCACAGAGAAGTGTGAAGAAGATGCGTCATGGCATGTGTGGAGCAATTTGGGTGGTATGCAAATTGTAGTAGATCCAGGGTGTCCCGTAGTGAAGAGGTGATGAAGTCTCTGACCAGTCTGTAACAACTCACCTCGTAGAGGTACTGAATACAAATACGATCTGAACTATAACAGTATATATATAAAAAAAAGCACACCAAAGACCTCTAATAACTTTTAACAAGTTGTTGTGTATTATACAAAAACCCACCATTCACGAAATATATACAAATAACCCATACCCACAGTCTCTCTTGCAAGGTAAAAGAAATATATATAAGTGATTAAAGCCTCTTCGGATCATTCTCACCCATTACACAGTCCATAGGTGAGCGGATCCTATGTTCCGCTGGAATAATTTATCCCGCTGATTGACTCCTACCGAGCCCTGATGGAAATCGAGGGGAAAAAAAGGGGCCGGTATTCCTTCCACGGCGATGTCCTTTAAGGAATGAGACAATAATCCACAGCATATGTGATCCCTCAGTTGAGCGTGCCCCTTCTGTGGTCTTTCTCCTGGTTAATGTTCACTTCCATAAACAACGTACGTTGTTACATACTGACATAACCGGTGTGCAGTTCTCATTAAGGCTAGCGATAACACGAGCACAGAGCCAAACACACTGCTGATTATGGCAACAAGACAGCACTAATAGCTAACAAGTGTTATTAATTAAAACAATTAAACACACAAGTATTTAAAATATGGACATTATGTGGCAGTGTTACATAGACCCCTCCCCCAGCCTATGGCATTGTAGGTAATAGTCTATGATACATTTTTAAATTTACCACATTAAAATTGTCTGTCTTGGGTGGGTAACCATATCGTACCATGTAATTTATTGGCCCTTGTTTTTTATTATTTCTGCCAGTCCCTCCCTCTTGGGCACTAACTTGGCAGAGAATTTGGTGGTGGCACTTGAAAGAGGGTGTGAGGGAGCCAGACTAGATCTCCAGGGTGAAAGTGCGCATCTTTCCTCCTGGCATTATAGTATCTAGCTTGTCTCGCCCGATGCAACCCCATCCTGTGCTTAACCTCTTCTGTCATTTCCTTCTGTTTTTCTACCACCGAATAGGCGGCTTGGTCTGGCATTGGGGGTCGATGTATTAATTGCTCCAGTGGTCCTTTGAGGGGTCTGCCAGTCATGAGCTCTGCTGGCATTCTCCCAGTTGTCTCATGTTGAGCTGTGTTGATGGCAAACCTCAACTCAGGGATCCACTGGTCCCAGGTGTCATGCTGGTCTCCCACATATGAAGAAATCATGGCCTTCAAGGTTCTATTGACCCTTTCAGTCAGGTTGGTCTGAGGGTGGTAGCTTGAGGTGAGTTTTTGTATCACCCCCCACTTTTTGCAGAGTTCCATCAGTAGCAATGACGTAAACTGGGGCCCACGATTGGAGACCAAGTATTTGGGAACTCCCCATCAGGTGAAGATCTCCTCCCTGAGAACCTTCAGGAGCTTAGGGGTCTTGCTGTCTCATAGAGGAAACATCTCTACCCACTTCGTAAAGAAGTCGACAATTACCAGCAGGTAAGTGTTTCACCTTTTACTGTTGGGGAATGGTCCCATTAGGTTGATTCCCATGGTGTGCCCAGCCTCTGGCACCTCGGTGGACTGCATGAACCCTGAAGGCTTGGTGTTCTCATGATTATATTTCTGACAGGTGGTACACAGTTTCACAAACTCCCAGGCGTCCTTTTGCACCGTTGGCCACCAGGCTACTTCCAGAACCCATAGTAGGGTCTTCAGCCATCCAGGATGGCCCCCTAGTGGGCTGGAGTGGAAGTAGTGTAGGAAACTCAGGATCAAGGTTAGTGGCACTACTAGTTGGTATTTCTCTCCTTGACCGTTTAGTGGGAGCTTCCTATACAGTACTCCTTGGTGGTCATCAAAGCTGATCTGGTGTGTAGGTGTTCTTTGATGTTGTGTTGTAGCTTTTAATTGTTGCACTGTGTCATCTTTGTGCTGAGCTTGGGAGAGTTCCACCAAAGAATGGGGAAGGTCAGTTTGGCGGTGGTGGTGAACTACGTTCAAGCAGGGTACAATATCCATGGAGAGAGGTTTGAAGGCCCTTGATAAGGCATCCGGTCCAGTGTTGAGACAACACTTTTGATAATGCACTTTGAAGTGGAATTGTTGCAGCCTCAGGGTCCACCTTGTCAGTCATGAGGAGGTCTTTGGGCAGTTGAATACCCAGGCCAGTGCTGCATGGTCAGTAAAGACCTCAAACTCCACTCCTTCCAGGAAATGCCTCCACTTTTCTACAGCCCAGTCCACAGCCAGACACTCTTCTCTGAGGTAGAATAATTAGCCCCTTTTAATGTCCTTGACGCATATGCAATAATCTTCTCGCCCTCCTCAGATTGCTGGGTTAAGATGACCCCTAGTCCCAGCTCACTGGTGTCGGTGTGGACTGGAAAGGCAGGGAGAGGTTTAGCCCCTTTCTTTTTCAGGTGGTTCAGGGGTGCGACCAGGTCGGTGAAATCCGGAATGAAGTTATGGTACCATCCTGCCAACCCCAAGAAGCACTGCAGGGACTTCAAGTCAATTGGAACCGGATAGTTTGATACCACTTGAGTTTTCTCTGCATCTACTTCGACTCCTTGCCCTGAGACAATATGGCCCAAGAACTTCATCTGTTGTTTGAAGAAGTGGCATTTTTTCATATTGAGGGTTAGGTTGGCTTGGGTGAGCTTCTGCAGTACAGCACTTATATCTTCAGTGTGTTGATTAAAGGTCTGGGAGTATATGATAATGTCATTGATGTATACGAAGCAGATCTTTCCTCTCAGCCCGCTCAGTTCTCAGTACCATCAGCCACTGAAAAGTTGCAGCTGCGTTTCGGAGTCCATATGGCATTTTCATGAATTGGAATAGGCCTTTGGTGGTAATAAAAGTCTTCTGCTTGCTCTCCTCCTCCATCTCCACTTGTCAGTAACCGGACTGCAAATCCAAGGTCCTGAACCAGGAGACGCCTTCCAAGGATTCCAAGATGTCGTGTAACATGGGCATTGGATAAGCATCCGGTATGGTCTTGCTGTTCACCTTCCGGTAATCGACTCAAAACCAGTGCGAGTGAACCAGTTTTGGCACTAGAACCACAGGTGAAGACCATGGGGATGAGGAGGGCTCTATAATGCCATCTCATAACATATTGTCCACTTGATCTTCTATGAGGTTCTTTTTCAATGGTGACACACTGTACAATTTGCTTTTTACTGGTACTTCGTCCAGGTTGGAGATGCAGTGCTTCACCATGGCGGTCTGGCCCAGCATATTGGAAGTGATGAACGGCCATGCTTCCATCATCTTCCTCAACACTGGCTGGTTGTTGGAGTCCCACTGGGAAGAAGACTCGTCGCGAGACACTGTCAGGCACTGAAGTACTGGTTCAAGTGGTAAGGCATAATAAAGAGTCACTGTTGACTCTAGCTGCTGGTTATTGTTTGTCAGTTCTGGTATCCATTGATGATGGATGAATTGATGGTACTGATACCCTTGTCCTGAAGGCAGGCCATACTGGTTGTTAGCCACGTCAAGCACTGCTGCAATCTTCATAATAAAATCCAAGCCTAGGAGACTGGGAAAGGTCAGATGGGCATCATCCATGATGTAAGTGTCTATGGTCCAGCTGTAACCATGCCACTCATAATGTATCGAAGCTTTTGCCCTGGAGACATGCACTTTACCATCCGCCATTACGAATTTCTGGTGTTGTGGGCCAGTGTGGACCATGCTCTTGGTGAGTCTCTACAGACATTGTGCTGCATTAGGGTATAGGAGCTGCCGGTGTCAATGATTGCTCTCATTTCTTCCCCAGCAACCTTGAGAGGTATCTGGAGAAGGGAGGGTGTAAGGATCTTAGCGTTGTGAGGCTGGGCGATTGACATCCCCACTAGCTCTTTGGGACCTCAGGCTCCAGGTGGTTTGTTAGACCTTTTCTCATTGGGTTTCAACCCCCATCCCCCCACACCCCCACACACTTTTTGTCAATAATCCTTAGCCCCCATGCAGTCGTTTTCTGCCCTGGAGCCCACCTTCACCAGCTGTTTGACAGTGGTTACTGTCCTTCTTAGGCAGCCTGCAACTCGGTGGTTGATGTTATTCAGGATGCGGCTTACCAACTCCTCCTCTGTGATGTCTGCCTTCCATTTTAAGCAGAGAGCATGGTAATCGTAGGCGAAATCTCATAACTTCTGCCCTGACTGCTGTATCATAGCTCTGAGCTTGTCCTCGACCTCTGCCAGGTAATCCTCGGGAAGAAAAGCTGTCATGAAGGCATCCTTGAACGTCCTCCAATCATGGACTTTGTCTCTCTCCGACTTCCACCAGCTCAGCACAGGTCCCCTCAACAGTGTGCTCAGGGTTCCCATGAGCTCGGTGTTTGGTAAGGGCTGAATGTCCATGAAGTTCTCACACTGTTCTATAAAGTTGAGGACATCTGTTGTCTCTGCAGAGTCACCGAAGGAAGGGACATCCAGATGTATAGGAGGTCTTGCACAGAATAAGGAAGCACCAGACAAGACATGAGAAAGTACTGTTGTGGGTGTTTGGGTATTTACAGGTTGGCTTACTGTGTATATATTGCTCATGATGGTAGAAGGTGGAACACAGGCTGGGGAAATAACAGGCTGAGAGCTAAGATGGTGTATAGAGGGAATATGTGGGGTAGCCGGGGTTAGAGTATGCAATCTTGCAAGAGTAGGTGTACTAGTTTGCCTAACCTTCTTCATTTGGTTCTCCCATTTAGCATCCCTCCTAAGAAAGCAATATACAACTGCCCTCTCGAATTTTTCCAACAACTGCTGGAAGGAGTCCTGCAATGTCTGCAATCTCCAAAGACTGCCTCCCTTAAAGCAGCTTCCCTGTTTAATGTGCTGTTAATTGCCTGTCTATGATCCGGGCAATAAATTAGGGCCAATAAATCACTTTGCATTTGTTCCAACTCTGTCTCCATTGATTGCATATTACACACTTCAGTAACAGGTACATCAGTATTAACATCATCATCATTATCATCATCAGAGATATACAAAGAACTGAGCATTGATGTGATTTCAGCCGTGGGATTGCGCCTAACACAAATGGGCCTGCTTTAAAATCCTGAGCTTGTGTGTTCTCCTCCATATTACAATCATCAGTGCTAACAACATCATTAGTGAACTCCATTTTTTTTTTTTTTTACAATAATACATGGCCGAAAGAGCCCCCATATGGGCCACCACTATGTAACAACTCACCACAGACCTCTAATAACTTTTAACAAGTTGTTGTGTATTATACAAAAACCCACCATTCATCAAATATATACAAATAACCCACAGTCTCTCTTGCAAGGAAAAAGAAATATATACAAGGGATTAAAGCCTTTTCGGATCGTAAACAATGTGCATCGTTACGTACTGATTTAACCGGAGTTCTCGTTAAGGCTCACAATAATGCGAGCACAGAGCCAAACACACAGCTGATTACAGCAACAAGACAGCACTTGTCTTGTTAATAGACTTGTGTTGTTAATTAAACTTGTGTTGTTAATTAAAACAATTAAACACACAATTATTTAAAACATGGACATTATGTGGCAGTGCTACAAGTCTTTCAAAGCACTTCATCACAACAAATGTCAAGGCGAAAGGACGATAGTCATTGAGGCAGGTGGGCTGGGATTTTTTTGGGACAGGAATGATGACAGACTGCTTGAAGCATGTAGGGATTACTGACTGTTCCAGGGAGAGGTTGAATATCTCTGTGAACACCGGTGCTAGCTGGCCAGCCTAGGGTCTAAGGGCCCGACCTGTGATGCCATCTGGTCCTGTTGCCTTCCTGGTGTTCACTCTTCTGAAAGCCATCCTCACATCATGCTCAGAGATGAAGAAAGTATTTTCCGCTATGGCATTCTTCGTCTGCATGCAGTCATTCACACTAGTTGTGTCATTAGCGCTGTTTGCTGCAGCCTCGAAGCGAGCACAAAAAGTGTTTAACTCGTCTGCCATAGAATCATCTGCATTCATCATTCTAGAGGGTGGTGTTTTATAGTCTGTTATTATTCTGAGTACCTGCCACAGGTTTCTAGAGCCACCTTGTTGGAACTGTGTCTCTAGTTTCCTTCCATAGCGCAGTGTTATGGTGGTACCCTCAAACAAATAAATAAATAAACTTTAAACACATAAAAAATGTATATATATATATATATATTTTCCGAAACGAGGATCGTACCCAGGTCAACTGGTGAAATTCAACTATACTCATCACTCTACTAACAAGGAAGCTTACAAGAAGGGCTACCCTCAGTCCTACATCAACTCCTGGTCCCAAACCCTAGAAAAAAAAAAGTTTAGAATATTTGGGCACCAGACAGGTGTATAACTGTCAGAGATTTATGTATTTCAACCCGGATAGCTAAATAGACCACTTGTTACATACAAAGAGAAATACACACACCAAAAAGGAAGAAAACTACATTTTTCATTTCTTTGTCTTTTAATGACTTATTATAATACTTAAAAAGTTTTTTTTTACTCAGCACTACAGTTCAAGTTTGAAAGAGTAGAAAGAAGAAAAAAAACACTTCATTTAACTAATTCACATAACACGGTGTCACGTAAACATATTCTGAGCTTCCACTCGACGGATTCTCAGCATGCATGAAATAACAAATAACAAGAAAACAAATTAAATGAATAAGGAACCATAAATTCAGGAACCTGGGAAGTGTCAAAACTTTTCCAAAATAACTTCAATCTTTTTATAAACAAATAAAAAAATGCATGTGTTTAGGAATGGCTGTGTGGTATGTCTGTAAGCATGTATATTAAGACACTGACCAAGCTGGCAGCACGGGTGGCTGAGAGTGGCTTGGGTATGTCGGCATGGTCTACCCATCTTGCTCGTTCAACTTGAACTGCTCCACGGAGTATGGTGCAAAGCTCCAGTTTAGTCCCAAACTTGACAATAAGGCAGTCGCCGTTGGAGGGAAACAGCTCAGTAACCTGCTAACCAGGAAGCACCACATCCTCTCCACGTTCCTCAGAAACGCACACTCATCGAGTAACCCACTCGCAAGGACTGCCTCCAAAAAGGACGTAACAACGTTTCTGGTCAGGTGAACTCTCTTCCATCTCTAAACCATTCACCTATATACATTTCTCTTTCCCCTTAATTAGCACTCTCCTCCAATCCCGATGTAGCATAGTTGGGAGGACGTGACAGAAAGTGAAAGTGAACAAAAGGGGTGGTGCAGAAAGCACCTGTACTTCCACACTCTCCGCCCCAGGCTGAAACCACCCATGGTTGTTAGGGAAGAATGATACAGTAAGGGAAAAAAGTATTTGATCCCCTGCTGATTTTGTACGTTTGCCCACTGACTAAGAAATGATCAGTGTATAATGTTAATGGTAGGTCTATTTTAACAGTGAGAGACAGAATAACAACAAAAAAATCCAGAAAAACTAATTTCAAAAAAGTTATAAATTGATTTGCATTTTAATGAGTGAAATAAGTATTTGACCCCTTCGACTTAGTACTTGGTGGCAAAACCCTTGTTGACAATCACAGAGGTCAGACATTTCTTGTAGTTGGCCACCAGGTTTGCACACATCTCAGGAGGGATTTTATCTCATTCCTCTTTGCAGATCCTCTCCAAGTCATTAAGGTCTTGAGGCTGACGTTTGGCAACTCGAACCTTCAGCTCCATCCACAGATTTTCTATGGGATGGCTAGGCCACTCCAGGACCTTAATGTGCTTCTTCTTGAGTCACTCCTTTGTTGCCTTGGCTGTGTGTTTTGGGTCATTGTCATGCTGGAATACCCATCCACGACCCATTTTCAATGCCCTGGCTGAGAGAAGGAGGTTCTCACCCAAGATTTGACAGTACATGGCCCCGTCCATCGTCCCTTTGATGCAGTGCAGTTGTCCTGTCCCCTTAACAGAAAAACACCCCCAAAGCATAATGTTCCCACCTCCATGTTTGACGGTGGGGATGGTGTTCTTGGGGTCATAGGCAGCATTCCTCCTCCTCCAAACACGGCAAGTTGAGTTGATGCCAAAGAGCTCGATTTTGGTCTCATCTGACCACAACACTTTCACCCAGTTCTCCTCTGAATCATTCAGGCAAACTTCAATCGGGCCCTGCTTTCTTGAGCAGGGGGACCTTGCGGGCACTGCAGGATTTCAGTCTTTCACGGCGTAGTGTGTTACCAATTGTTTTCTTAGTAACAATGGTCCCAGCTGCCTTGAGATCATTAACAAGATCCTCCCGTGTAGTTCTGGGCTGATTCCTCACTGTTCTCATGATCATTGAAACTCCATGAGGTGAGATCTTGCATGGAGTTCCAGACCGAGGGAGACTGACAGTTATTTTGAGTTTCTTCCATTTGCTGAATAATCGTACCAACTGTTGTCACCTTCTCACCAAGCTGCTTGGTGATGGTCTTGTAGCATATTCCAGCCTTGTGTAGTTCTACAATCTTGTCCCTGACATCCTTGGACAGCTCTTTGGTCTTGGCCATGGTGGAGAGTTTGGAATCTGATTGATTGCTTCTGTGGACAGGTGTCTTTTATACAGGTAATGAGCTAAGATTAGGAGCACTCCCTTTAAGAGAGTGCGCCTAATCTCAGCTTGTTACCTGTGTAAAAGACACCTGGGAGCCAGAAATCTTATTGATTGATAGGGGATCAAATACTTATTTCACTCATTAAAATGCGAATCAATTTATAACTTTTTTTAAATGGATTTTTCTGATTTTTTTTGTTGTTATTCTGTCTCTCACTGTTAAAATACACCTACCATTAAAATTATAGACTGATAATTTCTTTGTCAGTGGGCAAACATGCAAAATCAGCAGGGGATCAAATACTTTTTTCCCTCACAGTAAATCAAAACCCAAGGAACTCCTCTTCATCTGAGGTTTCTCGAAATATATCTTGAAGTCATCTCATCTCCTGCTCCTCCACCTCCTCAGCTATTGGAGAACATATTTTAAAGTTGCATATATGTGCTATGCGGTAATTCAATGCTCCCAGTTTCCTCAGAATCCGGTAAGGCCCTTTCCATTTGGGTGCCAATTTTGCACTAAACTTGTGTTGTGCACTGGATTGAGGAATGTTCCGAAGCCATACTCTGTCTTTGTTCTTGAAAGTGACATCTTGCCTTTTTTTGTTATAGTTCATCATAGGAGCTAGCGTCAGGAGTGAGATTCAAACCGTGAAGTAATTTATCCATTGGCCCTTGCAGTTTTCTTCCCAGCTGCAATTCTGCTGGGGTTACTCCAATGATTTCTTGGATGGCTGAGTTTATGGCCAATCACCAACTCTGGTAAGAACTGGTCCCATCTTTGGTGGTTGTCATCCACATATGCTGCAGTCATATTTTTTAGAGTTCTGTTCACACATTCACATTCTCATGTTTGTCTGAGGGTGACAAACTGTGGTTAACTTGGGAGTAACTCTCCATTTTTCACATACTTCTCTGAACACAGATGAAACGATCTGGGTGCCTCTGTCAGAGAGAATGAAGTCTGTAACTCCCCACTGGGTTAAGATTTCTTTTGTGAGAATTGTTGCAACATTTTGAGCTGTGGCACTATGCATGGGAAAGAACTCAACACATCGGGAGTAATAATCAATGAAAACCAGAAGGTACTAATTTTTCTGTGTACTCCATGGTAGTGGGCCCATTATGTCAACTCCCAGCATTTCATCTGGACGGTGGGTCGTAATTGATTGGAGTTTCCCCGCAGGTTTCTGGTTATCATGCCTGATTTGACATTTCACGCAACTCCTGACATGGTGTTTTATGTCCATCCACATTTCTGACCAAAACACTACTTCCTGGAGCCACTTATATGTTTTATAGATCCCTCTATGGCCACTTATGGGGTGAAAATGATAATGCTGAAGGAGGGTTGGCCTGAGACTACCAGGAACATACACTCTATAGTGTATTTGACCATTCATTAGGTGAGTTCCTTGAACTTGTCCTCTATCACTTCATACTGATCCATTTAAGGAGTTTGTTTTTCCACCACTGCCTGCAATAGTTTTGTTATTTCACAGTCCTTATGCTGTTCTTCCCACAGGACAAAATCTGATACCAGAAGCTCTGTGTGGTGGTCAATCTTTTGCTTGGTGTAAAGGGTGCAATTTGCTGTGATGGGAGACCTGGACATTCGGTATTCAATGATGAAGTTGAATTTTTGCAGTCGAAATGACTGCCTCAACGAATGAGGCAGCTGTTGGTTTTGCTGGATCCCATGACCCATTGCAGAGCAGAATGGTCAGTGATAAGAGCTTATGTTCAAGATAATGTTGACATTTTTCCAAGGACCATACAACTGCCAGACACTCTTTTTCAGTTGCAGTGTAGTTGCTTTCTGCCCCAGTTAAGGTTCTGCTGGCATATGCAATAACCTGTCTGGATCTTTACATTGTGCAAGAATGGCACCCAATCCAGTGTCACTGCCATCTGTATATACGAAAAAAGGGACCTGAAGGTCAGGGTGTCTGAGAATGGGGGGCAAGATGAGGCATGTTTTCAACTGGTCAAATGCTTGTTGACACAGTGTTGTCCATTTAAACACCTGTCCTTTTTTTTCAAGGAGTTGAGGGGCTCAGCAATTTTAGAAAAGTTTGTCACAAACCGAGGGTACCAGCCAGCTAATCCCAGGAAAAGCTGAAGTTCCTTCATGTTGCTGGGGGCAGGAAAAGCGCAAATGGCCTCAACTTTATTTGGATTGGCCATAATGCCTTTAGTGCTTACCGCATGACCCAGAAAAGTGATTTCTGGAGGACAAAACTTGCACTTTTTTAAATTAATAGTCAACCCAGCAACTTCCAGCCTATGGAGGACAGTTTGAAGGTCACAGACATGCCGGGTCACTGTGGGTGAATAAATGATGATGTTGTCCATGTAGACAAAGCATATCTTTCTTCTTAGCTTCCCCAGGACTGTCTCCATTAGCCTGTAGAAGGTAGCGGGTGCATTTTTTAAACCAAAGGGCATAAGATTAAAGTGATACAAGCCTGCAGGCATGATAGCAGTTTTGGCTTTACTATCAGGGTCCATAGTCACTTGCCAATACCCACTGTTGAGGTCTATGGTGGAGAAAATGAATGCCCCGGAGAGTGATTCTAGGATCTCAGCGATATTTGGGAGAGGATAAGCATCATTTTCTGTAGTTGCATTGACTTCATGATAGTCTACACAGAACCTTAGCGTCATATCTTTTTTTGGTATCATGACTACCGGTGAGGTCCAACCAGAATGTGATGGCTCCACAATTCCTTCCCTTAACATCCATCTGTTCTCCCATTGCCTGTTGTTTTACAGGGGACAAGCAATATGGCTGTTGCTTGATTGGTACTTGGCAGGTGGTGTTGATACGATGCTGCAGGACATCCGTTCATCCAGTTTGGTGAGTACAACTCAACTTTCTAAGATCTGAAGTAGCTGCTGCTTTCCATCCAGAGGTAGATGTGCTTTACTTACAGCATCCCTAATTAGTGTTGCATCATCCATACGGTCAATTTGTAACACGGTCAATGATGGTTGGGGAGGTGGAACAGCAATTAACAGAATCAAATTTAGGTTGGTTTTCCTAGTTTGATTCCCTCCATTCATAGGTGGTGAGTAAACAAGGGATTCACTGGCATTTCCAGGTCGAAATGGGTGTTCTTCAGCAGGATCAGACTTGAAAGAATATTTTTGCTCCCTGACATTAATTTGCAGGCCACTGAAGAAAATAGTCCAAACCCAGGACTATGGCATAGGCAAGGGCTTGAGAAGTGAGGATAACAGCAGGTAATGTAATGGCTTTATCATGTAGATGAATGGTGGTGTTTATCCATCCTAAAGGATGGATTAACCAGATAGAGAGGACAACAGGCCCATGGTTTGAGCTGGCCTGGGGCTGCAAACTGCTTCTGGAGACTCTCATGGATAAGTGTGTAGCTTGCTCCAGTATCCATGATGGCTTTCCCCATCCAGGAACCAATGCTGATTGGGGACTATTAATTGCTGTGGTACCATCAGGTGTTGTTGACCCGAAGACTGATGGGATGGTGGATGGACATACTGTGGGCAGTTACCTAGAGGATGTTGTCCACTACATCTCTAGCAGCAAACTGGCAGTTTCTCAGCAGATCGGTTGGGTAAAGGTTTTTGTAAATTGGCTTGTTGTTTAAAGCCGACACATCCTTCAAACTGAAGCTGTTGTTCAAAATCCTTTTCCAGTTAGTGTCGCAGTTTGACCAAATCTTCGATGGTGCTCACTATGCAGCTGGCTTGCAAGGTAAGGCTTAATATTTTTAAGGATCATTTTGACGATATCGTTTTCTCTTAGAGTGGTCTTCCATCTTTTACACAATGCTTGATAAGTGAATGCAAAGTCTCTAACTGATTCTTTTTCCCCTTGAATTCTAGTACAGACACATTCGGCCAGCTCGTCCTCATAGTCCTTGGACAAGAAATCAGAGAGGAATGCAGTCTCAAATTCCTTCCAAGTAGTTATATTGGTGTGACTTACTTCCCAACAGTCACGTACAGTGCCATGCAATACTGTGTGAAAGGTAGCCAGGATGTCCGCATCTGTCAAAGGATGTAGGGCCAGAAAATCTTGACACTTGTTCAAGTACAATAGGGGGTCAGCATCATCTATAGGATGACCATACGTGGGAAAGGTTAATTTAATGTGGTCACTTTTGACCATAGGCTTCGTTAAAGGGGATGAAACAGTCTCTGCTACCAGGTGTGTTGAGAGTGCAGTATTTTGGACTTGCACTGTTATTTTTTCATTTGTACTTTTCTTTTTGTAGACTTGGAAATCATTTCACAGCTCGGCTACACAGGTATGACATTTGTCCATTTGTGTTTTGGATTGCTGAAGATTGGTGGCTAGATGATCATGGCTACTTCGAAGTGTATTTTGGATGGCTTTGATATCCTGTTGGACCGCCACCTGAAGCTGTTCTGCCATGAACCAGACCTCAGAGGTGATGGTTGATGCCATTTCCTGCAGTTCCTCCGAGATCATCAGTTTCACAGCCTTAACCAGTTGGTCGGCCTCGGATGCCTCTTGTTGTTTAGCTGCAGTCAGTAGGGTGATGCCCTGTCACTTGTTGGTCTCCACCTTGGCAGCAAGGTCGACAATCTGACCCTCATGGTGGGAAGAGGAGGCCTTCAGTATCTGGGTAAGCTCATTTACTGTTTCTTCCTGTCTTTTCATGAACTCCAGTTACCTTGCACCTGAGAAGTGAAATGCTGAATTTCCCTCATAAGGGTTGGAAGGATTCCGGGCAGGTCATGCTGAGTCATTGAAGAAGGAGATGTAACTTCACTGGGCATACAGAGTTGCATGTTGTTGCTGGGGCCCAAGTGAGAGTTTGCACTGGGGTGTTGCCTCCTCCTAGGGCAGGGGCAAGCATCTGCACCTGGGTTCCAGGTTAGGTGGAGCTGTGTGGGGTGAAAATGTTATAGAGGGCAGGGTCATGTGGAGGACATTCCGGAAGGGTCGGAGGTCATGCATGAGATGGCCAGGCTGGAGTAGAAATGTTGGGTGCCTCAAGTGCCTCAATATCCACATAGGTGGATTGTGGGGAAGGAGTAGTGGCCATGTCTTTTGATGTTTTATGTGGAATGTTGGGAAATAAATGAATGAGATAAATGAATTCCAAGATGTGTGTATCAGTGTTTGGGGCAAACAGGAGCTTAGCGAAGTAACAAAAAGGAGTAAACTCAACCAATATATATTCAAAGCAGGTGATAATTTTCTCAATTTCTAAGTTAGCAATTATCAAATTAAGGCTCCCTCAAAGTTTACACAATTCTCACAAAGAAAGAACCCCAACCAACCAAGATTTCAAAAGATACAATTGACAAAAGGTTACTCAAGTACAAGTCCCACTTTCCAAAACACAGTATTTAAATTTTAATTCCCTTCCAAGTCACATAGATAACACCCACATAGGTTCCTTTCACAAGGGTTCAGTTATTCATAAAAAACAATTTTTAGACATGTAACCGGATGGTAAATGGTCTGTTTATTTTCTTTCTTTCCTTGCACTGTATGAAATCAATTTCATGTTCAGATTAATGTTTCCAGCTAAATATAAAGGCAGGAAAAGCTGTTATTGCCTACGTTATCCTGGAGGTGTCAGTAAGTAGTGATGTTAGGTACAAGTGAAGAGGCTAGGTGCCCACACGCACGCGCAAATATACACACACTTTTTGTTTTGTTTTGGTCATTTATACACTTTGGCATTGCAGTTTCTTTGTACACCGGCCTCCTCTGTACCATGTGAAAGAGTGTTCTCTAAGGCAGGGGAAGTACTGTCAAAGAGGAGAAATAGATTCAGCCCCAACACTGTCAAACAGCTCTTGTTTCTCAAGAAAAATAATTAAAAACTTCTTTGTCACCTTTCTGTCATTCCCACAGTTACACAAGCACTATCACTGCCAAGTCTCATAAGCACATTTAATAACTGATCCCATCACACAATGTCCTTATTCACATTTTAGTCCCACACTTTATATGAATGCATTGTTTTGTCCATGTCAAAATAAATGATTTCATTCAAACTTACATTTTTAAATATCCAGTCATACAAGTAATATGAAGAATACAAATAATTTCAGGCAAAATACTTGCCATATGCAACTCTGTTAGTCATATATGTGTACATTATTCTTCTGTTACATCATATTGAATTATATCAGTTCAAATTGGCATTTATTGCCACATTTTAGTGGGTAAAAGAATTTATCAGAGGGAGAAATTCAACACACACACACACACACACACAAACACACAAACGTGTTGGGCTTTTATTTCTGCACATAACATTAAAAATATCTATGGAGTGTGTGGTGGCTGCTTCATCTGACGGAGCCTCTTCCACAGGCTTTTGGTTGCTTTGTTTTTTACTAACCACCAGATGACGCTGTTTTCGACACTCTCGAAGCTTTGAATCTTTTCCCGGAACAGTCAGGGGAAAGCCTCTGTGCTTTATGAGGCTTCATTTCCCCATCCCTATCAGGCACCACTTCTGTAACGGTGGTACCCACAAACAAATAAATAAATAAACTTTAAACACACACACACACACACACACATATATTCCCCCCCCAAGGCAGGGATTGAACCCAGGTCAACTGCTTGGAAATTGGCTATTCTCACCACTATACCAACAGGAGGGAGGCTTACAAGAAGGGCTGCCCTCAGTCCTACATCGACTCCTGGTCCCAAACTCTCGAACAAAAAAACCTGTTTTGAATATTCGGGCACCAGACAGGTGTATAACTGTCAGAGATTTACTTATTTCAGCCAGGATAGCTAAATAAACCACCCGTTACATACAAAGAGAAAAACACACAAGAAAAAGGGAAGAAAACTACATAAGAGATCATCTGTAATTTTCTTTGTCTTTTAATGAGTTATTATAATACTTAAAAAGTTTTTTTTACTTAGCACCACAATGTCACATAAACATATTCTGAGCTTCCACTCGACTGCCACCGAAAAGGACGTAACAACATTTCTGTTCATGTGAACATCTCTCTTCAGTCTCTAAACCATTCACCTATATAAATTTCGCTTTCCCCTTAATTAGTGCTCTCCTCCAATCCCAATGTAGCATAGTTGGGAGGACGTGATAGAAAGTGAAAGTGAACAAAAAGGGTGGTGCAGAAAACATCTGTACTGCCACAGCCACTTTGCCTCCATCACCACTCTGCGCACATTGTAGGACTATGTTCCCGGCAGCGAGCCCTGTGTTATAGGCCGGGGTGCGAGATCTTATTCTGGCTGTTTTTTTCTGGACTGTATCATCCGTCAGTTTCCCAATAAATCCCACAACTGCTTCCATAAACACGTTGATGTTGTCAGAGCTATGCCGGAACATGTCCCAAGCCCAGAAGGCTTCGGGATCGACAAAACGCTTGGAATTTAACTATATGCCTCTCTTTCTGCTCATCAGAGAAAAAACAGCATTTACCTGCCGTTGGAAACTGACTAGCTCGCACTTCATTTCACGGGTATGTCGCGAGCCCTCTCTTTGTCTGTCATTCACCTCTTTTGGCAAGGGTATTGAGTGAGTCTCTGCTCTCTTTATCACCTGTGTGTCGACAGTTCTTTGACCGGTTGGGTAGCTTTCCTCTCAATCAACTGCTAGGTGTTGACTCGGCAGAGTTCTGGCTAACGCGATATCGTTGATTGTGGCTGTTGTAGCTAGCATCTCATGACTGTTCTTGCTCTAAATCTCGAATATGTACATGTCTTGGATTTCATCTAGTAAAGCGTTTTTTTATCTTCGTCACTCTCATCCTTGGCATTTATGCCATGGAAATCCAACTACTAACATCACGACTTAGAGTCTTAAACTGCCATCCGCACTTAGACTCTGTGACATATGAACTCTGTCATGAACTCGGAATCCTCAGGATTTCATCAGGATTTGGCACTATTAAACTGTCGCTCTCTAATGGACAAAGCATCAGTTCTCAGTGAACTCATTACTGATAAAAAATTGGACATGCTACTACTAACTGAAACCTGGCAAACACCTAATGACTTTTTACAGCTAAACTTGCTTAACTCCATACGGGTACAAATATTTGTCTAAACCCCGACCTCACGGAAAAGGGGGCGGACTAGCTGTTGTTTGTTGAGATGACATGAGAGTGGTTCTGACTGAATTTCATAATGTCGTGTCTTTTGAATATCTGGCTTTCAAGATTATTGGTGAAACTCCTTATTGTGGTATTGATTTACCAACCTCCAAAGTGTCAGCCTAATTTTTTCTCTGAACTTAGTGAAATACTCACTCTTGCCTGTGCTATGTCTCCCCATGTTATACTGCTTGGTGATTTCAATATCCATGTTGATACTGATTGTTCAAATACAACTGAACTCATGAATGTTCTTGAATGCTTCAATTTAACGCAGCATGTGAAATTTTCTACTCATACCCATGGACATATACTTGACTTAGTTTGCACATCAGGTCTTAATAATGTTTCTACTACTGGTACACAACCTGGCATCTCAGATCACAAACTCAGCTCATAGAATTTTCATTTAATTTTCTTCACTGTAAACCAGACAAGAAAACTGTTATATCTTAAAAGCAACCTAAAAGCAGTAGACCCCACATCATTCTCCACCTCTGTCTGTACACCCTTACTTTCTGATTCTTTGAAATTATCCTGTCCTTCAAACATTCTCTCAAATTATAATTCAGCTATTTCAACTGCTCTTGAGGAGCACTCCACCATCAAGACAAAGCTGGTGCCCTCTTCTCACTCATTGCCTTTGTTTACTCCTGAGTTGCGGACAATGAAGAGAGTGGGTCTTTGTCTCGAACAACTCTGTAGAAAAACAGGCCTCACTGTTCATTCGTTATCTCTTACAGAACATCAGCTGAAGTACAGAGCAGCACTCAACACTGCACGTTTAATATACTTTTCTATTATCCAACAAGAAAGCTGTAGACCTAGAGTCCTCTTTGCTATGGTGAACAAGCTAATTCACCCACCAGTTCAGGACCCACACAGCTCTGACAGACTTTGTGACTCATTTCTGCACTTCTTTCAAGATAAAGTTGTTTCCATTTACCAAACATTCACGTCAACCATTTCTGATGATCCTCTGCACAAATGTCTATTTGAACACCCTGTACACCCTTTCTCCACCTTCACTCCAACTTGCCCATCATCAGTCAGTGATTTAATTTTACATTCTAACTCATCATCCTGTCAGGTGGACCCTGCCCCAACCTCCCTTCTTAAACACTGTAAATCGGTCATCTCGGCACCTATTTCACATCTGATAAACACATCTCTTGCATCTGTCATTGTTCCAAATGATCTTAAAATTGCTGCTGTTATGCCAGTCCTTAAAGTTCCCAACTTAGATCCATCTTCCCTCTGCAACTATCGTCCTATTTCTAACATGCCTTTCATATCTAAACTTCTGGAAAAAGTTGTAGCCTCCCAGTTACAATCACATCTTGCAGCTAATAATCTCTATGACCCTTTCCAATCGGTTTTCGCCTATTCCACAGCACTGAAACTGCTCTTTTGAATGTTATTAATGATCTCCTCCTCTCTGCTGACTCTGGATTTCTCAGTATTCTGATTTTGCTTGACCTGAGCTCTGGTTTTGACACTGTATGCCATAAAACACTTCTTTCCCGACTTTCAGATATTGGTATTACTGGCACTGCTCTATCCTGGTTTTCTTCTTACCTCACAAACAGACAATTTTTTAACTCAATTAAGAAAAATAAATCTCATACTGCTCCTCTAACTCAGGGTATCCCCCAGGGTTCTGTACTAGGTCCACTACTGTTCATAATTTACACTCTCCCACTAGGACAGATTATCCATAGTCATGGTCTCTGCTATCACTGCTATGCTGATGACACCCAGATTTATACATCCGCACATCTTAATGAAACACATGGCATCAGCTCATTAACTGCTTGTAACAATGATATAAAAATTTGGTTAAACAATAACTTCCTCAAATTCAACGTTAACAGAACTGAGATCTTGATTACTGGGCCACAATCACTTATAAGAAATATTGACATTTGTATCAATGTTGATGGAAATCTGACCAAACCCTCTAAAACCATTAAGAATCTGGGAATCACTTTTGATCCATCTCTTACTTTTGAAGCCCACATTAGAACCATCACTAAAACTGCTTTCTTTCATCTATGTCACATTGCACGACTCCGCCCCATTCTCAGTTTAAAGGATGCAGAAACACTAGTTCATGCGTTCATATCATCATGTCTTGACTACTGTAACTCGCTCTTCACTGGCCTGCCAGCTAAAACTATTGCCCGACTACAATAAATATAAAACTCTGCAGCTAGAGTTCTCACTAACACCAAGCATTCTGCACACATTACTCCCATCTTGTTTAGTCTTCACCTGTCTCATGCTGTATTAAATTTAAAATTGTTCTCCTGACATACAAAGCTCTCAATGATCTGGCACCCCGTTATATATGCGATCTGCTACATCCATACACACCAGTACTCACTCTTTGTTCTTCTCATTCCAAATTACTGTCTGTCCCTAGATTTCATCTATCCACTTTTGGTGGGAGATCCTTCAGTGTATTTGCACCTAAACTGTGGAACTCTCTACCTCAGAGCCTCCGTAACATCTCCTCTCCTATCTTTAAAACTCAACTTAAAACACATCTTTTCTCAGCACATTATTTGACTATTACCAAATGATGTCTTATTTTCTGCTTTGTAATTGAGACTAAACAAAAACTTCTGTTGAAATGTATATTAATGTATTTTGTCCTGTTAAATGTATATGAAGTGTAAAGTGTCCTTGAGCTTGTGGAAAGGTGCTATATAAAACAAAAACAAAAAAAGTATTATTAATAACACCCCCAGAGGGCAAGTACCACCCACATTTCCCACCAACAAAAGCTTTGTGCCCTGTCACCTAAGAATGAGAGTTATCACCTGGGCCCACACCACCGTCACCATCAACCATCCAGGAACACAACGCACTTACCATCTGCTGCGGGAAAAATACTGGTGGCTCAACATGCTGACCGATGTACAATGAGCTGTAGCCTCTTGTACCACCTGTGCACAAAACAAAGTGCCCAGAACACTACCTGTGGGAAAGCTCTTGCCTCTGCCCATACCCCAACAGCCCTGATTCCACCTGGCAGTCGATTTTATCACTGATTTACCAGAGTCACAAGGTAATACCATGATCCTAGTAATCACTGACTGTTTCTCCAAGTCCCTCCACCTGATTCCTCTGCCAACTCTGCCCTCTGCTTTTGCCACTGCTGAACTCCTGCTTCATAATGTATTCAGGTATTGTTGTATACCAGAGGATATTGTAAGCAACAGAGGGCCACAATTCACATCTAAAGTGTGGACCAGCTTTAAGGGAAAAATGGGCATGACAGTGAGTCTCACGTCTGGCTACCAGCCCCAATCTAATGGACAAGCAGAACAGGCCAACCAAGCAAGAGGGTGTTTTCTGAGCACCTACTGCTCGACCAATCCAGGAGACTGGGCCCAGTTCCTAACCTGAGCCAAATATGCCCAAAATTTCTTGTGACACTCTGCTACACAATTGACTGATGATTGACTGCACTGGTTCCAGTGCAGTGAGCAGATGTGGGAAAGCACTCATCAATGCCTTGAGCAAGTAGCACAATCTAACAAAGCATTTGCCGATCAACATCGAAGCCCACACCCTCACTACCAACCAGGAGACCGGGTATGGCTGTCTAGGGACCTATAACAACCTCACACCTGCAAGAAACTCACTCCCAGATATGTATGTCCCTTTAAAATTCTCCAACAAATCAACAAAGTAACCTCGATCTTCCACGCCACTGTCGCATTGCTCCATCATTTGTCAGGTCAATCCAGTCAGTGGACCCCATCCTGCATCACAGCATACAAACATGGCCATCACAGATTTCATGTCCCAGTACACACACACACACACACACACACACACACTTCCATGTTCACAATCACCATCCTTCTGATCTTCCTTCTGATTCACTCACCACAAAGTATAGGCTCCATTCCTTAGTGTCTGTGACAATACCAAGCCTTCTTTCTCTGCCTGATTACCCCGTGTTTAGATTTTGTGCCTGTTTTCTGTTTTGCTTGTTGTCTCATCTCTGATATTCTGTTTGCAGATCGCCTGACCTCTGTCTGTTCCTGACTCTGAGTATTGAGAATGTCTGTCATGTTTCCCTGTTTTCCCTCTTCCCTGTGTTTCCAGTGTTTTCTCTCCCTCTTGTTTCTGTTTGTGTGTGTGTGTGTCCCTGGGTGTGGCACTCCACTTCTCGTGCTTTCTGATTGAATCATTGGACTCACTTGCTCCTCATCAGCTCACCAATCATCAGTGTATATAAACCCCGGTTTTCTTTCCGTGTTGTTGTTTAGTGTTTTCTCTTGTTGCATTATCCTGTGCTCACTGTGTTTTTCTCCTCGTGTTCCAGGTTCACTGCAGCCATCTTTCCCCTCAGACAGTATGCGCAATTTAAACATGGAGATAGCAGACAGCCTTCAGCGCAACCAGGTGCTTCTGGATCGACTCATGGATGGGCTCAATGCCAAGCTTCCCCCCAGAGAGTTTTTTCTGGAGGGGGCTCCTGTCCTGGCTGGAGCAGTCCCCCACCCATCCTGCCCGACTGTGGACGTCACTCCATCTCCCTGCTCAGCTGAGGACATTGCTCTGCCACCCTGCTCAGCTGAGGACTGTCTGGCCTCGCTGTCATCATCGCTCCCCCCTCTGGCCTTGCTGTGGTCATCACTCCCCCCTGGCCTCGTCAGGGGCGTCGCTCTAACCAGGGGCCCAGCCCCTCAATCCGGACAAGCATGGTAGGTCACCTGGAGGCTCCCGTTGAGAGGGTGTACTGTCATGGTCCAGGCCAGGACTCCTGTGTGTTTCCCTGTGTTTCCAATGTTTTCTCTCCCTCTTGTTTCTGTTTGTGCATGTGTGTCCCTGGGCGTGGCACTCCACTTCTCATGCTTTCTGATTGAATCACTGGACTCACCTACTCATCAGCTCACCAATCAACAGTGTACAGTATATAAACCCTGATTCTTCAGGCATTCATTGCCAGATTGTTCCAGCTTCCAGTGCGGTACACTTCTGGCTTTACCTGTGTTTTGTTTCTGTGTTGTTTAGTGTTTTCTCTCATTGTGTTATATTGTGCTCACTCTGTGTTTTTCTCCTCGTGTTTCAGGTTCAGTGCTTACGCTGCCTGTCTGCTCACCCCCGGCTCCCTTCCTGCTACGCCCAGCCCTGCCTTGCCATGGCTCACCGGTTCTGCAAGTGGGTCCTCACAGCCTGTAGCACGATGACATATTGGATTAGATCCACTATGTACTGGACGTCCTAACCCTAACCATAACCATAGATGAATTACTTAGCGACATACTGTGTCTGCCATCGGCGCATGCGTGTTACAACATACAGGATGTAGTGGATCTAATCCAATACGTCATCATGCTACAGGCTGCAGTGAGGACCTCTTGAGTTCTGCACTTGGCTCTCACGCTTGCTGACCTGGCCTTTCTCACTCAAGCCCACTCACGCTCAGCCTTGCTCTCCCTCCCCTGTGGCACATTGGCTGAGCATCCCAATACCACACTGCAGACCCAAGTTTGAAATCCAACATCAACCGCACAATTGCAACACATCTTTCTCACACACCCTCACTTCCTCACGTCCTTAAATAAAACCCATTTGATCCTGAACTCCTGTGTCTATGTTCTGCATTTGGGTCCCCTCCTTCCTGTGTTCTTAACAATGTAACATTTGCACAAAACAAATTTTATTTTATTCTAATCTTATTCCTTAAATAACTTTTAATTTATTTTGTGTTTAATACATACATATATGTGTATGTATGTGCATATATATATATATATATACACCGTGGGTACAGAAAAGAATCACCCCCCTTTAAAATAATCACATTTTGTTGCTTTTCAACCTGAAATGAAGATGGACTTTTAGGTTCCCTCTCTCGCGGCGAACGGAGTAGCCTACTTCCGCATTCCACGGAGCGCATTCCAGCTCCATTCAGAAGGACTCTTGTCCCCGCCTCCATATTTCGTATTGGTTCTCTGTCTAATGTGATTATCATTTCCAGGTGTCTTTGATTTTGTGTATAATTTCTGTGTGCTTAAAAACCCCTGTTTGTGTTCACTTGCTCGCGGAGTATTAACTTAATATAGTTTAAAGTTATCATAGTTCTAATTCCGATTTCCGTAGCTCTGTGTTTCCAAGTATCCGTAGTTCTAATTTTGATGTCCGTAGCTCCGTGTTTGTGTTTCCCAGACCACTTTCGTGTCTCGAGTGTTTTTTCCTGTCTGTTGGATTACTGCTCTTTTTTGATTACTGAGTTTGTGGATTACTGCCTTTTTTGTTAATAAACTCGTCTGCATTATCTGACGTCTCCCCAGCGCATGCATCCTGACTCTTCTGCCTAACCGGCTTACATAACAGAATACTCCGCCAAAACATGGATGCAGCGGGGAAAATTGGCGCATGTCATGCTTTGTGTTCTGTGTCAGCTTATGACTCCATCGGCTTCCAGCAGTGGATTTTTGTTCATGCCGTAAAATGGATTCGCCGTCTGGCCGTAATGTTTTTTTCTTCAGGCGCAGACATACAGGTGCATCTCAGTAAATTAGAATGTCATGGAAAAGTTCATTTATTTCAGTAATTCAACTCAAATTGTGAAACTCGTGTATTAAATAAATTCAATGCACACAGACTGAAGTAGTTTAAGTCTTTGGTTCTTTTAATTGTGATGATTTTGGCTCACATTTAACAAAAACCCACCAATTCACTATCTCAACAAATTAGAATATTTCATAAGACCAATAAAAAAACATTTTTAGTGAATTGTTGGCCTTCTGGAAAGTATGTTCATTTACTGTACATGTACTCAATACTTGGTAGGGGCTCCTTTTGCTTTAATTACTGCCTCAATTCAGTGCGGCATGGAGGTGATCAGTTTGTGGCACTGCTGAGGTGGTATGGAAGCCCAGGTTGCTTTGACAGTGGCCTTCAGCTCATCTGCATTTTTTGGTCTCCTGATTCTCATTTTCCTGTTGACAATACCCCATAGATTCTCTATGGGGTTCAGGTCTGGTGAGTTTGCTGGCCAGTCAAGCACACCAACACCATGGTCATTTAACCAACTTTTGGTGCTTTTGGCAGTGTGGGCAGGTGCCAAATCCTGCTGGAAAATGAAATCAGCATCTTCAAAAAGCTGGTCAGCAGAAGGAAGCATGAAGTGCTCCAAAATTTCTTGGTAAATGGATGCAGTGACTTTGGTTTTCAAAAAACACAATGGACCAACACCAGCAGATGACATTGCACCCCAAATCATCACAGACTGTGGAAACTTAACACTGGACTTCAAGCAACTTGGGCTATGAGCTTCTCCACCCTTCCTCCAGACTCTAGGACCTTGGTTTCCAAATGAAATATAAAACTTGCTCTCATCTGAAAAAAGGACTTTGGACCACTGGGCAACAGTCCAGTTCTTCTTCTCCTTAGCCCAGGTAAGATGCCTCTGACGTTGTCTGTGGTTCAGGAGTGGCTTAACAAGAGGAATAAGACAACTGTAGCCAAATTCCTTGACACGTCTGTTTGTGGTGGCTCTTGATGCCTTGACCCCAGCCTCAGTCCATTCCTTGTGAAGTTCACTCAAATTCTTGAATCGATTTTGCTTGACAATCCTCATAAGGCTGCGGTTCTCTCGGTTGGTTGTGCATCTTTTTCTTCCACACTTTTTCCTTCCACTCAACTTTCTGTTAACATGCTTGGATACAGCACTCTGTGAACAGCCAGCTTCTTTGGCAATGAATGTTTGTGGCTTACCTAGTGAACCAAACTGAGAGACCATTTTGAAGGCTCAGGAAACCTTTGCAGGTGTTTTGAGTTGATTAGCTGATTGGCATGTCACCATATTCTAATTTGTTGAGATAGTGAATTGGTGGGTTTTTGTTAAATGTAAACCAAAATCATCACAATTAAAAGAACCAAAGACTTAAACTACTTCAGTCTGTGTGCATTGAATTTATTTAATACACGAGTTTCACAATTTGAGTTGAATTACTGAAATAAATGAACTTTTCCACGACATTCTAATTTATTGAGATGCACCTGTATTTCCTTAGTTTGGAGGACCCCAAGCCTGATAAGGAGCAGTGGTTGGGGTTCCTCCTCTCCCGTCTGTTCAGCTCCGCTCGCCAATGGGCGGAGCTTCACCTCACCAGTGGATCCACAAAACTCAATACAGTTTCGGGCTTTGTGGATCTACTGGTCCAGGTGTTCGGAAGCCCAGACTTCCAAGCCGACCTCAAGACCTTCTTGGGGAAGACTAGTCTGGGTGGCTGACCAAACATGTCCTTCCTTGAGCACTATGAAAGGGAACGGGCTAACAGGGCAGCCTGCACCTCTCAACACCTGACCCAGGAGTGTGCCACTGAGGGATGCACCAACCCAGCCACTCTCCAGTGCCCCACCTGCAGGAGACAGGGAGGAAGGAGCAGCTACTTCTGCTCACAATCCTGTTTTAAGGGCAGCTGGGGGGTGCACAAATGGCTCCATAGGCGGGCTACCCCCGAGCTCCAGCCGGAGGCCCAGCAGGGGGTCTCCACAGTGGAGCTACCCCTGGAGGTTAACGTGGCGACCTCCAGCCAGAGGCCCAGCAGGAGGTCTCCTCAGCGGAGCTGCATCTGGAGGTTAACAGGGCGACCTCCAGCCCCGAGCTCCAGCCGGAGGCCCAGCAGGAGGTCTCCAGAGCGGAGCTGCCCCTGGAGGTTAATGTGGCGACCTCCAGCCTCGAGCTTCAGCCGGAAACCCAGCAGGAGGTTTTCCCAGTGAAGCTGCCCCTGGAGGTTAATGTGGCAGCCTCCAGCCTCGAGCTTCAGCCGGAAACCCAGCAGGAGGTTTTCCCAGCGGAGCTGCTCTTGGAGGTTCACGAGGAGACCTCCACTCCTTTCCAGTTCCTATCGGAGACCCAAGTGGGGTGCTCCGTTCCAGTCCAGTTCCTGTCTGAGACCCAAGTGGGGTGCTCCGCTCCAGTCCAGTTCCTGTCGGAGACCCAAGTGGGGTGCTCCACTCCAGTCCTGTTCCCGCCAGAGGTTCAAGAGGAAACCTCCACTCCTATCCTGTTCATGTCAGAGGTCCATGGGATGACCTCTTCTCAAACCGAGACCATGTCTGAGGTCCACGGGATGACCTCCTTTCCAAGTCCTAGTCCATGTCCTAAGCCAAGCCCAGGTTCCAACCCTGTTCCTAGTCCAGTTTCCAGTCCGGTTTCCAGCCCTGTTTCCAACCCTGTTCCTGATTTAGTTGCTAGCTCTGTTGATTTAATTTCTAGTTCTGTTTTTGCTCTCATTCTCAGTTCGGTTGCTGAATTAATTCTCAGTTCGGCTGCTGATTTAATTCCCATCTCTGTTTTCAGCTCCATTCCCAGCTCCATTTCCAACCCAGCTCCTCCTCTGTCTCCTCCTCTGTCTCTAGTTACCTTCCTAACTCAGCTTCCAATCCAGTTTCAGATTTTGTCTCCAGCCCTGTCTCCAGCCCTGTCTCTAATTTAATTTCCAGCTCTATTTCCAGCTCTGTTTCCAACCAAGTTTTTGATTTTGTTTATGGTTCTGGGTCTAACCTAGTTCTCTGTTCTGTTTCCAAGTCTGTCTCGAAGTCTGTTTCCAAGTCTGTCTCGAAGTCTGTTTCCAAGTCTGTCTCTGATCCAGGTGCCAAAGCTGACTCCGATCCAGGTGCCAAAGCTGACTCTGATCCAGGTGCCAAAGCTGATTCCAGTCCTGGTTCCAGGCCAAGCTTCAAGGCAAGCTCCAAGCCTAGCACCCAGTCAAGCACCAGGTCAAGCATCACTCCAAGTTCTCGTCCAGGTTCTCATCCAGGTTCTCAACCAAGGCGGAAAGGAAAACCCGACACGCTCTGCTCTGGTTTCAGGACACTGGACATCACCAGCCTCAGGTCCTGGAGGGCAGAGGTTAGGATCCTGCCCAGGGGCCCAGGTCCACCAAAATGGATAGAACTTGCGGTGCTTCGGGAGCCGCGCCTTAAGGGGGGGCTCTGTTAGGTTCCCTCTCTCGCGGCGAATGGAGTAGCCTACTTCCACATTCCACGGAGCGCATTCCAGGTCCATTCAGAAGGACTCTCATTTTGTTTACCTTGGCCATGTGCGCTTTTGTTATTGTGTTGCGTCATGTCTCTGTCCCCGCCTCCGTATTTTGTATTGGTTCTCTGTCTAATGTGATTATCATTTCCAGGTGTCTTTGATTTTGTGTATAATTTCTGTGTGCTTAAAAGCCCCTGTTTGTGTTCACTTGCTCGCGGAGTATTAACTTAATATAGTTTAAAGTTATCATAGTTCTAATTCCGATTTCCGTAGCTCTGTGTTTCCAAGTATCTGTAGTTCTAATTTCTATGTCCGTAGCTCCGTGTTTGTGGTTCCCAGACCACTTCTGTGTCTCGGGTGTTTTTTCCTGTCTGTTGGATTACTGCTCTATTTTGATTACTGAGTTTGTGGATTACTGCCTTTTTTGTTAATAAACTCGTCTGCATTATCTGACATCTCCCCAGCGCATGCATCCTGACGCTTACATGACACGGACACAGTTTTTGTTTTATCCAGCTGTATTTACTCAGTGCAACTTATAACATCCAAATGAAAAATAAAACACTAACATGTCAGAAAAAAAAAAGAAAAAAGCAGAATCACTGAGTTGGAAAAAGGATCACTCCCTTGCTTTAATTTGCCTTAATTTTTTTAATTACAGCCTTTAGTCTGTTGGGATATGTGTCTACTAACTTTGCACATCTAGACTTTGCAATATTTGCCCACTCTTCTTTGCAGAACTGCTCAAGTTCAGTTAAATTTGATGGTGACTGTTTGTGAACTGCAGTCTTCAAGTCATTCCACAGATGTTCAATGGGGTTTAAGTCTGGGCTCTGACTAGGCCATGCAAGGACATTCACTTTTTTCTTCTTCAAGCACTGTGTGGTGTGCTTTAGGTCATTGTCATGTTGGAAGGTAAACCTTCTTCCCATTGACAACTTTCTGGCAGAGGGCAGCAGATTTTCCTCAAGAATTTGACAGTATTTTGCCTTAACACCTTTTTCCATGTGGCCTCAGAATCTTCAAGGTGCATTTTGGCGAAGCTCAGTCGTGGGTGGCTTTTTTCATGCAACCCTCCCATACAAGCCACATTTGTGGAGAATTTGTGATACTGTTGTCATAAATTGTCCTCCTGGCTCTTTCATTCAGTTCGGAGTGATGTCCTGATCCAGGGAGGGTCTGTGTTGTACCAAATACTTTCCACTTCTTAATAATAGACTTCACTGTGCTTCTAGGCATTGATAAAGCCTTTGAAATTTTTTTGTATCCATCTCCTGACTTGTGCCTGTCCACAACTTTATCCCGGAGATGTTTTGACAGTGCCTTGCCACCCATAGTTCATTGTTTGCTTCAGTTGCACTACCAAGGACTGGAATGCTCCAGGAAAGCTCTTTTCACGCTGAGCTAATCAAAATGACCACAGCTGATCACAGTTGATCACAGTTGAAAGTCAAATGGCTTTGTGTGCCATTGAGAAGGTGACTAGCTACACCTGATTGAGTTTACAAGTCATTTTTAGGAGGGGGGGTGATCCTTTTTCCAACTCAATTCTGTTTTTTTATTTAAAAGAAGAAAAAAAACTCTGACATGTTGGTGTTATATCTTTCACTTGGACGTTATAAGTTGCACTGAGTAAATACAGCTGGATATAATAAATATAATAAATTAAATATAACTTTTGCCAGCTATATTTACACATTATAACCCTCAACTTCTAAGTGGAAATAATATTTTTAAAAATTCTGAACAATCATTAAAATTTAATTAGTGAAATACCTGGTTTGGATAAGTGATCAGCCCCTAAGAGTAAGCATTATAAACTTGCTCAGGTACAACCAGGTCACTTCCCAGATCACACACCATGCTAATTGCCCCCCACCTGATATCAATTGCAGTGGTTTTGATTACTTCATAAGAAAACTGGCTGTTCCATGATGATTCCTTTGCTAGTAGTGCATGGCAACACGAAGAATACACCATGGAACTCATGTTATCACACATGAAAAACTTTGCTGGACAACTGGAGATTCCTTTTTATTACTAACCCCATTTCTATAAAAGTTGGGATTTTTCTAAAATGCAATAAAAACAAAAATCTGAGATTTGTCAAGACTCTTGAAACTTTAATTAACTGACAAAAGTACAAAGAAAAGATATTCAATGTTTACACTGACCAACTTAATTGCATTTTGTAAATATAAGCAAATTTAAGCAAATAACATGCTCAAAAAAAGTTAGGACAGAGGCATGTTTACCACTGTGTTACATCACCCTTCCTTTTAATTACACTTTTTAATCGTTTGGGAACTGAAGATACTACTTGTTGCAGTTTTACAAGTGGAATTTTTGCCAAGTCTTGCTTGAGACAAGACTTCAGCTGCTCAACAGTCCTTGGTCACCATTGTCTGATTCTCCTCTTCATGATGCGCCATAGGAGACAGATCTGGACTGCTGGCAGGCCAGTCAAGCACACACACTCTGTGTCTACGAAGCCACGCTGTTGTAGCATGTGCAGAATGAGCCCTGGCATTGTCTTGCTGAAATAACCATGGACTTCCTGGGAAAAGACGTTGCCTTGATGGCAGCATATGTCTCTCTAAAATCCCAATATATGCCTCCTCACACATATGCAAGTCACACATGCCATCACATACCATCACAGATGCTGGCTTTTGCACCTTTTGCTTATAATGGTCTGGTTTGTCTTTTTCATCCTTGGCACAAAGAACTTGACTTCTGTTTTTCCCAAAAACAAGCTGAAAGTGGACTCATCTGACCACAGCACACGTTTCCACTGTGTTTCACTGCCCATCTGAAATGAGCTGGGGCCCAGAGAACTCTGCGGCGTTTCTGCATAGAGTTGATTTGTGGCTTCCTCCTCGCGTAATAGAGTTTCTGTTTGCATTTCTGGATGCAGTGGCGGACTGTGTTAAATGACAACAGTTTTCCGAAGTACTCCCCATGTGGTTATATTTATCACAGTAGCATGATGATTTCTCAGGAAATGCTGTCTGAGGGCTCGAGCTCACGCACATTCAACAGTGGTTTACATCCTTGCCCTTTACCCGCAATTTCTCCGGGTTCCCTGAATCTTTTCACAATATTATTCATTGTAGATGGTGGAAGACCTAAATTCTAAAATCTTGCGTTGAGCAATGTTCTTTTTGAACTGACTGCCAATTCTCTCATGAAGTTAAGCCATGACCTATCCTTGCTTGCAAAGACTTTTGGTGGATGCTCCTTTTATGCCCAATCCTGATACCCTCCCCTGTTACCTGATCCTCCAAAATGGTGTTACTTGAATATTCTATGAACTTTTCAGTCTTATTTTCAAGTTCAAGTTCAAGTTCAAGTGGTTTTATTGTCATTTTAATCATATACAGCTGGCACAGTACACAGTGAAACAAAACGTTACTCCAGGACCATGGTGCTACATAAAACAACACACTAAACCACATGAGACGACACAGAACTAAAGATCTACACATTCTACATAAAGTGCACGTGCAAACAACAAGACAGTACAGTAACTTCTAAAACAGGACAATGGGCACAGTAAGTAACAGTGTTGCGCCGACCAGTACACAGTTCTAGTATGAAAGTGTCAAATATAACAGATAGCGCAAAAAGATAGTCCAAGAGAATAACAATATAATTAAAAGATGCTGTGAATCTAAACATAACATACTATGGCATAGTATTCAGCAGATTAGTGTAGCGTATGACTATGCCCAAACTGATTTCTAAATTAACCCAAACGAAACATAGAAAGTTTCACCACTCAGGTGACCTAGAGTAACCCCGAGAGGCCTCCTTTTACCAGATGCACCTTTGGGATGCAAAAGACTCTTTGGAACCCACACAGGACTTACCCCTGCAATAAAAGAAACCTTTGATGACTGAACGTCTGGGAAACTTCACGATTAGTTCGTCAGCAGGGGTCCACCAAAACTCCGACCAAGGGCCTGTAAATCTCTGATCTAATCTCTGTTTACGACCACAGATTAGCCTCAAAGTCAGAAAGCCAGAGGAGGAAATGTCCTCCCTAAGGTTACCCTGAGGTGACCAAGGACCAGTGGGACATTAGAAGAACGTCAGCCCCCTCTTCTGGACATACACACATGCACGCACACACACACACACACACACACACACACACACACACACACACACACACACACACACACACACACACACAAGCTTACCTTACACACACAATGGAGAAATCTCTCTCCTTTCAATGTAACGTGTAATTATATGTAATTATTCGATGCCTAAATAGTGTGATGTTATCTTGTTTACATATATTGTGTGTATATGTAACTAACCTTAATGACTTTAGATAGTTTTAATCTAGCATATCATTTTAAATGTCTGTAACCAGGTTTTATTTGTAATATTCTTTACAAGTCCATCGAATTTGGTATGTAGTTAATCGTCTCGAGATACCTACATGAATTCCCTTTAATGGCTGATGTATATTTATAACTGGTCACAACACGCGTTGATTAGATATATAGATATATTTCACGCCATTCGAGCTAATTCCGTACATAAATTGGAGAATACATTTAAACGTGTTAAACATCTTTTTTTAATTTGTTACGTAAATTGTAACCGGTGGAGAATATTTTTAAACGTTGCAGATTCATCCGAGTTACTACACATTCTGGTAGGTAACGCGGGCACGCTTTAAAACTCGTCTCCTTTAAAAAGGTGCTTCGAATCCAAGCGTGCGCTTCTGTTTCGTTTCATGTTTAAAGTTGATTATTCTGGTGGAAAAGAATAATGCTAGTAATGCTCTTGATTCGTTACATTAGCTTATACCATATATGGACATAGCAGTTATTGCGGTAGCAGCCAGGTAAAAGTGTATGATAGTGACAAGAAATTAAACATATTATTTTTTATAAGTTTAGCAGCAAAAGTACAGGTAGTTGTTATGAAATGTGCAAAAATTGTAAGGGGAATGGGATGGTGTTCAATTCAGTATGTGTGTGTGTGTGTGTGTGTGTGTGTGTGTGTGTGTGTGTGTGTGTGTGTGTGTGTGTGTGTGTGTGTGTGTGCGCACGTGTGTCAGTCTAGTCTCTGAGTATTGAGGAGTCTGATGGCTTGGGAGAAGAAACTGTTACACAGTCTGGCCATGAGTGCCCGAATGCTTCAGTACCTTTTTCCAGACGGCAGGAGGGTGAAGAGTTTGTGTGAGGGGTGTGTGGGATTATCCACAATGCTGGTGGCTTTGCAAATGCAGCATGTGGTGAAAATGTCTGTGATGTCTGTGATGGATGGAGAGACCCAATGATCTTCTCAGCTGTCCTCACTACCTGCTGCAGGGTCTTGCGATCTGATACAGTGCAATTTCCGAACCAGGCAGTGATGCAGCTGCTCAGGATGCTCTCAATAGTTCCTTTGTAGAATGTGGTGAGGATGGGGGGGTGGGAGCTGGGCTTTTTTCAGCCTTCTCAAAAAGTAGAGGCGCTGCTGGGCTTTCTTAGTGATGGAGCTGGTGTTGAGGTACCAGGTGAGGTTCTCCGCCAGGTGAACACCAAGGAATTTGGTGCTTTTGATGATCTCCACGGTGGAGCTGTCGATGTTCAGTAGAAAGTGGTTGCTCTGTGCTCTCCTGAAGTCAACAACCATCTCTTTTGTTTTGTCCACATTCAGAGACAGGTTGTTGGCTCTGCACCAGTCCGTTAGCCGCTGCACCTCCTCTCTGTATGCTGACTCATCATTCTTGCTGATGAGACCCACCACGGTTGTGTCATCGGCGAACTTGATGATGTAATTGGAGCTGTGCATTGCTGCACAATCGTGAGTCAGCAGAGTGAACAGCAGAGTGAACAGCCCTGGGGAGCACCAGTGCTCAGTGTGGTGGTGCTGGAGATGCTGTTCCTGATCCGGACTGACTGAGGTCTCCCAGTCAGGAAGTCCAGGATCCAGTTGCAGAGGGAGGTGTTCAAACCCAGCAGGTTCAGCTTTCCAATCAGGTGCTGAGGAATTATTGTGTTGAATGCTGAACTGAAGTCTATGAACAGCATTCGAACATGGGTATCCTTTTTGTCCAGGTGGGTGAGGGCCAGATGTAGGGTGGTGGAGATGGCATCATCTGTTGAGCGGTTGGGACGATATGCGAATTGCAGGGGATCCAGTGAGGGGGGTAGCAGGGTCTTGATGTGCCTCATGATGAGCCTCTCAAAACACTTCATGATGATGGGTGTGAGTGCAATGGGATGGTCGTCGTTGAGGCAGGACACTGAAGACTTCTTCGGCACGGGGACAATGGTGGTGCCCTTGAAGCACGTTGGAACGATGGTACTGCTCAGGGAGATGTTGAAGATGTCAGTGAGAACATCTGCCAGCTGGTGTGCACATCCTCTGAGCACTCTTCCAGGAATGTCGTCTGGTCCAGCAGCTTTCCGTGGGTTGACTCAGCTCACATCAGCCATGGTTAGACACAGCGCCTGGTCGTTAGGAGGAGGGATGGTTTTCCTCGCCGTCACATCATTCTGTGCCTCAAACTGAGTGTAGAAGTTGTTCAGTGCATCTGGAAGGGTGGCATCACTGTCACAGGTGGGTGATGTTCTGTAGTTGCTGATGGCCTGGATGCCCTGCCACATGTGCCGCGTGTTGCCGCTATCCTCGAAGTGCCTGTGGATTTTCTGGACGTGTGCGCACTTTGCCTCTCTGATGGCCCAGGACAGTTTGGCTCTTGCTGTTCTTAGGGCCACCTTGTCACCTGCCCTGAAGGCAGAGTTTCGGGTCCTCAGCAGTGCACACACCTCCGGAGTCATCCACCGCTTCTGGTTGGAGCATGTAGTGATTGTCTTGGAGACAGTGACATCATCAATGCACTTGCTGATATAGCTGGTCACTGATGTCGTGTTTTCCTCCAAGTTGGTGGAGTCGTTGTCAGTTGCAGTCTCCCTGAACATGTGCCAGTCAGTGTGCTCAAAACAGTCCTGAAGAGCAGAGATGGCTCCTGCTGGCCAGGTTTTAACCTGCTTCAGAACCGGTTTGGAGTGTCTGACGAGCGGTCTGTATGCTGGGATTAGCATAACAGAGATATGGTCTGAGTAGCCGAGGTGGGGGCGGGGCTCTGCCCGGTATGCATGGGGATGTTTGTGTAAACAAGGTCCAGTGCGTTCGCACCTCTCATTGCAAAGTTCACGGACCCCCATGGGCATGGACCCCCACCCTTTAGCAGCGCTTCCGCTTCCTCACACACCGCTTACGACGTCCCCTCCCCCGGCCACTGGCATCAGGCGACGTTGTGGTCTTAAGGCCTGGTCCCCGCAACACGCAGAGAATGCGTAGCTTCTCCAGCAAATCATCATGCAGGTTGGTTGTTTCTTGATTTCTGTATTTTAGTACTGTCTGTTGATGGTATACACGAACACCAACTGCTCCGATGTCCATGTGCTGTAAAGAGTCGAGCTAAGAAACAAAAATAGCACCATTTTGGATCCGGAGAGGCTGCTGTGTGCTACTGTTGCATAGCAATCCATAGCGATGCAGTCACAATGGTTTATCTTTAAAAACATCTTTACTATAGATTTGTTTCTTACAAACACACAGCTTTTTGCTTCAGAAGACTTTTATTGAGCAACTTCATTGCAGACCTTCATTGTGACAATGCCAATGGTCACAGAGGTTGAGTGAAAATTAGTTTCACAATTTGGACATAATAAAAGTATCCAGAAACAGTTTAAGGCAAACATAGTTGGAAAAAAATCAGTGGTTTTGTCAAGTATTACAACATTATCTGGTATTGTTTGATCAGACAGCTTGCATCTTCTCCCAGGTACATAATGAGGCACTTCAGCAGGCACTCTCGTCTGATGTCTATGTCCAGACTATACCAAATGGACCGTGCAGTGCAGTGGACCAAAACACTACCGAATTGATTAGCACAAACAATTCTAATCGAATGCAACTAATACCTGATCCATAACTTTAATAGTGTCCTTAGTTTTTTCACAGACAGCTCCACTTTTGCCCCTAATAACCTGGAGAAGCTGAGAGCTCTGTCTGTCCAAAGAGGCCAAAAATCTAGGTTGTAAAGGTCATGATGCACAAAAATTCTGCATTTATCTGTAAGAAAGAGAAACAGACAATAGACTTTGGAAAGAAGCTATTACTTTTAAAAAAGTAGTTTTAAAAATACACAGAGCATTAAATGCTTGGCTTTAGTGACACCACAATTTTTGCATTTCCACATTGAGTTACTTGCCTAAAAGAAGGGGGAGGTGGGGCATGGTTTATTTAGAAAAGACCCTACACAGCAATCATTAAAAGATGCAAATTACTTACATTTATCTTATTATTGGATTCCAAAACTGTCCTAAAAAGTCATTACACCAGCATTACACCTATCCTAAAAAAGACAAAGAGAATTATAACAAACTGGCGTATATAAACGTTAACATTAATAATAATAATAATAATAATAATAATAATAATACATCCTTCTTTGGAAAATTTGGAAATATTTAAATTAGTTTGACATATGAGGTTAAAAAAAAATTGGTTAATAATAAAAAAAAGGTTAACAAAAAAAGTAAACCACTTTTTTTGTTAACCGTTAACTAACTCAAACCATATTTGCAGTAATGGAATAATACAACCTCTCTCACATTTTAAATGATTGATTGATTAATAATTAGTCCTTCAATTTAATGTTGTGACATGTAAAGATGAATTTAACCACTGCTGCAGTCCTGTAAGGTACTCTTATCTGTGAGTTTAAATTCAATACAAGTGTAATTCTATTATTTAAATATGGCTAATCACTGTTGCTTCGAGTTCTCTGACAAGTTTCCATTGATCTATAATATACTATAGTAACACTTCAACGCAGATCATCAAAATTTAAACCATGCAAATGCAATTTGTCTACACACATTTGTCTGGAAAAAATTCACTTGCTGTAAACGTTGCGATGAGCCATAATATCGAGATTTTAAAGGCCCTGCTTTGAAGCCATACCTTCACTGGAAAGCTGTGATCTGCTGCAAATGTGCACTGAGAGGCGATCGCAAACAGCTCTATATTACATTATTTTTTATGTTCCCCATCATCCACCCTTCCCCCCTTTTCTCACAACTTGACATATCCAATTCCCTGTAGTTATTAGGCTCCCCGTGGTGGCGTGGCTACTGGCCTTCGATGCAGGATGGGGGAAGACCGTACTCAGTTGCCTCCACTTCCAAGTCGGCCAGACCGGCGCTTTTTGTAACAAAACACAGCGGAGACCTAGCCCGTGTGTAGGCTCCATGATCTCCGCGCGCCGCTCACCCCACCGAGAGCGAGCGCCACTAATTGCAACCATGGGGAGAGTAAGTGTGACTCCACCTGCCCTAGCAACTGGGTCAATTTAGTTGCTTGGAGGGCCTGGTTGGAGTCACTCAACACACACTGGCCTCGAGCTTGCGATTCCAGGGGTGGTAGACCACTGAGTTAGGCCCTGCAAACTCTGCTCTTTCTAATGATGCAAAGGTCGAACGACATGCTCAGTACCAAAAGATATATACAATATATACTACGTGTCAATATCACTAAATTCATCTAACATCAAGCAGTTTATTTGTATTCTTATTTTATTTCCACTCGGGTTGACTTCAACGTGAGGAGGGAAACTTGTTGGCCGACTTAGACCAGTCACAGACTAATATTAATAATAGGATGTAAAACAACAGCTAATCATAATAATTTTATGAAATGATCTTTTTTTTAATTACAGCAACATCAACAACAACAATAGCATCAACAACAATTCCAACAACAACACCAATAACAGTAACATCAACACAACAACACAGCAGTCCAGAAGTACAGAAGTCCCCCAGGATGACAGACCCCGATTTTAAACATTTTTTCCAGTGTAGTGAATTCTATGAAGTATCTTATACTGTATGAGTTGTAGATTGGCATTTTTAGACATGAAGTAGATGTTTTTGCAAAGGAGTTTTTTTTAAGCTGGAATTTTCATTAAATCTGAAACTGATTGAGGTAGATTTAGATTGGTGGCCATAACGTTTAATTTTGTGTGAATAGATGACTTAAGTTCCAGATATTCCAAAAATTGGTTACTCTGAATACCGTACCTTTGGACCAAGTAGGAGAATGAAACCAGAATATTATTTTGGAAAATATGCTTGGTCAGATGAGACTGAGCCCAGAGAAGTCGGTGGCGCTTCTGGACAGTGTTTATGTATGGCTTCTATTTGCATAGTAAAGCTTTAACTTGCATCTGTGGATGCAGTGGCAAATGGTGTTGACTGACAAAGGTTTACCAAAGTATTCCTGAGCCCATGTCAGGATATCCATTACAGACTCATGACTGTTTTTTAAGACAGTGACGTCTGAGGGATCGGAGATTACGTGCATTCAAAAGTGGTTTTCGGCCTTGCCCTTTACGCACCGAGATTTGACCGGATTCCTTGAATCTTTTAATTATATTGTGCACTGTAGAAGGTGAAATTTCCAAAATCCTACCGATTTGTCTTTGGGGAATGTTGTTCTCAAAGTGTTGGATTATTCACTGACGCATCTTTTGGCAGATTGGTGAGCCTCGACCCATCCTTGCTCTTGAAGAACTAGGCCTTGCTCTTGAAGAACTCGTTTGCAGCAGGTCATAACAGCAAAAGGGTGCTCCACTAAGTACTAAAGATGCTTGACATGAAGGGGTTGTATAATTGTGAAACTGGAGAAATCATTATAAGCTACATTTTCAGCTGAATTTGGGGAAACCACTTGAAGCATTCGTTGTGTTTAACTATTTCATTTGCTTTTGTTTGATCTGTTCACTGTACATTTTGACAATAAACCTGATTTGCAATGGGGGTTGAATAATTTTGATTGCAACTGTATATTACATCTTGGAAAAATAGGGCATACAGGTGCATCTCAATAAATTAGAATGTCGTGGAAAAGTTCATTTATTTCAGTAATTCAACTCAAATTGTGAAACTCGTGTATTAAATAAATTCAATGCACACAGACTGAAGTAGTTTAAGTCTTTGGTTCTTTTAATTGTGATGATTTTGGCTCACATTTAACAAAAACCCACCAATTCACTATCTCAGCAAATTAGAATACTTCATAAGACCAATTAAAAAAACATTTTTAGTGAATTGTTGGCCTTCTGGAAAGTATGTTCATTTACTGTACATGTACTCAATACTTGGTAGGGGCTCCTTTTGCTTTAATTACTGCCTCAATTCGGCGTGGCATGGAGGTGATCAGTTTGTAGCACTGCTGAGGTGGTATGGAAGCCAAGGTTTCTTTGACAGTGGCCTTCAGCTCATCTGCATTTTTTGGTCTCTTGTTTCTCATTTTCCTCTTGACAATAGCCCATAGATTCTCTGTGGGGTTCAGGTCTGGTGAGTTTGCTGGCCAGTCAAGCACACCAACACCATGGTCATTTAACCAACTTTTGGTGCTTTTGGCAGTGTGGGCAGGTGCCAAATCCTGCTGGAAAATGAAATCAGCATCTTCAAAAAGTTGGTCAGCAGAAGGAAGCATGAAGTGCTCCAAAATTTCTTGGTAAACGGGTGCAGTGACTTTGGTTTTCAAAAAACACAATGGACCAACACCAGCAGATGACATTGCACCCCAAATCATCACAGACTGTGGAAACTTAACACTGGACTTCAAGCAACTTGGGCTATGAGCTTCTCCACCCTTCCTCCAGACTCTGGGACCTTGGTTTCCAAATGAAATATAAAACTTGCTCTCATCTGAAAAGAGGTCTTTGGACCACTGGGCAACAGTCCAGTTCTTCTTCTCCTTAGCCCAGGTAAGACGCCTCTGACGTTGTCTGTGGTTCAGGAGTGGCTTAACAAGTGGAATACAACAACTGTAGCCAAATTCCTTGACACGTCTGTGTGTGGTGGCTCTTGATGCCTTGACCCCAGCCTCAGTCCATTCCTTGTGAAGTTCACTCAAATTCTTGAATCGATTTTGCTTGACAATCCTCATAAGGCTGCGGTTCTCTCAGGTTGGTTGTGCATCTTTTTCTTCCACACATTTTCCTTCCACTCAACTTTCTGTTAACATGCTTGGATACAGCACTCTGTGAACAGCCAGCTTCTTTGGCAATGAATGTTTGTGGCTTACCTAGTGAACCAAACTGAGAGACCATTTTGAAGGCTCAGGAAACCTTTGGAGGTGTTTTGAGTTGTTTAGCTGATTGGCATGTCACCATATTCTAATTTGTTGAGATAGTGAATTGGTGGGTTTTTGATAAATGTGAGCCAAAATCATCACAATTAAAAGAACCAAAGACTTAAACTACTTCAGTCTGTGTGCATTGAATTTATTTAATACACGAGTTTCACAATTTGAGTTGAATTAATTTTAAATAGTTTAAATTAGTTTGAAATAAATGAACTTTTCCATGACATTCTAATTTATTGAGATGCACCTGTAATAGGTCCTCTTTAATTCTGACCAAGACCAATTGTTGGTATCTCTGACCAAGATACCAACAAAAGTTGCACAATTTAATTGCACTAATCTGAAATGTTTAAGAGGACATTAAGAGCATCATTCATGAAACTTGGTGAGCACATTTCTCACTCGTCTCCCCTCAATTTTGTTGCTTTCTGTTCGGAAGTTATTGTGCTGTGTACAACCCCAATTCCAAAAAAGTTGGGATGCTGTGTAAAATCTAAATAAAAACAAAATGCAATGATTTGCAAATATCATAAACCCATATGTTATTCACAATAGAACATAGAAAACACTTCAAATGTTTAAACTGAGGAAATGTACCATTTTAAGATAAAAATAAGGTAATTTTGAATTTGATGGCAGCAACACGTCTCAAACAAGTTGGGACAGGGCCATGTTTACCACTGTGTAGCATCCCCTCTTCTTTTAACAACAGTCCATATACGTCTGGGAACTAAGGAGATCAGTTGCTGGAGTTTTGGGAGAGGAATGTTGTCCCATTCGTGTCTGATACAGGATTCTAACTGCTCAACAGTCCTGCGTCTTCTTTGTCGTATTTTTCGTTTCATGATGTGCCAAATGTTTTCAATTGGTGAAAGGTCTGGACTGCAGGCAGGCCAGTTCAGCAAACAGACTCTTCTACTACGAAGCCATGCTGTTGTAATAGATGCAGTATGTGGTTTAGCATTGTCTTGCTGAAATATGCAAGGCCTTCCCTGAAAAAGATGATGTCTGGATGGAAGCATATGTTGCTCTTAAACCTGTATATACCTTTCAGAATTGATGGTGCCATTCCAGATGTGCAAGCTGCCCATTCCATAGGCACTATTGCACCCCCATACCATCAGAGATGCAGGCTTTTTTTAACTGAGCTGATAAAAAGCCAGATGGTCCCTCTCCTCTTTAGTCCAGAGGACTCGGCGTCTGTGGTTTCCAAAAAGAATTTCAAATTTCATTTAGTCTGACCACAGAACAGTTTTCCAATTTACCTCAGTCCATTTTAAATGCGCTTTGGGCCAGAGAAGACGGTGGCATTTTTGGATCATTTTCACATATGGCTTCTTCTTTGCATGATAGAGCTTTAACCTGCATTTGTGAATGGCACGGCAAACTGTGTTCAGAAACAATGAGTCCTGGAGGTGTTTCTGAGCCCATGCAGTCATTTCCATTACAAAATCATGCCTGTTTTAATGCAGTGCCGCCTGAGGGCCCGAAGATCACTGGCATGCAATATTGATTTTCACCCTTGTCCCTTGCGCACAGAGATTTCTCCAGATTTTCAGAATGTTTTGATGATATTATGTACTGTAGATGATGAGATATTCAAAGTCTTCGCAATTTTACATTAAGGAACATTATTAAGAAATTGTTCCACAAATTGTAGACACAGTTTTTCACAGATTGGTGAACCTCTGCCCATCTTTACTTCTGACAGACTCTGCCTCTCTAAGATAATCTTTTTATACCCAATCACTGACCTGTTGCCAATTAACCTAATTAGGTGCAAAATGTTCCTCCAGCTGTTTCTTTTTAGTAAAACTTTTTTGAATTTTTTTTTTTTGATGAATTTGATGTTGCGGCCATCAAATTCAAAATTACCTTATTCTTTTTCTTAAAATGGTACATTTCCTCAGTTTAAACATTTGATATGTTTTCTATGTTCTATCGTGAAAACATATGGGTCCACGCGATTTGCAAATCATTGTATTCTGTTTTTATTTACATTTTACACAGTGTCCCAAGTTTTTTGGAATTGGGGTTGTGGATGGCTGGAAGTCTTTGTCGTATTGAACAGCTACAGCAACATTTTGCTTTAGAATGATTTCTCCATTAGCTTCACAAAAGTTATGCAGGACAAAATAGGCATTGATAATAAATGGAAGATCATCCCGATTTATGTCCATGCATGTCCATTGACATGCTCCAAACCATGCTTTTAAACGTCCAAAGGAACATTCAGTCACCATTCTGGACTTGCATAGGGACAACCCAAAGTACTGTTCCTCGTGAGACTCCAAACTCGGCATCTGAAATCTTTCTGGGGATTTTAATCATGTGCCACTCTCCACTACATTACCAAAGTTCCACCAGTTTGTCAACTGTGTTACTGGAGAGAATAGAACAATAGATCTGAAGGATGCATACATTTCATCTGCCCTACCCTCACTGGGAGGGTCTGACCATAACCTGGTTCTGCTGACGTCCACATACTGGCCTGTTGTCGTAAGGCAGTCTGTGACAAAGAAGATGATAAATTTAATGTGAACACTCTGTTCAGTATTAATCATATTAATCTTTTCCCTCTATGTCCCCTTGTTAATACTTTCCTTTCTTTCCTCTCTGTGAACACCCCCTCCCTTCTCTGTTTCCTGGTTCCTGTGTTGGCACCTCTTCTCTTTGTTTCTCTGTTGACTCAGGTACAGACAGATGAAGCCCCTCATCATTTGTGTATTCCTCTGTCTCCCTGAATACTATTTGCGTGCTTTTACATTCTTCCCCAAACAACATCTGTTGTCCTTTTCAATAGATAGATAACCCATTGTCTCTGTTTTGTGTCAAGCACAATATATACTCTGCCTTTTCCTTAAATAAAGGAGAGATTCTGCCATTTCAACTTTGTGTGTCTGTGTGTCATTTGGCAAACTCTCCCAAGCACTTGGTGCAGGAAGTGTGCAGCAGGGCGAGGGCGCCGTCTTTCTTGTGTACTCTCACCTTCTCTCTTCTTAGGAATTGTAACCCGGAGATTCAATATTTTTAAAACCAGTTTTTTAAAAACGGTTTCCTGGGGGCTTGTTCTGGGATATACATTCAAAACCTAGCAGAAGACCATAGGAAGATGTTCACAAGAGGCAGAGGAGGCTCTGCATCTCTGCTTTGAGACAATAGACTGGGAAGTGTTATGTGAACCAGATGGGGAAGACATTAACAACATGATGGACTGGATCAATTTCTGCACGGACACTATAGTTCCAGTCAGGAGGGTGTGTTATTTTCCTAATACCAAACCCTGGATCACCAAGCACTGAAGAATCTATCCATCCATCAATCCATTTTCTATACTACTCATCCTTCCTGGGTTGTGGGGAACCTGGAGCCTATTCCAGGGAGCATGGGGCACCCAGGACAGGGTGCCAGTCCATCGCAAGGCACAATCATACAGACACATTCACACACCCATTCACACACTACAGACACTTTTTCGAATATGCCAATCAGCCTACACTACATGTCTTTGGACACGGGGTGGAAACCGGAGTACCCGGAGGAAGCCCCCGAAGCATGGGGAGAACATGCAAATGACGCACACACAAACCCTCGACCCTGGAGGTGTGAGGCAAACGTGCTAACCACTAAGCCACTGTGCCCCCCTGAAGGAACTATTGAACAAAAAAAGCAGACTTGGAGGCAGAAGGACAAGGAACGAGGAGGGTGAATAAGGAGTTGAAGGTGAGACTGAGGGAGAACAAAGAAGCTTACAAAAGGAAGCTGGAGGGTGGGCTTCAGCAGAAAAATGCAAAGGAGGTGTAGGCTGGAATTAATCAGATCACCAACCTGTAGGGGGCAGTCTAGAAAGTGCTAATGGGCTGAATTTGTTCTTCAATAGGTTCAGCACAATGGCATCTCCCACTATCTCCTCCACTACCCCACCACCAGTCTTCCCCAACTTCCCCAATATCAAACATCTTTTCCCAAATGTACACTCCCCTAATCTCACAGCCTTCTTCGAAGGACTCACACTTTGAACTCACACTATGTGGAATACATCCTGCCTGGTTCCTTTTCTGAAGAAGACAATCCCCTCCTCCCTGAACAATTATAGACCAGTAGCCCTCACATCAAATGTCATGAAGGTCCTAGAGAGACTAGTGCTGTTCCATCTCAGACCTCAGGTCAGTTCTTTTCTGGATCCCCTGCAGTTTGCCTACCAGCCACAGGTATGCATGCACGATGTGGTCAAACAGTCATGTGAAAAAATAAGTACACCCCATGGAAATTGTTTTTTTTTGTTTGTTTTTTTTTAAACATATTTGGACAAATAAACATTTGATCCACTTTGAGACAGTGCCTATTAATAAAGCTGACACACTATTAAATGACACATAAAATTGACATTTTGTAGTATTTCTCACAATTTAAATTAACACAAAAAAAACAGATCAGTCACATGGAAAAAGTAAGTACACCCCTACACTTAACACACCTTCAAATCCATAAAATTAGAATCAGGTGTTCAAGATTGGGTGCCAGTGATTAGAACCTGCTTAGGCAGTGCAGGTGGAACATGTCTTATTTATACCCCTGCTGTTTATACCCCTAAATGCATGCTTCTACAATCAGAAAGAGATTGCACAAATTTGACTTGCATGGGAGGCCTGCCAGGAAAAAGCCTTTGCTGTCTAAAAAGAACATTAGAGCAAGACTACAGTTTGCCAATGTGAATATATGCAAAGACCAAGCCTTTTGGAATAATGTGCTCTGGACAGATGAATCAGAGGTGTTTGGCCACAGTAACAGCAGACATGTATGGCTCTGACCAAAGACTTTTCATGAGAAGCACCTCACACCAATTTTGAAGCACAGTGGTGGAAATGTTATGGTTTGGGGTTGCTTCGCTGCCTCAGGGACTGGACAGATTGCTTCAACTATGAATTCTGCATCATATCAAAGAGTGCTTGATGATAATGTGAGGCCATCTGTCCAAAAGTTGAAGATGAATAGAAAATGTTCCTTTCAACTGGATAATTATCCTAAGCACACTAGCAAATCCACCAAGGAATGGCTCAAATAGAAGAAAAGAAGGGTTATAGAATGGCCTAGTCAAAGCCCTTATTTGAATCCCATTGAAATGTTGTGGGGGGATTTGAAATGGGCAGTAGATGCAAGAATACCCTCAAACATCTTGCAACTGAAAGAATATTGCATGGAAGAGAGGTCAAAAATTCCAGCAAGCCGATGTAAGAGACTGGTGAACAATTATGCAGAATGCCTACAAGAAGTTATTTCTGCTAAAGGGGGCAATACTAGCTTCTGAGTCCAAGGGTGTGCTTACTTTTTCCACAGAAGACCATCACATCTATTGATAGTTCTGTTGAATAAATGATTGAAAAAGCTGTTTTTTCTTGTGGTTTTGTTCAAGTATATCAACTTTATTAACAGGCACTGTTTCAAAGATGATCAAAAGTTTGCTTGTCCAAATATATCAAAAAGCCAATAATTTCCATGAGGTGTACTTATTTTTTCACATGACTGTATATCTACTGCAAAACACCCACTCCCATCTGGACTACAACAACACCACAGTGAGGATCACTTTCTTTGACTTTCTTACACCATCCAACCTCTCCTGCTGAGAGAGAAGATGAGAAGAATGCAGGTGGACACATCCATGAACTCCTGGGACAGTGACTACCTGTGAAACAGACCCCAAGACCAAGGAGATGGTGGTGGTCTACAGGAGGAAGAGGACCACAACCAGCATCATTAGCATCATGGGTCAGGATCTTGAGCAGGTTGACACCTAGGTGTCAACCTGGTGTCCAACTCAACAACAAGCTGAACTGGAAGGTCAACTCAGAGGTTGTGTACAGGAAAAGGATGAGCAGACTCTACTTTCTGAGGAAGTTCAGGTCCTTTAATGTTTGCAGCAAGATGTTAGAGATCTTCAACCAGTCTGTGGTAGCCAGTGCAGTCTTCTTTGCAGTAGTATGCTGGGGAGGCAGCATCAGAACTGGAGATGCAAAAAAAAAAACCCTCAACAAACTGATCAAGAAGCCCGGCTCGGTCTTGGGCTGCTCTCTGGAGAGTTTTGAGGTGGAGAGGACACTCGATAAACATCCATTCTGCACAACAAATAGCAAAACAACAAATACCCCTCCATGACCTACTCGTTAAACAGCAGAGCTCCTTCAGAAGAAGACTCATTCAGCTCCGCTGTAGAAAGGAGCAGTACAAGAAGTAGTTTGTACCAAGAATGATCACACTGTACCACAGCTCATCACTGTGCTGGAATACTATTTTGCACTGAGCCAATCTTAGGATATGCTCATGGAACAATAGTTGAACTTGAATAGTTGAACTACCATCATCCACTATTCATATCCATATGCACAAAGGTTAAACAATAAAGACAATTTTTCACAGCCTTCTTTGGTCATATTTACCAAGGGTGCCAATACGATGGCACTGTATCTGTTCCAGTACTATTGCTAACCTAAAAATTGGATGATCTGCCACTAAAGGTGCCATTTTCTAAGTTGTTTAACACATCTAGATGTAATTATCAAGAAAAGAAAGCTGAAATTCTGATCTATTGTCCCAAGGGAAATGAGCTGGAGTCAGGAACAGGCTGAGAGCTCGCGCACACTGCACTCCCCTGCCTAGCATCCTGCTAGCCAATGTCCAGTTTCTGGAGAACAAGCTGGATGACCTCAGGGCCAGGATAAAGTTCCAGGGGGACATTTAGGACTGCAACCTCCTCTGCTTCACTGAGACATGGCTAAACCCAGCGGTTCCGGACCATGCCATCCAGCCAGCCAAGTTCTTCTTGATTCACCACATGGACAGAACAACAGAGTCGAGGAAGTCAAGGGGTGGTGGAGTGTGTCTGATGGTGAACAGCAGCTGGTGCGATAGTGCAAGCATTGCCACTCTAACACGCTCCTGTACACCCACCATTGGAGCTCTTGACCATCAAATGTCGCCCTTTCTACCTTCCACGGGAATTTACCTCGGTCATAGTCAGCGCAGCTTATATTCCACCTCAGGTGGACACAGCACTGCCTTATGTGAGCTTCATGATGCTCTCATCATTCATCAGATAAGTCATCGGTACGCTGCGCTCATTGTAGTGGGGGACTTTAACAGGGCCAACCTCAAACGCGCACCTCAAACGTGTCAAACCTCCACCAGCACATCACCTGCCCCACCAGGGGCGAGAGAACACAGGACCATTGCTACACCCCATTTAAAGACAGCTACAAGGCACAGGCTCATCCACCGTTTGGAAAATCTGACCACGCCGCCATCTTCCTCATGCTTAAATACAAACATAGGCTTAAACAGGAAGCTCCAGTTCAGCGAGAGGTCACATGCTGGATGGACCAATCAGTAGCCGCTCTGCAGGACGCGCTAGATGACGCAGACTGGGACATGTTCCGGATTTATCGGGAAACTGACGGATGATACAGTCCAGAAAAAAAACAGTCAGAACATTTCCCAACCAGAAGCCGTGGATGGATAAAAAAATCTGCAACGCTCTAAGATCTTACACTGCCTCCTGTTGCCTTGACATCTGTTGTGGTGAAGTGCTTTGAAAGACTGGTCAGAGACTTCATCACTTCTTCACTACCGGACACCCTGGATCCACTACAATTTGCATACCGCCCAAATCGGTCCACAGATGATGCCATCACGCATCTTCTCCACACTTCTCTGTGCCATCTGGACTCCAGGAAGGGAAATTATCTCCGATAACGCAGAGAAGGCCTATTTAGAGGAGATTAAGAACCATCTCCTCCTGAACATCAGCAAGACAAAGGAGCTGGTTGTGGACTTCAGCACAAAGCAGGAGAGGAACTACCATCCACCTGAGATCAACGGGACCCCAGTGTAGCGTGTGGACAGTTTCCGTTACCATGGTGTCAACATCACACACATTAACACCCTGGTGAAGAAGGCCCATCAGTGTCTATTCCACCTCAGGCGCTTGAAAGACTTTAAATTGCCCTCTAAAGTGCTCAGGAACTTTTACACCTGCACCATTGAGAGCATCCTGACAGGAAACATTACGGCCTCGTTTGGGAACAGCACCATGCAGGACAGACGAGCTCTCCAGAGGGTGGTGCAAACAGCTGAGCGTATCATCCACACTGAGCTCCCTGACCTGCAGTCCATCTACAACAAGTGTTGTTGGACCAAGGCCAGGAAGATAATGAAGGACCTCAGCCATCCCAACAATGTACTGTTCTCTCTGTTATGGTCAGGGAAACATTTCCATTTCCTGAAGGCCAACACAGAGAGAATGAGGAGGAGCTTTTTCCCGCAGGCGATTCGGGCCCTCAACCCGAAACCTTGGAACACCAAGGATTAGCACTGAACTGGACTCACACATACAACATCCACTAACTCATCCTGCCTGTTATTACATTTTTTACCTCTTTACATTTACTCGCATCATATTTTGCACTCCCTACAATTTGCATACCTTATTTGCACATGTACAGTTTTTCTACTCCATTTAGTGTTTTGGTAACTTTTAATTTTTTACTATATATAATTGTAATTTTTTGTATTATATTCTAAATTGTAAATTTTTTCTACAACAGTGAAGCTTACACTGTGGGAAAAATCTCATTGTGAAATATGGCAATAAGCCAATTGTTGGCCAGATCACCATGCTGATAACATTAAAGTGATCTGCATAGTCAAAATGGAAACAGAATTGTATTCAAGTGACCTCATAAGCCAGACTGCATTTTCTACTGCATATCCATATCCAAAGCCCCACCAATGTGCTGAGCAGCTCACCAAAAACTAGCTACTGTTCAACGAGGTCTGGAAACATATAGGACCACAGCGTGAGTCTCAGACGCCACAGGCTATCAGATAGATATAGACAAATTTAAACTTTCACAAAATAATAATTCTTGTTTGTATAGCTTTTGTCAGTATACTTTATGGTCACTGTAAATGTGAATGGACTTCAGTGAATGAATGAGAAAATAGACTGTTCTAGAGTTTTCTATCTCTACTAATTGTTGAAATTTCTATCTCATTGTCATGTTACAATGTGATATGATGTTATGCTGACTGTTAGCCTAATAATTTGCACTCTTTTTATAGTAGTATTGGTTCTGATGTTCAGAATGTGTCTACTTTGACCTCAGAGAGTTTCAAAGACTACAGTGAAGTAAAAATATTTAACATAAAACTTAATTTTTTATGGTGTCCATTGGTGTGACAATGTCCTGTGCTATGACAAAGAGGAAAGGAGATTCTGATGCATACATTCCAGAAAAATATGATTAAAAGAAGATGAGAAATATCACCATTACACACTTGTACAGATAGTTTTAGTTCCATATTTGATACTGTTATAATGACTATAACCAAAAAAATTTAACCAATGTGTACATCATTTAGTAGCAGAATAACACATATTCTATAACATATGTGTTCATATAACACATATTTATGCTGTGCATTGGTGTGACAAAGTTCTGTGGTGTGACAAAGAGAAACATAAGGGGAAAAGGTATTCTGATGCACAAATTCCAGAGAAATATGATGAATACAAGTAATATCATTATACACTACTAAAGATTTTAGTTCCATCATGTTTGCTACCCATTTGCTGATGCAGACGGAGTGCAAAGATCACACATTCTTAGACTGATTTGAAGAAGGTGGTGAGAGAAACCTTTTCCAGATTCCACAAATGAATGTGGTGATCCACAAATAAATGCAGTGACCATGCTTATAAGTTCCATGCTTATTATTTTTTTTTGTTGTTGTTGAATACAAAACTATTTGTGCTTCTCCCTTTAATTACTTATGGGTCTCATTTTGAAACAACATGAAATAACACAATCAATCAGTACTGCTAAAATATTTGGGAACAATCAGTCTTATGATATTCACACAGTGTTCTTGTGTAATTATATCTGTGATAAAGGTAACCTGAAGTAACAAAATTATGTATACTTTAATAGATGTGGCTTTAACAGGAATCTTTTCATCAAACGTTCTCTGTGGCTGAATCTTTACGTTTCACCAGCTGTTCCATCCGAGCTTTCTGAAATGGCATCATGCACTCTTTGAAGTCCTGAACCTGTGTCTTGCATTTCCTCCAGTCTCCGTGCTCTGCCATACACTCCTGAATTGCACAATGCAGTGCAGAACAACCTGTCCTAGAGATCAGCTGATCTACCAGATCGTTTTCCTCCTCGGGCCTGCTCCGGTCATGGGGCAAGGGTGAAGAATGGGATGCCATTCTGCTTTATATCTATGTTGGAAGAAATAGGAGAGCAATATGTTGACATAATAAGATGTCCAATAGATTCATTTTTAAACTGATATGGCTAGCTGTGGCAATTAAAGCATTTAAGAGTTTTGGTATTCAGAATTTTTTTGCAATAATGAGCCAAATAGGTCTAGCTCTCAACTCTGCACTAATAGTACAGCTTTTTAATTCCCATGTAACTCATCTGAAACCACAACCTGCTATTTCAATCAGCTAGATAGAACATGGCCTTAAGGATGCCAAATAGGTGACACACCAGGCAGTTAAAATTCTGCTATAAACATATTATGATGTATAGAGAGGAACTTAAGGAACATTAAAATTCAATCTTTATAGTGGAAACATGAAATGCAATACACACAATACTTTTTAGTATTGATGTGGAAAAGGGTCCACATTAAAAAAAAATCATAATAATAATAATTAAAAACCTAATTTACATTTTCCCTTTATGTCACACCAAGAAACATGACTAAAACTGTTCCCACAGTTTGCCCTCTCCTATACAAATTATGTGACCATCACTTAAGTCAAGTTTACACTAAGATTTTCAGCCTTGTGTTGCTGTCACAGGCAAATATGACAATCTTTGCTGGTGAGCTAAGGTTGGCTTAATACACATAATGTGACATGTTCATCAGCTGACTTAGTGCTACTACAGCCAAAGCCAGCCAGAAAGTTCAGGCAGTGTCTCAGAGTGTGACCACTGCTACAACAATAGGAGTAATAGGATTATGTAAAACTCATGGCTAAAATATGGTAGTGGCAATCCTGAAATTTAAATGAAAAAGTGATAATGGACAGAAAAAACATCCTAGTTACATAATCCTTATCAAACTTACTCTGAAGAATGTTTTTGTTTATGCAACCCTGTTTTCTCCACAAGTCTGGATCACACACTGGATGATGTAAGCAGAACATAGTAATTTTCATTAATTGTGGATATTGTTAGAGGATCTTCATTGTATAATCTGACAGGAAGAACACATTTTATAGCATAATCTCTTACAGAATACAGCCTGAATGAACAGTTATAAACAGAGATTATGGACAGAAATTTTTTTAATTAAAGTACACATTTTCATTGGGATGTTAAGAAAGACATATTGAAATCACTTACTTTTAATGTCAAATAATAAGTACATTCATTAATATTATACTGTTTTATTATAGCTATACAATTCATGCTGGTGATTCCGGGGCCTAGTTACATTAGTTACTAGGTTGGTTTTAGACTGTGCAGTTACAACAATTATAACTGTGACACTGTACAAAATGATCCCAATAAAATCTTGACCAAATTCTATAACAGACAACGTGTTCTCCATGTCAGAATATATGGTGAGGATCCTCCAATAATAGACCTGCAAGTAAAAACGTTTGCAGCAAACAGCCAAAACAGCCATACTTTTATAGGCTCACAATGAGAATAAACAGATTGAAAAATTCCCAACAAATTTCATGTAATTTCATTTAATATAAAAGTAAATTTTTGAATTAAATATTAATAAAATAAATATCAATTTGTGAAAATATATTAGGACAGGAATAATGCCACCACATGAAATGTAGCACTCGCAAAGAACCGCAAAGTAATACAAGCAATACATATAGTTTGCGGTACAGTAAGCGCGTGGCTTTGATGTGTCAGATTTTTAATGTGCAGCCCAAGAGAGATAAACTAACATCTGCTGAAAATCTATATCTTTCATACAGATGGTCATCTGGAAAAGCACTAAAGGGTCAACTTTGATGTGTCAGATTTATCTCACTTTGCTTACAGCTGATTGGTCCGATTTGAGTTTAAGTTCTCTTACCCAGAATAAAATCTGCTCTGGAGCAGGTTAGCCGTGTAGTGCAAGTTACCATGGAGATCTCGCTAAAACCCAATCAACTTGGTGGGACAGAAAAACCAGAGTTTGCTCAAACTAAACTCAAACGTACATGGGTAGCCACCGAAACCGGCTTCGTGAAACAGGCCTCTGCTGGTTAAGCTTATTATTATGTTGGCTTGAAAAAAAGCCAAAATTCTCTTCTGCTGTTTAAGCTTATTAGTGGTGCTTGCTATGCAATGCAAGCATCACTATTATAATTGTACATACTTCTTGTTGTTGTTATTAGGGGGCCAAGCACCGAAGCACCTTTTGTTATTCTATGTTTTCTTATTCTATGTTTTCTTAAGCCAACATACTGTTCTGCTTTATTATTATTATTATTATTATTATTATTATTATTTCCTCTGAGACCCAAAATTTCCAAACGCTACTCCTCCCAGAGCTTTCAAGCTACATGCTCCAAACACTCCCTTCAGCCTGTTCTGACTCAAGCTGCTATGACTTTTCTAAGTGATCGGAATTACGGAATTCCCGTTACGGAAGCACAAAGTGGCCAAAATTCCAATTGACTTGCATTAAACATTTCTGACTGTTATAACTCCTTGAACTTTCAAGCTACTTCCACCAAACTCAGCAGAGTCCTTCACTCTGTTCATACTGGTCATGCTCTATTTTACGTAACTGATCGGACTCCCGGTTTTCCCGTAGTGGGCGATCAAAAAATCCCAAAAACTCCGATTCACTTACATTGACGGAATGTTCACAACCTAGCTCAGAATGTTCAAGATTCCAATATGGGAAGCCAAACAACTCAAACACTGGTCCAAACTGAGAAACTCAGAAGAACCGCGCAGCATGGAGCAAATACCTGCATGACCCACTAGGTAGCATGACCCACAGAACGTTAACTGGATGGGAGAAGCTGGACAGTAGAAGTTTTGGGGAGCATACTGGAAGAGTTACGTCATCCAAAACCCATACTGCACTTTTTTTTTTTTTTTTTAAGACTTGAACCATATTTGAGAGTAGGGGAAGAAAGAGGATACAAGAGAGGAAAAGGAGAAACTGGCAGGGTTATAAATAACCCTGAAATTGAACCCAGAAATCTCCAGTACTGAGAAAAGTTTATTGGGTAAGAAAAAGAAGGACAGCAGAAGGAGATTTAAGGCCAGTAGAGGAACACACTACCTTAAGAGGATCAGTGGTAACCATCATAGGGACAAGTATTGGGTATCAAATAAATAATAAATAATTTTCAAAAAAAAGTGGAACTTTCATATATTCTAGATTCATTACACAAGTGAAATATTTCAAGCCTTTTTTAGTTTTAATCTTGATGATTATGGCTTACAGCTAATGGAAATTAGATACTGGACAAATCCAGTATCTCAAAAATATTAGAATAAAGAATTTATAATACAGCAATGTCGACCTGAGAAGAGCTCTAATCAGCTAATTAACTCAAAACACCTTTTTACTCAAAACACCGTTGCTCACTGGTCCAAAGTCCTCTTTTCAGATGAAAGTAAATTTTGCATTTCATTTGGAAATCAAGGTCCCAGAGTCTGGAGGAAGAGTGGAGAGGCACAGAATCCAAGTTGCTTGAAGTCCAGTGTGACGTTTCCACAGTCAGTGATGATTTGGGATGCCATGTCATCTGCCGGTTTTGGTCCACTGTGTTTTCTGAAGTCAAGAGTCAATGCAGCTGTCTACCAGGAGATTTTATAGCACTTCATGCTTCCATCTGCTGACAAGCTTTATGGAGATGCTGATTTCCTTTTCCAGCACGACTTGGCACTTGCCCACAGTGCCAAAACTACTAGTAACTGGTTTGCTGACCATGGTATAACTGTGCTTGATTGGCCAGTCAACTCGCCTGACCTAAACCCCATAGAGAATCTATGGGGCATTGTCAAGAGGAAGATCACAGACACCAGACCCAACAATACAGACGAGCTGAAGGCCACTATCAAAGCAACCTAGGGAAAAAAAAAAAAGAACTTTTCCATGATATTCTAATTTTTTTAGATGAACCTGTAGATGAAGGCGAGGGAGAACCAGAGGCAGGCCGGCGTAATGAAAGACAAACAGACAAACCAGGGCCCACCCCAGCAGAACGGGAGAGCGAGAGTGACTCTGTTGCTGCACCAGATTCTGATGCATCTGTTGCACCTATTGAGAGGAAAGGAGATGAACTGTCGTCAACCCCTGCTGAGCAGGAGAGTGAGATTGATCCCAGTGCTGTGCATGATATTGATTTACCTGCTGCAGCTCCTCCCACAGACCCAGTCCCTTCTAGCACCCACCCTCTCCAACCAGAGTTCCCCTCGCTTGACTTCACAGCCCTTGACTGGTCACCAGAACAGCACTAAGCTAAGCTCACAAAGCAAGAACTGAACGAGACACTCAACTGGGCAAAACATATGGCCTATATTTTCTCTAAATACCAGACCCAGAACTACACTAAACTATCTCTCACTAGGCAAAAACTGAATGAGGGAAAGAAAATATCTAGGAATAGAGTCACTAGCATAGGAGAAAAGGAGAGACTATTGGAGATAACACGAGATAATGGGTGGTAAATGGGCAAATGGGCAATGTATACAGCAAAAGAATCAAGGATGAGTAGTTGTCTACTATGCACACTGTCACCTCTGAGAAAGCTCATGGTAGTACCCAACCAGTATGACTACTACAAACTTTTGTGATCTGCATCCAAATATTATGCTGTGTTGCCCTGCTGAATGCCTATCCTTCCTAGGTAACCCTGATTAACAAAGAAATTACAATTCATCACAATGGGGAAAATGGTGCCAACACTTAGACGTGCGAATAGAACCTAGAAAAAGGGAGACCCCCTCAAGATATGAGGTAGATTATATGCTTGAACGCGAGTGTTTTAATAAATTGCAAGGAACGTATGATATGGGTATGTTCCAAGGTAACTGTACTGTGATATGGCACTTAGACAGCAAAACTATCAGGCAGACAGATATAAGGAAAAATGTGAAGCATGCAACAGCGACAGTAATGGAAATTGAGACATCATCAGGCTGCGTAAACCAAACTTTAGCATTTCCATTGATATCCCCATATGAAGAGCAAACAATAGCAGTAGCGGATTTCTTTTGGCTTTGTGGAGGAAAACACTTGAGAGCCACACTACCTAAAGGATGGATGGGAATATGTGCTAGGGTAAGAATGATTCAGGAAATTACGATGGTGGACTGGAATGAACAGTCTGTTGGGAGAAACATAACGGGGAATCATAGCGTTAAAAGGGCTTATCAGACAGATCCTAATGTGTATATAGATGCAATAGGACAGCCAAGAGGTATACCCAATGAATACAAAGCCAGAGATGAAGCAATGGCAGTATTCGAGTCCATATGGATTTGGATATAGCATTAGGAGAACAACCAGCCACAAGCAAAATTACATGGCAAAATAGGCAGGCACTAAATTGGCTATTGGAAGAAAAGGGGTGTGTGTGTTCTGTTTGGAGATCAGTGTTGCACTTAAATCCCTAATAATACTGCACTGGAGGGAACATTTACTGAAGCCATGAATAAACTGAAGAACTTAAGGCAAGAGGTCACCGAAAATGTGGGAAGGGATATGCACACTTGGGACTGGTTTGAGTCAACATTTGGACAATGGGGAGCTTGGTTGACAAAAATGGGAATAACGTTGGTAATAGTAGCAGTTGTTGAAGGACTATTGTTTTGTTGGGTTCTGCCCACTCTCACATCGCTTGTGATTCCTGCAACAGCTAAACAAATGTCACTGCAGACTGGAACATCCAACAGTGAATCAGTGGTGCATGATGTACCAGAGAAGGACTCATGTGATGTCTGGCTTGACTTGGCCTTTGATTTGCTCACTGAGGACAACACCAATTCCTCAAATGAGGATGAAGAAGAAGCGTGATGAGCCATGCCCTGGGTGTAAGTGCTAGCTTAACCTCTCCCCAAAGGTGACCCTCTATGATACGTAAAGTATCTGGGTTGAAGAATAACATCGTGTTAGGATAGCCATCAACCAAGAGAAAGAGACTATGTTTTTATTATTTTATATAAGTTTGATTCTGTTTGATTATATTTCGATTAGATATGCTTATTGTTGTATTTCATTCTGTCTAATCATTAATGTACTCTATATAATGGTGATAACCATGGGCAACGCTGAACCAAATGCATGCACATGCTTGTAATAAAATGTTTGATCTTAAATATAGGGATTAGGGAGACAGGATCTTTTACTCCTTCCTAGTCAAGTGTGGAGGGAGATGTTTGGTCCTGATGCTCCACAAGAGAGCTGATTGTGTATTGAGTGATCTGAATTGATCACTAGTTAGTTTAATTTGATGGGACTAGATTATGAGGCTGCTCTCTTGAGGTAGGTGGGACTTAGTAAGTCCCAAAGGGGGGGACCAAAGTTAATCAGTAAACTGGTACCCGTCTGTGCTGGGCATGTATGCAAGCTCTTTGGAATGCAGTTTTTAAAAAAAATAAGCTAGTGGTACCACGCTCACCAAGAGTTCGACTGTACCTGGGATTTTGGAAATAATGGTGGTATGGAGCCAAGGTGTGTCCAAATAAAAAAAGAAAAGGGAAAAAAGCTCTGCCATATGAGATCACTGTTTCAGAATGGTATAAAAATCTGTATCAAAAGCTCCTATGTCAGTTGATTTGCAGACCAGCTCATGACTTTGTTGCTTTTATAATAAAGTCTATTTTTGGCATCAAGACCCCAAGACGCTTAGAGTGTTTTTTGAAGAAGATTCTTCCACAATATGCGCAACCCATTGGACAGTGCGGTGCAAAATAAACTGGGAGAGACTAAATAGATAATCATTTGATTACTTACAGGCATGCAAATAGGCTTACAGTTATGTGTTCCTGCTTTTTAAAAATAAACAATCTGAATATGAATACACTTCAGTGAGACCACTGAAGTCTGAAGAGTTTTCTTCTATTCATAAACCATTTTTTGCTGTGTGTATTATTGTTTCGTTCAAGGGCTTCGTCAATTCTGTTAAGAATTTTAGGACTATTTAAAATAGTTTTATTTCAAATATTCTCCTAGCCCTGTTTGCCAGCTGTTATAGGAACTGTTGACAGCAGTAGCCTAAGTATTTTAGAGCAGAATTTTGGGTAAAATTCAATTTGCGCTGCGCTGCTCAATGGGTCACGCAGGTCTATATAAATATATATATATATATATATATATATATATATATATATATATATATATATATATATATGACCCAAATATAAGGCTATATATTTATTAGAGATGCACCGATGCGCCAATTCCGATTTCAGATTTTTTTGTAAGTGTGACCTGCCAATAAATAAAAGAATTATTAAACATTACAATTTCCCCCAAACTGCACTAAGTTACAGGATCTTCTCTCACTTAAACAACTCTCAAAATAAAGTGCTCTGTGACTGGAAAGAGGTAGAAATAACAATTAACTGAAAATGAGTTGCTTTATATAACAAAACAGATATCATTTTCCACTATGTTTATAAATTGACCTTTTTCTCTTTTTTACTCGTCTCACAAAAGTCCAAAGATTACAAGCCTATGAACAAAACTGAAGTGTACAATACTCTTCCAAATATTAATAGGTGCAGTGGCACCTATTAAATAACAAGTGTAACAAGTAGAAGCCTTTAAGGCGGAACGCAGTCGGTACATGGAGCGCGAGCTATGATCATCGCGTGTATGCATGTAAATCCTGGTTATATTTCAGTTGCTCTTTGCCCTGTTTTATTTATGTTCAGTAACGCAGTTGTTAGTGGAGTGTTTTGCAAACTGCCCCATGTGTGCGAGGGATCGACAGCGCTGATAATAAACCACTGTGAAATATCAGATACGTGAGTTTTGCTTACACCTGGCTACAACCATTCAGACAAGCTATCCGGCCTCTCTGTGTAAAGCGTTACACAAGGCACCTTTTCTTTGTTGCCAACATATGTATACTTGAGCATTAATGGCTAGTTTTTCTTCACAAACAGAAGCATCTCTGCCTTGTCACCTGATAATCGGTTCCTTCTTTCATCCATCACATGTCCAGCCAAGCTAAACAAGCGATCACTTTCAACGCTTGTACATGGAGCAGAGAGGTATAGGCTCGGGCAAGTGGAGCAAGCGCAGGGAAACGATCTTTGTTGATCCTCCAGTAGGTCAATGGGTTTTCGCATTTTTGCCTACGACATGTTTACATGCGTCTGTGAGCGTGGCTGTGACGTTATTGCCTGTGCCGCTGGCAACAACACGGACCGGCTCGGAATCGGAAAGACATGAGACTGACCGGCCGGTCACCGGTCCGGGCCGAGCATGCGGAAAATCGCCCGATTCCGGTCCCTGGCCGGTCGATCGGTGCATCTCTAATATATATGTATATACCGCGGAATAAAATGTCTAACGTTACAGATTTTTCTATTCCGTGTATACCGCAAAATGTAAATAAGTGGGCGTGGTTAGCTTTGTGCGTAGCGCTCCTGCACGTGAGAACGATCGAAAAGCTGTACATAAGAGTAGTTGTGAGAGGAAAACATGGAGGAAGATAAGCACGCTGGTGAAGAAGTCCCATAAACCAATCCTGAGCAGTAGGAGGAACTTGTTATGAAAAGAGGCGCGACATCTGTGGTATGGACATGGTACAGGTTTACAAAATCTGACAAAGAGCAGAAAAATGTTATTTGCAAACTGTGTCGCGCAAATGTTCCCACTAGCAGCAGTAGCACAAGTAACCAGTTTTATCATCTTTAAATGAAGCATACAATCTCAAAGCATACAATGAAAGTCAACAGATGCGCTCAACATCAAGTGGTCCGTCAACCTCCGGTTCTAAAAGCAAAAAACAATCACCTATTCAAACTAGTTTGGCTGAATCATTTACTAGATGCACTCCATATGACAAAACCTCACGCCGATGGAAAGAAATAACACAAGCCATTACAATGTATATCTGTAAAGACATGGCACCAGTTTACACCGTGGAAAAGAAGGGGTTTCGTGATTTGATCAAAACCCTTGATTCGAGATATGTAATACCGAGCCGCAAGCACTTTAGCGAAGCAGAGTTGCCGCGATTGTACGGAGAATGCTGACGGAAAATTGAAGAGGAGCTTCGCAATGTTTTATACTTCGCAACAACGACCGATTTGTGGACAAGCCGAACTACACAGCCATATATGAGCTTAACAATCCACTTCATCAAAGACTGGACATTGTGCAGTCGATGTCTGCAGACTTCCTACTTTCCCGAGGATCACACAGGAGAGATGATAGCGCAAAGCTTAAAGGAAGCGCTTCAGTCATGGGGATTGCGAGAGGATCATCAAGTCTGTGTCACCACTGATAATGCAACAAACAACATCAAAGCACTGCAACTAAATGACAGGACAAGGTTACAGTGTTTTGGTCATCGTCTTCATTTAGCCATTGGTAAGTGTCTAATAGAAATTAATAATAATAATAATAATAATAATAATAATAATAATAATAGTTGAATAATTTTTTTGGTATGTAAGGTTGATCTAAAGGTTTAGTGTCTTTTGTTTACTACATTTATTAAGTTCTGAATAAAAGAGAAATTAATCAAATAAGACAAAGTATTTTTCATTTCTAAAGTGTTTAAATGGTTATTTAATATATTAAGCCCCTTTTGTCGATTTACCAGAATGACTATGTTATTACGTGCTATATATCGTTACCGTGAAATAAAATTACTCATTCCGTGAAATAGATTTTTGGTCATACCGCCCACCCCTACTTTAACATTATCAGTTTCTCTGGTTTGACTATTTATAGGTATGTGTTTGGGTAAAATGAACATTTTTGTTTTATGTTACAACCCACGATATCTTGTGGTGGGATAGAAGAGAGAGGAGAGAGAGATGGTGGAAGTGTTTTTGTGTGTTAGAAATATTTTGGTATTCAAGTTCTGTTTGATTGCTGTTCTGGTTTTTGACTTGTGCCTGTTTTTTGACTTTGACTTTGGTTATCCGTTTAACTTGGCTGTTGTGTATATATTGTATCACTTAGTTCACCAGCAGTAGGGGTGTGGCTGCCATTTCTTTTGGGAGTGGGGTCCTTTTGGGTTTCTGTTTTTAGAAGTGAGGGAGTTAGGGAAGTGCCTTGTATTTTTTGTTGTTTTTTTTTTTAGGTAAGGAAGTCCCTAAACTAAGAATCCTTTTGTTTATTATTTTGGCCTTGGCCCACCCTGAAGTTACACCTGTTTTGTTTTCTTTCATGTACAGTTGTATATACACTTGCCTGTGTTATAATATACCACAACCTTTTGAAACCTCTTGGTCGTAGTTTTATAAACTACTGACAACATTTCACCCAAATTCCAAATAAAAATATTGTCATTTAGAGCATTTATTTGCAGAAAATGACAACTTGTCAAAATAACAACAAAAAAAAAAGATGCAGTATGTCAGACTTCGAATAATGCAAAGAAAATAAGTTCATATTCATTTTTAAACAACTGAACTCTTTCTGAACTCTTCCTAAGTTAAAACATTAGTATTGTGTTGTATAAAAATGAATATGAAATTATTTTCTTTGCATTATTCGAGGTCTGGCGACACTGCATCTTTTGTTATTTTGACAAGTTGTCATTTTCTGCAAATACAAAAATGTTCATTTTACCCAAACACATACCAATAAATAGTAAAACCAGAGAAACTGGTCATTGTACAGTGGTTTATTTTAATAAATATCAAACATCTAAAAGGTGTGCATTATAGCTGACACCTAAACGAACACTTTACAGTTGGTTGTATGACTGTAAGTCATTCTCTTCAAATGCTATTGAAGTTAAAAACGTGCATACCAATGTCGTATGTGACTTTGGAGACGGTCCCTTAATTTGCGAATATCGAACGTCCAACGTCCGATTAGACGTTCATTGAAAATGTAAGATTTAAATTCAATTCTGCTCAAATAAACGAAATGGCGAATAAAGATTCATTTATTTTGCTGAACGAAATTCAAAGATCCAAGTCAGTAAACCGATCCGATCTTCCCATCACTAATGGACATATAACACTTCGAACAGACTAGAAAATACCTTGTTCTCCTTGCGCATAAAGTTAGCCGACTAAATTTACATATGTAACCTTAACGAAACGTCGAACCCTTTTTTTCCACTCTTAATTATTTTTTTTATACAACACTACACAGAAATATAAAAGATTTTTAATCTGAGAATAAAACATAAATTGACGTAAATGTTAATTTACCTCTGGTTCCAGTTTTATCATAATACTTGCATCTCCTGAGGGGAACAATTTCGAGGTTGCACAGGAACCTCGTAAACGTAGCAGGTGGTGCTCGCTGCAGAGCCAAATGGGAGGAGCTGGAGCTCTAGCACCCCCCTCGCTGGAGCTAGTGGGCGGGGCTTGGAACGCTATCAAGCGCCACCGACTGGCTGTTAAGGTTAGTGCGAGTTCAACCGTAATGGAAGGAAATGTTTGTTTTGATGCTGGCATAGATAATATTGCCCTATTTTTCTCTAACATTTGTCATGATTATGATTGATTATTTTCAGCATGGTCAGTATCGTTTCTGTGACAAACGGCATTACGTAAACACTTAATAAGAACATTGCTCACACTATATGTGTGTGTTTCTAACAACTGTTGAAACTTTGTATCTATATCAGATTGTAATATTATTTTCTCCTTTTGAATAGTTTCGTTGTTTTCCTCACTTTTGAAGTGGCTTTGGATAAAAGCGTCTGCTATATGATTACGTAAATAACTAGACTTAGTAGGCAGTGTGAAAGCTTACTATCTGTGCACCCCTCTTCATTTTTTGTCCACCACATTAATGTGTAGGTTATTTGTGAACTAATCTAAATCATCTGATTAATTCATGTAATAAATAATAATAATAATAATAATAATAATAATAATAATAATAATAAATTCGACTAGGTTACCTAATCTGCCCTTTTTTGTACGTAAATGTGAATCCAACAGGCTATAGTTGTGATTTTTTTTTTATTATATTGTAAATTTAAATGGAATATTTACTGTAATTTTGGATAGACTCAACCTTCATGTGATAGGCTATGCATTATGCTATTTTAATGAAATGGAAATAAGTAACCAGTCCGGTAGTCTAAAACCAGCCGTGTGACTTCCCACACTAGAGGAAAAACAAGATAACAAATGTGCTCTGAGATTAGTGAGGCATCCACTCCAACAACATTTGGGAGAAGATAAATGTATTTTAATAGTCACATACTCCACTGTCCTACAAGTGTTGCGCTGGATTTATTTGTTTCTATTAACCTAAATTGTCAAAATGTGCATCTAACATAAAATAAAACTTAAATCTAGATAAAATGTTATAATAAGAAGATATAAAATAATAAATAGAACACAACACTTCTTTTCACACAATATTTTAATGGCATAATAAGATATAAAATAATAAATATCATAAATATATTTCAAGAACACAACATTGTTCTTTTCACACAAAATTTTAATGGTATTTTACAAAACAAAACTCAATCAATATTTACATTATAGTACCCCACTGGTAGATTCACAAGTGAGGGTTGTGTAAACAAGACACACGGATATTTCTTTTGTCTTGTATTTCCAGCAAGAAAAATTACATGTCCTCTAGTCTCTGTAAAGTGAAAAGGAAGGGAACCCGAATTTCTTCTTCATCCCTTTCACCTTCATAAAACATGGTGTTTGTAAACAAGTCCCTCATTGTGACAGCCAACAAGGCATCATCCTCCTTCATCCTTAAGATCTTTGGCAGTTCAATCTTTCCAGCAAAGTGGTGTTGGTTCTCCTCCACCAACTCACAGGCCAGCTGAATGTTTCTCATCACCACTGAGTCCTGTGTGCAATATAAGAATTCCAATAAACACCTTTTTGAAACAGGAAATGTAAATACATAAACAAACAAGTCAAGCAATACATAAACATTCCCTCTACATACATAGATTCTTGGTGTTGGTGTGATCTCCATGATATCTGACTCAGGTGAACAGATGTTGGTCAGTACTAAAAAGATGCCATTTTGCAATTGATTTATGAAGACATGACTGTCTTGCTCTGGCACATGGACAGTGCCAGGACTTCTTTTTTGAATCATATGCAGCTATTACCCTGCCCAGTCTGCTGTGGTATGACACTTTTGGCTCATATATTGAAATGAACTTTTTGGATGGAGGCCCTCCAACAGTCACCTCAACAGAAAGTGAAACACCTGCATCAGTAGCTGCCTTTTGTTGGTTTAAACAGCTCTGCTTCCTTGCATCCTCAAAAAACCTACAAGCAACCATTTCTGTCAGAACCTCTTCATCTAAAATCATGGGTGAAGTGTCCGAGCGGGGACAGAAGAGCAAAGACTTGAGATGAATGCACTCATAAGGAACAATGCCACTCCATTTGCGTTGCGTTCATCCAATTCACAGGTTATTTTTTGGCTTGCACCCCAAGTTTTTTTTTTAACATGTATAGGAGAGCATGGCTTAAAGAATGACTTATCAACAGCAAAGATGCCATTTTTGGCATCAATGCATTGGCATGATACATGCCGCTTTGCTGTAAAATCTACTACCCTTTGCCTGTGTCTTCGGTTGATATGAACCAGCAAGTTCCTTTGATTTATTTTAATGCCACAGTGTGTGCAAGTCACCCTGAATTGCTGCCGGACACATAATCTTTTTGTTGACAATGATGCTGGGGATGGTTGTGGTGCTGCTGATGCTGGGGATGGAGGTGGTGCTGCTGGTGCTGGGGATGGAGGTGGTGCTGCTGATGCTCGGAATGGCGGTGGTGCTGCTGATGCTGGGGATGTAGGTGGTGCTGCTGATGCTGGGGATGGAGGTGGTGCTGCTGATGCTGGGGATGGAGGTGGGGCTGCTGGTAATGGAGGCTGTCCATATGTCGAATTTTTACAAATTTTAAAATGTGTAATAAGACTATCACGTCTGATTACTGTTGATGTGCAGTAACAGCAGTGAAAATGTGGTGATTGCCTGCACTTTAGACCACACTTGATGATGAGAAAATCTAAAACGTAGAAAGAATAAATTTGCACAATTGTCTTGTTTACATGTTTAATGCAGTGCATCGCCTATGAAGAGGTTTTGTGAAGAAACGCCTTGCTCAAGATCCTTTTTAAAAATATTTTTTACCACACTCCCACTAAACACTAAGGCCAGTGTGGGTGAAGGTTTTGTTCTGTCCAAGCAGAACACATGTAATTCTACTAAATAAAGCCCTGATTAAAAACTATTAGCTGAGCAGTCAAATTAGACATGCTACTACTCAGCTGGAACAAATGCTTGACAGACTCTACATCAGCCCTTGCAGGGCGATTGCCATGTAAAGAGTATTTATATAATTGTTTTTAACTTTTACAATGATTCAGATTAAGTAATGTAATGCAGAAAAACTATAACAACAATAACTAAAGTTAAGTATTTGAAATTCAGACTTCCCAAAGGTTTCACAACACAAGAAAATATTAAATGAACATTATGTTTTTAGTTTTAAATGCTAGGAAGAAATTATTATGACATGCAAAAACAGAAAGGTTCAACAAACATGATGTGTTTTTCACACAAAGTATAATTAAAATAATTCACACACACATACCTTCTTGTTGAACTGCATGTCGCATGTGATTAACTACAAGATTTCGGAGCTCGTGTAAATAGTTATACACCGATTTACAGTAGGCAGAGTGGTATTTTTGCAGCATACTGTGCATCTCTCGATAGACAGCAGGGGATCCTGTCCTCGCAAAAGTATTGTCTGATGCATCTGTGCAGGTTAAACAAACATTTAAATAAAATAAATAAAAACTTTAGATTAAGATTAAGATTTTATATACATGTCAAAGTTCAGTTTATCTTTAAAGTGCAGTTTTCTTACCGTGCGATACAGGTTGTACAGTTTAGTTCGAACGGATTATACCTGCGCGGGGGTGCATCTGGACCTGAGGTCAAGCCCCGCCCACTAGCTCCCTCTTGAGTTATTCGGGGCTAAAGAAAAAATGCCCAGGCCCAGGTTAAAATTTCCGAGTCCAAATTTAGGCGAGTGCGTGACAAGTCCGAGCGAGTTCATAACTGAGTCCGACTACGAGTCCGGGATCGCGTACCCCAACTCTAGTTCGGCATCATTATCATGGAAGAAAAAGATTGACATAATTCAGTCACAGGCATTATGAATATGTTGTGATGCATTTAGAATATCACCAATAGTATCACTACAAGTAGAAATGGGGGAATTACGTTTAGAGTTAAGAAGAATGCAATTAAGAATGGTATATCGGACTGCAGTAAAAGGACATGGAAATAGTCATCCAGTAAAGACAGTATTGTTGAAATGCTGGGAATATTAATATGCAGAGGTGGAGAGCTATGGATGGACTGCTGATAAAGAAGCACAGCAAATGGGTATAATTGATGTGGATGTTAGTCCAACAATAGCAATTTCTGTTATTCCACATTGGTTATTTCCTACTACTTCAGTTGATATACAGTTGAAGAGTGTAATTATGGATAAACAAAGATGTATTTCGAAGCAGCTGTCAGTGATGCAATATTAAGAACAGAAATACAATCATTGTTTACAAATATATACTGATGGATCAAAAGATCCAGATTCTGGGTGATCAGCTTCAGCAGTGGTCATTCCCCAGTTTAAACATAAAATAAAAAAAGCATAACAAATCATTTATCTGTTTACATGGCAGAAATGGTTGTAGTTCTGATGGCAATTCAGTGGGTGGAGGACCATTAAATGTGGTGATTTGCTCAGATTCTTTTTCTGTTTTAGTAAGTTTAATGAATGGGAAATCAGCATCAAGACAAGATATATTGTTTAAAAATTTACAAACATTATACAGAGTACATTATCAAGGAACAGAAATATTTTTTGAATGGGTACCAGCACATGAAGGGGTGGAAGGGAATGAGGAAGCAGATGATATTGCCAAAAAGACATTAAAAAATTCAGAAATAGACATAAGTATACCATTAAGTAAATTCAAAATAAAAGGGTTAATAAAAGAGTAATAAAAGGAATGTGGCAGGAAATGTGGGATAAGGAAAGAAAAGGAAGACAAGTGTACAGAGTACAAAGGGAAGTAGGTCATAAGAGATCGATTTGTGGTAATAGAAGGGAGGACTCGGTTATTTCACGTCTCCGAATAGGGCATACAGCACTAAAACAATCATTACATATCATAGGAATACATGATATATGTTTGTGTAGTGCATGTGGACTCCCAGAGACAGTGGAGCATTTATTATTACAGTGCGTAGATTATAATAATGAAAGGGACATGCTTGAAAATCAAATCAAGATATTAGGTATGAATGGTTTGTCACTTCAGAATTTGCTAGGAAAGTTACTAGAAGTTTATAAGGTTTTACTAGAATATTTAAAAGCAACAAATCTAAGTAACAGAATTTAATACAGATGTGTTGTTTTTTTTTTTAATTTCTTTTTAACTCTCCCCTTTTTATTTTCCTCAACATTGATGCTCCACACTCCAGTAGGTGGCGGAAATGCACAATAAACGCAACAAAACCGAAAGAAGAAGAAGAAGCCTTTCGCCCTGTATTTTGAATGGTTGGCTGCATAGACATATAGGGTGCTTCTCATTTCTTATTTGTGCATCCTCGTTTCCTTTCCTTGAATCTTAGCCCCACCCCTTTAGGATGCGAGGGAAAGATGCAAGGATGAGATGTGAGGCGAGAGGTATGGGAGTATTTAGCAGACAATATTCAAAAGCAATTGCAAACTGTATTTGCAATTGCATTTCCTTGTTGTGGACGCATAAATTGTGACATAATTCAAATGAAAATGCAAATCATGTATTACCGTTTGTTTTAATTTACAACCCCAATTCTAAAAAAGTTGGGACGCTGTGTAAAATGTAAATAAAAACAGAATGCAATGATTTGCAAATTTCATAAACCCATATGTTATTCACAGTAGAACATAGAAAACATATCAAATGTTTAAACTGAGGAAATGTACCATTTTAAGAAAAAAAAGGTAATTTTGAATTTGACGGTTGCAAGTATACAGGTGCATCTCAATAAATTAGAATGTCATGAAAAAGTTCATTTATTTCAGTAATTCAACTCAAATTGTGAAACTCGTGTATTAAATAAATTCAATGCACACAGACTGAAGTAGTTTAAGTCTTTGGTTCTTTTAATTGTGATGATTTTGGCTCACATTTAACAAAAACCCACCAATTCACTATCTCAACAAATTAGAATATGGTGACGTGCCAATCAGCTAATCAACTCAAAACACCTGCAAAGGTTTCCTGAGCCTTCAAAATGGTCTCTCAGTTTGGTTCACTAGGTAAGCCACAAACATTCATTGCCAAAGAAGCTGGCTGTTCACAGAGTGCTGTATCCAAGCATGTTAACAGAAAGTTGAGTGGAAGGAAAAAGTGTGGAAGAAAAAGATGCACAACCAACCGAGAGAACCGCAGCCTTATGAGGATTGTCAAGCAAAATCGATTCAAGAATTTGAGTGAACTTCACAAGGAATGGACTGAGGCTGGGGTCAAGGCATCAAGAGCCACCACACACAGACGTGTCAAGGAATTTGGCTACAGTTGTCGTATTCCTCTTGTTAAGCCACTCCTGAACCACAGACAACGTCAGAGGCATCTTACCTGGGCTAAGGAGAAGAAGAACTGGACTGTTGCCCAGTGGTCCAAAGTCCTCTTTTCAGATGAGAGCAAGTTTTGTATTTCATTTGGAAAACAAGGTCCTGGAGTCTGGAGGAAGGGTGGAGAAGCTCATAGCCCAAGTTGCTTGAAGTCCAGTGTTCAGTTTCCACAGTCTGTGATGATTTGGGGTGCAATGTCATCTGCTGGTGTTGGTCCATTGTGTTTTTTGAAAACCAAAGTCACTGCATCCATTTACCAAGAAATTTTGGAGCACTTCATGCTTCCTTCTGCTGACCAGCTTTTTGAAGATGCTGATTTCATTTTCCAGCAGGATTTGGCACCTGCCCACACTGCCAAAAGCACCAAAAGTTGGTTAAATGACCATGGTGTTGGTGTGCTTGACTGGCCAGCAAACTCACAAGACCTGAACCCCATAGAGAATCTATGGGGTATTGTCAAGAGGAAAATGAGAAACAGGAGACCAAAAAATGCAGATGAGCTGAAGGCCACTGTCAAAGAAACCTGGGCTTCCATACCACCTCAGCAGTGCCACAAACTGATCACCTCCATGCCGTGCTGAATTGAGGCAGTAATTAAAGCAAAAGGAGCCCCTACCAAGTATTGAGTACATGTACAGTAAATGAACATACTTTCCAGAAGGCCAACAATTCACTAAAAATGTTTTTTTATTGGTCTTATGAAGTATTCTAATTTGTTGAGATAGTGAATTGGTGGGTTTTTGTTAAATGTGAGCCAAAATCATCACAATTAAAAGAACCAAAGACTTAAACTACTTCAGTCTGTGTGCACTGAATTTATTTAATACACGAGTTTCACAATTTGAGTTGAATTACTGAAATAAATGAACTTTTCCACGACATTCTAATTTATTGAGATGCACCTGTAGTATGTTCCCTTAGTATGTTTCCGCTAGTCAATAGATTTACTGTTAACTGGCTGATTAACCAAAAGTTAATTAAGCATGTTTTAATGTAGTAAGCTCTGTTAAGAGCTTAAATACTAAGCTAACGACTTTACTGTTACCTCAGGATAGAAGCTAGCGTAGTTTAATTAAAATACTTCTGAGGGATAAATTCGACTTTTCAACAACCTCATATATATCTCAATCTAAATCATATATAAAAATTTTTTTTTAGATGCTTATTTTTATTTATTTAGATTACTGTTATTAAAAAGATGTTAAAACTACAGGTATGGGTCAGGCTTCCATCATCTGCTATTGTTTTGCCGCAATGACTTCTGGGACTTCAAGCGGGTTCGGTGTGCTCAGGGGTGCTTCTCAATACTCAAATTGATGCTTCCTCGTTTCCACGCTCCTCTGTCCTCCATCCCGTGACCCGGAAATCGATCGACGTCAACCATCTTGAAGGACATATCAATTCTCTAACTGCACTGCGAGGAGGCGAGGAACGAGGAGTGAGGAAGCTTCCAGAGGAGCTAGGAGCGAGGATACACAGGTATATCCTATGCGGAAGTGTTTCTTGTCGAAAAACCTGACGCACATATAAATTCCCCTCCTCCTTTACATCTGCCACAATCTCAGTTTTGTGTGAAATATAATTAAATAATAATATGCTTACAATGAGTATTGTAATTAATTGATCTTTGCATGTTTTGATATGCAAAGCTACACAAAAGATGCAATAAATTATGTATTGTTCATTAATTCATTGTTGAATAACCCAGACATTTCACATACTATCAGTGCATTTTGCTTTATTAAGAATGCTGTTATTAACCAAACTCCAACATAACAGCACATCAAAAAAAAAAAAAAAAAAAAAAGTATACCGGCAGATCCCTGAAGCGCAGTGTGGTCATCCAGCTGAGCACAGTCATCATTAATTGATGTCACTTTGAAGTGATGCTTGAGAAAGCGAGGATATTGCACTGGACTTGCTTCGATTCCTCTCTCCTCGCATCTCATCCTCACATCCTTCCCTCACATCCTAAGGGGTGGAGCTAAGTCGCAAGGAAAGGAAGCGAGGAAAGGAAACGAGGATGCACAAATAAGAAATGAGAAGCACCCCTGCTCACATCCCGCTAGGTGAGCTTCAGCACCATAGTGCGTGTGTGATCGATTTATCTTTCACTCGTCTATTAATGCCTGTGACCGTGGTGACGTAACTTTCACAGTCGATTATCGGTTCTTTTGGTTCGTACTCGTAGCAGTGGTAAAACTATGAGTGCTTCTCATTTCTTATTTGTGCATCCTCATTTCCTTTCCTCACTTCCTTTCCTTGAATCTTAGCTCCACCTCCTTAGGGTGTGAGAGAAGGATGTGAGGATGAGATGCGAGGAGAGAGGAATCAAAGCAAGTCAAATGGAATATCCTCGCTCTGCCCGTTGTTGTTGGAGTTTGGTTATTAACAACATTCTTAATAAAGCAAAATGCACTGATAGTATGTGAAATATCTGGGTTATTAAACAATGAATTAATGAACAATACATAATTTATCTCATTTTTTGTGCAGCTTTGCATATCCAAACATGCAAAGATCAATTAATTACAATACTCACTGTAAGCATATTATTCTTTAATTTTATTTCACACAAAATGTCATCACATCATCAAAGGACCTTTTGTTTTAGATTGTGGCAGATGTAAAGGAGGAGGGGAAGTTATACGTGCATCAGGTTTTTCGACAAGAAACACTTCCGCATAGGATACACCTGTGTATCCTCGCTCCTAGCTCCTCTGGAAGCTTCCTCACTCATCGTTCTTCGCCTCCTCGCGGTGCAATTAGAGAATTGATATTTCCTTCAAGATGGTCGACGTCGATCGATTTCCGGGTCACGGGGGAAGGACGAGCGTGGAAACGAGGAAGCATCAATTTGAGTATTGAGGAGCACCCAGAGTTGACTGGAGGACTCCACCGGAAATAGCGTCACTGTAAGAAACGCAAACTGCTACAGCGTAGTAGTTTGAAGTTATTTGCAGTGGAAATGGATCTCCCGTGTCCGGAGTGGATAAAACATGTTGAGCAAAAATGGACCCAGCTGGAATCCGCGACAAGAGAGCGCTTTTCTGTCTTCACTGACATAGACGATCTTTTCCACTTTGGACAGTCACAGCTGCAGTCAGTGCCTTTATTCAACAGTATTCATGTTAGATTTGTTAATTCAATGCACGTGAAGTTTACAATTGACACTGATCTATTGTTTTTAAACTCTAGCACGTAAAACACCGAATATAACGTCATTATGTTGAATGTTTATGTAATGTTAAGTAAGGAGTAACATGGCAGACCGTGCTGTTATATGAAAATAATCCTCACCGGGTTGGTGCAGTTCCTACGCCGCAATGTGTTAATGAACGACATATTGTGATTTTAACTGTTTATATTTACGTTTAATGTTAGGGAACGTCCGCGAGACAAGTTATGCTGCGTTCGACTCGGGGTTGCAACCATATATAGACGCCGCGTTGGCCCGTTGCTGCAATGAGTCAACGCGTCCACCATATTGATCCGGGCAAGACTGCCCTATAAACAAATAGAAGTAAACGGGGAATTGCGTTTTTTCTGAGTGAGAAGCACAATAACGTTTACATTTCTCAAACGGTTTTAGTGGTTTATGATCTACGTTGAATACAAAAAAGTTCTGTCTCAAGTTACTTACAATCTCGATAGTTAGACTTGGAAAATTATTCATTGTCATAAGGAATTGTGAAAAATCACGCTTGTGAAGCACAGATTTGGCTTATTTTTCTTGGTTAATAAATGCTGAGACGTCGCTAATGTTATATAATTGAATGTACATGAAATGTGCATGAAGTTTTTTTTCATTGTTGAAATGTATTCAACCCCATCTTTTAGCTTTTCTTATGCTCCAGGTCAGAATTCTGTTAACAAAGCTTGTTCATTTTTAAATACTGAAGAAAAAAAAATCTAAATAGTGCATCTTTAAGTACTAATAATTGAATATCATGGTACCAAAATGGAACAGAATCGGCAAATACAAATCAAATAGTGAGACCCTGGCAGTCAGTCTACTTTCTGTATTTTATTAGCAATAAAAGGATGGATATACTCCAAAACAGACAATTACAAAGATAATTATAATAATTAATAATAATTAGTTACATTTATATAGTGCTTTTCTAGACACTCAGAGCGCTTTACATAGTATGGGGGGAAATCTCCTCAACCACCACCAGTGTGTAGCATCCACCTGGATGATGCGACGGCAGCCGTAGTGCTCCAGAACGTCCACCACACACCAGCTATTGGTGGAGAGGAGAGATATAGCCAATTCAGGGATGGAGATTATTAGGGGGCCATGATAGACAAGGGCCAATTTCGCCAGGACACCGGGGTGATACCCCTACTCTTTAGAGAGGTAGCCTGTGATTTTTAACGACCACAGAGAGTCAGGACCTCGGTTTAATGTCTCATCTGAAAGACAGTGCTCTTTTTACAGTATAGTGTCCGCGTCACTATACTGGGGCATTAGGACCCACACAGACCACCAACTGGCCTCCCTAATACCACTTCCAGCAGCAACCTTAGTTTTCCCCAGGAGGTCTCCCATCCAGGTACTGGCCAGGCTCAACCCTGATTAGATTCAGTGGGAAACCAGGTGAGAACTGCAGGGTGATATGGCAAGATATAAGATAATCGTTTATGGATGCAGTAAACCATTTACAGTTACAGTGGTAAAAACATTTATGTGATGATGATAACAACGAGCCACGATTTGATGACAAACTATTAAATCATTAAAGCCTATCGATACACCTACTGTTTGGAGATGAGTCGGGGAAACTGAAAACAAGTAGTTTATCTCCATTTTTAATCCTGACAGTCTGAACTGTCCTGTCAAAGTCCTCCAGCTTGAAGTTCTCACTGCATAGCATGGAGGACTCACTTGCAGAAACACCTTCCCTTCTTACAGCTACTTCCCACTGCCTCAACTGTTTCTCTTTGGGAAAACTTCAGAGTGTGAGAAAAGTTAGCTGGCCAGTTAACTACAGTAAAATTCACAATATGTCAGTTGCTCAGCCGAAACGAGGAGCTTGTCATAAAAGTCGGTTTGGAGAAAAACGGCAGTATAGATGAAAATCTCGATTATGGGCAATTTAGTTTATAATATAAACTATAATATAAGCCAAGACTTATTACTGTTGCCCAGACCAATATGGCGGTGACATTGACCTATGATCCAGCAGCCAATGTGGTGTTTATTTATATGTTTATGGTCACAACTTGTAATTCCCAACCTCCAACCAGGAAATCCCAGAGAAAAGAACCCATAGTTTATGGCAGTACTGGCTTTAGATCATTTAATGTTACAGACACAGTACTTGGTTAAATCTATAACATTCTATCACACTAATTGCTGTTTTAAGGAGGTAATCGCCAATTACCTTAGTTATCACTAACTTTAGCCGGCTAGCTTGTTGTTAACATTATCTTGTGATTATCCCAATTTAAAATTATCATAGCATAGCCAATAAAAACAGATCAGGCAAAAACCTGACAGGACCTGTCAGACAGGTCGTAGGCAGAGATTCATATTTGCTGAGTAGCCTATCAGAGAACTTCTTGCAATTGCCTGATTCGTCACTAGCTATGTTTCCATCCAAGTTGCGAATGTAACTTATGCGAAAAATTGGAATATTGTATAAAACATTTGCGAAGAAAGCACTGTTTCCATCCCATGTGTTCAAGAGAACAAAATCGTTACTTGCGCTGAATATCCAATCACATCAGCCAGTTATACAATCACGTGATCTGTTGAGGCAAAATCACATTACTTTTTCCACATTTCCGCATCGCGGAATTTACTCGGTAAATGTGTTTCCGTCATAGTTTATGTGCATGTCTTCTTATCGAATGAAATTGCACTCAGTTGAGTGCATAAGTTTTTTTTATGTGCATTTTGGAGATTTTATTCGATTTTATTTGCCTCTTGACTTTGATGATGATGGTGACGAAGTTAAGTTTTCCTACGTTTCCAACATTTTCCTCTTTGCTTTTACAACAACCAGCAATGGTCATTTGTTGTGCCATGGTATATTGTGTTTTATTGGCAAAATGTAATCATACTCATGTGATTGCTAAATGGCCACTCACACTGTGCCCCTCCATGCAGGAGGGATAGCTTCCCGGTTAAAAAGTTCTGGTGCTGGATTCAAGTAGCTTTTTTTATGAGCTTTACATGCTCTGACAGAGAAAACAAAAGACACACTTTCGTGGAGGCATTCATGTCTATTTCCCACTTTGCACGCCTAATGCCAAGGTGAGAAATTATGTTACAGCTTTAAATTACAATTTAAAAGGCACCGCGAACGCAGTTGTGTAGTGGCATGGCTATGATTACCGGCGGCCTTGATTACAGCTGGATCATGTCCGTGCCGATGTTCACTATAACAGCACTCTTGTTCGTGCGATATGTAAGGGGTAATCCACAGCTAGGTGTGCATTACATGATTTTAATGCACTACGTGGAGACAAAGAACCACCCAACGTAAAATGGCACATAACCAGGTTATGGATTATCCAGCTTATACCATGGTCACTTGCCAGCATCGACATGTTAAAGGATTTTATGCCCCTTTTTACAAGATGTAATATAAGTTTCAGGTGTCCCCAGAATGTGTCTGAAGTTTCAGCTCAAAATACCCCACGGATCATTTATTATACCATGCTGTAAATGCCCCTTTTTGGGTTGAAGCAAAAACGCGGTTTTCGTGTGTGTCTCTTTAAATGCAAATGAGCTGCTGCTTCCCGCCCCTTTCCAGAAGAGGGCTGTGCCTTTACAGGTGCTTCGGATACTATGGCAACAACAAATCAGGAGAACAAGTATGATGGACACTGTAAATACCGGTGTTGTATGAATTATACAGACAGTAAGCGTTTTCGGGTTAAAAATAAAAATGACGACATAGCGCTGGTCTCTATACATTCAGAGAAAATGGTAACTTTAGCTGCATTAGCTGTGGAATTTGTTAACAAGCACATTAGGAAAGGCGATTTGCAAACATTCACAAAATATAAAGTGCGATTCTTACATCTTCTGGATATGAAACTGGATCACGAACAGCTGGTATTGATTCATCCTTTAGAATAAACTTTTCAGCAAATCCTGCTTTGTATTGACCCTCGTTCACAAAGCAATCTGGTGTTAAATGATTTTCACAAACATACAAATTTAGCTATTTTTTTGAGCAACATGGCGGACTGTGTGCAGCTCACTCAGGGGAGGATCTGTGCTAATAGGGCAGAGTCTGTCACCAGTCGTAGGCGGGGCCTGTTCCAACGTGACGTCACATTGGAGGGAAAATGCAAACGACTCATTTTGAGACACTATTTATGATTTATGGGGAATATAAAAAAAGGAGTAGGTGGATTTTTATCATTATAGGGTGGTTGTGTACACACACTGCCGACACACCTTTATGTTCAAACCATGTAAAAGTGAATTTTGCGTAATAGGTCCCCTTTAAAGCTGTCATTGATGTTTACAGTGCAGAATTTGACTAAAAATATAACACTAACGGTTAATTTTCATTAGTTATTTTATATACGGGTTGTTAGATCTAGAATTCCACCTGCATGAGATAATGTAGTGCGATAAGATTACATTTATTTGAATGAATTATAATAAATATTTATCAGAGAGAGAGAGATTGTGTGTGTGTGTTTGTGTGTGAGTGAGTGTGTGTATGTGTGAATTACCTGCGTCTGTGCTGGGATATCATAGCAACCACCTAGCAACACTATAGCAACCATCTGGAACAGCATACCAAACCCCTAGCAACCACCAGGAATACCGTAGCAGCTGTGCATTGATGCCATAGTAACCACCTCGAATACAATAGAACCACCTAGGATACTCTAGCGACCATGAAGCAACACACTAGCAGCCACCTGGAATGCCCTAGTAACACATTGTATTATAAGCAGGAATTGAGGTAATGCAATTCTGTATTATTTGCGCATATGACAACTCTGATAAATTGAAGATAATTAAACAGAACTGCCCCAACCAACCTACACCCTAGCAACCACCTATTATAGCATAGTAACATTTTAGCAACACCCTAGCAACCACCTGGAATACCATAGCAACTGCCTAGCAACACCCTACAAACTATGTGGGATACCATAGCAACAGCCTAGCAACTCCCTAAAAACCACCTGGGATACCATAGCAACCCCTTTACAACACCCTAGCAACCACCTGGGATTTCACAGCAGCAGCCATTATCAACCACCTCAAATACCATAGCAACCACCTAGCAACCAACTGGGACACTATAGCAACCACCTTGCATACCATCACAACCACCTAGCAACACCCTATTAACCACCTGTGATACCATAGCAACCACCAAGAAACTCCCTAGCAATCACCTTGGTTCTCTTAGAAACCAACTAGCAACACCCTAGCCACCACCTAGGAAAACAATAGCAACCTCTTAGGATCGCTGGGGGACTTGCTATCCTGCACAACCACTCTGTTTTCTTTTCTAGTTATTCTTATTTTTCTTTCAAAATTTTCCACTAACTAGTCCCACAGTTTTTGAGATATTGAAACCAATGCCAAATTGTTCAGTCTGGTCAAGAATGGTATGCTTGTATACATCTATTTGATTGGTCATGGTGTTCCCACATAGTGGCCATTTAAATTCAGGGTTTTTTTTCCCATTGAAATGAATGGCATAATTTTTGGAAGGTCATGCAGACCAAACAATAGGGCCTACAGACATGGAACTTGGTTAGTATGTAGTACTCCCTGTCTCTACAGCCTCAGCTTAATGGTGACACTGTTGCGCAGCAGCCCATTTCGTTGTGTGTATGCTAACTGTTGTTAACTTCCTGTGTAATAGGGCTACGTGTACATGCACACCAACTTCCGGTATCATCTTTTTGTGTAATATGCATAATGCATTGAAAAAGTTTTGTTTTCTTGCATTTTCTTTTTTTTGTGCAGCAAAGGAGAAATGGGGAAAATGGCATGTTCAATTAATAGATGATTGAAATAACTCTTGATTGTGTGGAGCGTCGGCCATACGCTCCCAGTGTATGACTTGTTACTATAGAAACAATAACATCAGAATGAGCACATTAATATAAGCCTATTGCTTATGTTACAGCACTGGAACTACTGCCTGAGTTGTGTGGATGCATAAAATGAATCCACACCTTCTGACCAATTATAGAATTAAAGCATGTTGTGGTACAAATAATGTTAATGTTACATTAATGTATGATTTCGAAAAAAAAAAAGATGTGTTCAAATATCTGTTTTTCCGGTACAATGTCTTTACTGATTAATTGATTTCTCTTAGTTAGTCATGCATTCCTTATCATTTCTCTTCTTTATAGGCCAGAGGATCTTGAAGCTTTGTCCAGAATATCTGAGAAGTATCCTGTGAAGAAATCTTCTGAATGTGCAGCCAGATTTAGGGAGCAAGGGAATGTGAGCTTTAAAGAGAAGGACTACACATCTGCTGCCCTATATTACACTCAGGTACACTGATTCTTTTTTTTCTGTAGCTCTCCCAAGGTGCAAGCAATGTCAAATCTTGTTTCCTAACTTCAGATCATGTTGTGTAAATATGTGTGACAAATTTGATGTCAATATATGAAAGTGTTGCGGAGATATGCCCTCACTCCCTGTTTGGTGACTTAGCTGTCAAATTTGTTTGCAGATTATGGATGAAACAGCATCCAAAATTCAAATTGGCTGACAAGTAAACCTTGAAGGAAGATACACTTACACTATGCAACACAATTTTTGTTCCTAGGTAGTAAGTGTTATTTTCTAA